>KE504144.1:62492-303075 GCA_000344655.2 Fomitopsis schrenkii
TTGTCTTACCTGGTTGGGTTGCTGTGAGGCTTGATGCACACAAAGTTGCTAGTAGGCGACTTGGGATTGAGCTACGCTACATGGGTCCTTATATACATGTAGGAGACCGTATGACTAAGCTACTGTATAGTACCAATCCCGATGCATGTGATTCTATCTACAATGCATGTGATACTCCTGTTACCCGGAGTGCCGGTGTGTGAACTCGGCTGCCTTATTAGGCGCTCTCTATTGTTCAACATGCCTTGCCATGGATGCATCAGGAAACCTAGCAGAGTGTAGCTCAGCGGAGGCGGATGAGCGAAACAAGCCCAGCCGACGACGGTCCTCCGCCGTCACCTCCGCTACAGCAACAAGCCCAAGCCCTGCTCCTATGCAGTGCGCTGCAACACAAAGACAGTCCCATGCAACATCTACCGGTCCATCATCGGAAGTCTTGCAAGGAGCCGCAAAAGATACGAAACCTCGGCGTAAACGAGTCCCTAGGAATCAGGGACTCGCACCTGCGCCACGTATAGCAAAAGAGAGCCATCTGCCCGAGCCTGGCCATACGCCCCACCCTGATCTCACGCACAACGAAGCCAACGAGCCGAACACTTCCGTTGGTATTGCGAGAAGCTCCGCCCCCGTCTTCCAGGACCACCGGCAAGGTCATAGTACTGCAGGAGTATCTATGAGCACGAGGCGCTCTGCTCCATACCCAACGCCCCACGATGCCACCCCCTGGCAGGAATATGCAAGGCTCCATCCATACGGGGGTGCCAACTTGCACACTTTGAGAGAGGCAGGCAGCCCACCGCTTCCTTGGTCCCTCCCGACAGGCGAATGGTTCATGAGAAGTTATCCACAGCCCGCAGAACAAGTAGGACCTTTCACCGGTGAAGACGAGCCAGCTGCCGGTGAGGGTGCACTACCAGCTGGCCCTGAGGCCTTCAGCCAAGTTACGCCACATGATAGGGCACTCCGTTGCACTGAGACGTCTGTTATGCAGAGCGACTATTACTCTGTTCATAACGTCCCGAACACACGACAGCACAATATACCCTTCACGTTGAGTTCGTACTCGTCGTTGGCGGGTGCACTCGAGGAAGAACCTGTAGCGACACCTCGAACCCCCCTGCACCATGCTGGCGTTGCTGCGCAGCAAGCCCCACAACAGCCTATAGCGCCACCACAACCACGCGGCAATACTCGAGACCAACAAACAGCGCACCACGCAATCGCAACGAGAAAAGTAGAAGGTAGTTACTTGCGACATCACCCCTACGCACGCCGATCGAATACACGCCGGCAGCAAGTAGCTGAGCCTGAGGTTCAAGGCACGTCAATGCCATGGTTTGTACCAGCTCCATGGTCGCCGCTTCCCACAGCGGAACCATGGCAGCAAGCAGAATTATACCAAGACCGCTCACCAAGGGTGTCGTACACGAGTCACCCCGAGGTCCGTTCGTATGCAGATCCCATAGCTTCTAGCTCGTCCACGCAGCACCACAACCATGACATATTGGGAGCCACTCACCCTGCATATCATGCCTATGATCACGCTTCCGTGCAGGCGACAACAGCCCAGAACGAGGCCCTATCTGAAATCTTGTCAATGCCGGGGCCAATGCACGCAAGCTATGAACTGGACCTTTCTGGTTGGGCGCCTCCAATCGAATACGCGACATACACGTCCATGTATGCCACCGGAGAGGAATTCCAGTCATATCAGTCATATGAGGCCAGTATATCAGGTCCCCAGGGGCCTAACCCTGGCATAACGGGATTCGCGGATGTCGCATCTATACCTTGGGATACAGTACTAGGTGGGCACTTGCCTGCACACGAAGTCTTCTCAGTATATTTGAACACACTGTCCTTCGCCACGTCCCGTACCGAGCCTCTTCTATTCTGAGCTCTTGTGTAGTTTTTTTTGAAGATCTTCTGTGAATGTAATGTCAGGACCGGAGCGGCAAGACTCATAGACCGAAACACGTACTGACACTCAAGTGCCACGAGATGTGTATGGTCAGGCAGGAGAATGTGCCCCTCAGCGAGATCGGAAGAGACAGACCCCTGCGCGCGAAGTCAGTCAATGGACGGCGATCAAGTGATTGAAGGATTCCATACGTAGCGGGACTATCATCGCCATGAAAGTACTAGTAGTAAAGTACATGCCACTGATTGCAACGCAACCGTCGTTTGGCAAACATTCAATTCTCCGAGTCAAAGCTGGGAAGTGACATGCATCGAGTATGCCAGCGCAAGGAGTGGATGTAATCCACTACGTGCCCGTATGCACAATATGTTATGTGCCTAAGCTCTTCTCGACACAGAGGCGATGCTACGGAATGAAAGTTGCAACCGCAAGCGCTGGCCGTGTGATACATCCGCGTGTCCGAATACGGAAGGTACTGCTCTTCACCTCTCGCATCGCCGCGTCGCGTCGTGACGCGTATGCCGACAAGGAAGATGTGTATGTATCCTGTCAGCGACGCTTTCCTTGCCCATATCGCAAGTATATAACTCAGTGATCTCGATGCTACGCCGTGAAACAGGAAAGTAATGCTAGCCTTGCATAGCACTATGCCGTCAATTAGAACTGGGTGCGTCAGCGGTTTTCATACTACGCGTGTTGCTTGGGCCTCATCCTGTTTCACTACCATTCATTCACAAGGTCACATATAGATAAAAGAAATGATTCTTTGTTCTTAGGTTATACCCAATGGTGCGCACTCAGGTGTGCATTGCCAGCCTCCGAGAGGGAATTCCGATTCGCCCCGGCAGTGAGGATAACCACAAGCGGGTAGAGGCTGACTGTCAACCTCTACCCAGCCTGATATTTAATGCGCTCCGCTGTTTCAGTCCAGTTCGGCGTATCTTTCCTCTAGCTTTCATCTCCTGTGCCCGCTGAACTGCTCTAGCGCTCTCTTCTGCTGCCGTACACTCTCGTTTTTGCTATCAATCACGCTCTCTACGCCATCAGCATGCCTGTCGTCTCCAAGATCCCAGCGAGCTCGACAAAGAAGAAGGCAGACGAGGTATGACCACAACTCTATGCGCAAAAGATTCCCTGTAGTAACGCGTCTATCACATCAGGGGCTAAGCAGCAACTCAAGACCTGCTGCCGTACCCGCGCTTCCGAGGTACCTGCTCCCTACGAATTCTTCCCTCTTCCGAAGCGGGCAAGCACCCAACGCCGCTGCCACGCGCGATCGCACACGAGCCATCGTTGCTCCTCCTTCGGTTCAGAAGGCGACGCCAATCGCATTTGGTACTACGATCCGGACCGAACGCAAGAAGGTCGTCTCGCCGACATCGCCTCCCTCCCTCACTCCAGGCTCCGCAGCGAACCCCGGGAGGCTTCCGTCTACCCATGCTGCGCGTCCCTCCATCACGGCAGCGCCTGCCACTACGAAGGCTACCCGCCCCGTCACAGCTGCTCCAATTGTCAGGGACAACCCTCCAATTCCAGCGAAAGTGCGAAGCCCTCCGGCACTGGCGCGTACCACTCCGAGGGTATGCACTACCCCCATTCCAACGTATGATTGATCTCACATATGCTCGCCGGCGTAGGTGGCCACCAACCGGTCGCTCCCTCCTGTCTCTGCTCCCGTCGCACGCCCTGCTACCTCTCCCAGAGGAGGCAATCAATTTCAGACAGTGAAGGACATGTTCACTTCCACGCTCGGTGCTGGGATCGGAAGACAGGCCCGATCGCGCAACATCGCCGTTGCTGCGAGGCGCTCTGTTTCTCCCCCACCTGCCAAGGCCCCCGTCGTTTCTACTATCCGTCAGCCTCTCAAGGACGGGAATGTAGTACGTAACACAGCACGGAACAGTGTCAGCAAGCAGGACACTGCCCGTCAGCCGCGCGGCGCATCCAGGCCCACCTCTATCCCCGGAACGCGCCCTGCAGTTTCCCGGTCGGCAGGGCTAGTAGACGCGAAGAGACCCTACTCTATGCCACAGTCGACGAGGCGGGACGTGACGACAACCGGGAATGTAGTCCCCAAGCCCTCAGTGAAGGAATCAGGGTACGCCGTAACCCGGTAGGATTTACACTCGGCTGACACGTTGTTCGAATACAGCCGACAAGCATCGAAGGAGAATAGCGCCCCTTCGCGCGTTCCTAAGAACGTCACCGTCACTTCGACTGTACGCTCTAAGCTGGGGCCATCCTCCCAGACAGTCGGCCGCGGCTCCAAGACTATTGCAGTTCCACGCAATGCCAAGAATGTCCGGTGCGAGAACGCGGAAGACCCTGTGGTCGCTTCTCGTAAGAGACCTCTTCATCCTCACGGTACTCATTCTGATACTCTGCCTAGTTGACAACAAGACTTCAACTCTGGGGGACATTGACCCTTGCATGATCCCCCTACCCGAGGAGGTAGATGATGACGGTGACCTTTCAGACGTCGTTCAAGTCAAGGCCGAGCCGCTCGTGGTCGCCGTCCCTGAGGATCTCGTGCAGAATGACATCTTTTCTGTGGTCACTCCCGTACTTGTCAAGGTCGACGATGCCATAGTCGCCGACTCGGTTGCCAGTCTCAGCTCTCCTGCGCACGTTGGAGTTACCAACAACGCGAAGTGCGCTGACATTGGAATCGAGCAAGCAACTATGCCCGACATCGACATCGAGGGTTCTCAGCAAGCCTCCGAGGAACACTCTGAAGAAGTCATCGCGAAGAACGCACTCACGCCTACCAAGACCTCGAGTTCGGCTGCTCTGGCCATCGCGGAGTCAATCATCAGCATTCACGGACTTCATGAGGAGCAAGTCGGTGCTTCGATCGAAGTGGAAGAGAGCGCGGGGCTACCTGCCAACGCCGTGCAGGCCGTTCACGAGATAGGTCAGAACTACTGGAAGTCCATCTTCGACGCCAGCGACGATGATCTCAGCTCGTCTGTGGTACGTCTATGGGTTCCGTACGTCATCAGTGATATTGACCTTGAGCTTGGACGTAGGGCGCCATCCCGACTGACCCCAGCATGGACGAGAACCAACTTGCGAAGATTAGAGAAGAATTCGCTCTGCCTATCCCCGAGCCTCCGATCATGAAGTTCGCGGACTGGGTCGACCCCGTTCTCGCTATGACTGCTGTCGGCGTTGTCCCTAAGGACCTCGGGGAGTACACTGGCCCCAATGTCTCTCCGGACGGCCCAATCCAACCCAAGGGCGTCTTCCTGCCTCACCCTAAGGCAGCCGCCCTCGCTCGTCAGGAGTCCGAAACCCCAGGTTGGCGTACCAAGTTCTATGACGCGTTCGCCTTCAAGACCCGAACGGCATCTGCGTCGAACTTGTCGTCTATGCCGTCCTCCCCGAAGACGGTCCCCCGCCAGGCTTCGCCGCCTGCTGATACTCCTCCGCTCAGCGAGGGCTCCGCATCGCCCCCAGAGTCTCCCACCCCAGCTTCGACCCGAAGCGTGACGCCCGAGAGCATAACCGCTCAGGCTGCGCCACAAGCTCCTGTTGCCGCATCCACACCATTCTCGAGCAAGCTCCGGTCCCTTAGCCGTATCTTCGGCAGGGGGGCGTCCAGCGCGTGAGCTTGTGGGCATGACCGGGGAGCGGGGGATGCTGGCCTACGCTCGAGGCAGGGGTAACGTACGAGCCGAGAAGAGAGGAGGGGGAGAAGACCTTATGCGTGATTGACCGCCAACGCGACATTCGCTTGGAGGTCGTTCGCGGCGCAAAGTGCTAGCTGGCCTCCGGCCTTAGACGGATGGCTAGGACGACCAAACATGGGTTCTCATGCCGCTGAAGAATATTCGCGGCCGAACCCCGTGCGACGCAGAGAGGACGCCCTCTTTGCTCTCGTCCCACCCATACCTGCTATCTGCTACACTGCGACTGCCTGCAGCCGCTTTGTGTCAACTCTCTCTCACAGCCACCGAGTTCATACACCGCCCCTGCCTCCATCGTATATCAACATCCTCATTTCCTCGACTCGCCATTCACATCTCTATCCTAATTTTTCCTGGAGTCTGTTGAGTCTCTTTCATTCTGTCTGAGACGTAGAGACTCGAGATCGGTGCCATGCTCAGCTTTTGTCACCCCCTTATTTAGTGTATCCGGAGATCGATCCACATACCGTATCGCATTTGGCTCCTCCTTCTTTATGACTTCACCCACTTTCTTTACCTACATATCACTCTTTTCCATGGCCCCCTTCTCTCGTACATAGCCTTCGTCAAAGACTTCGCCTTCATGCCTGCCTGTCGTTACACGGAATTGATACATCATGTTTACACGGCCGAAGATGCGTATCATAAAAGACGCTCGCCGGCTTTTATGGTCTGCAACGGAGACTAGCGTATCGTGTGCAACACGACGGCGACTCGGAGTCGGACGATCCTGTCGAGCACGTGTCTGAGCGCCGCGGCGCCTCAAGCTCAAGCTGGACTGAATAGTCTGATGAGTCAGTATCGGCATCAGATGTTCGCCACGCATACGGTGATTGAGCTCGTGGTCGTACAGATTCAGGTATACACTTTACACTTCAATACTAAACACAGTTCATGCTTCATGTAGGAGGCCGCTGTCAGCACAGCTTTCTAAGATCAACTGCTTTGCCTTGTCTGAACGCAGCCGAATCTCGCAAGGGAACGGTTCCAGATGTCTGAACGCGAGGTCAGCAATGCACAACTAAGACAAGGAACAAAATGGCGTACGTCACTGTTCCAGTATGTGAGGCTGGGTTTGGCGTGATCTCCACACCGTGCTCGTCGCGGGCCTTGCGGATCTCCATAGTCGCGATCATCCTAGTGATGACCAACCACACACTGTTGTCTGCGATGCGCGACCCCGGGCAAACTCTGTCGCAAGAAAAATGAGCACGTCGGGCAAGGAACGATAGTGATCTACGCTGACCTCCTGCCGAACCCGAACACGAGCTTCTTGGGGTCCCACAGCTCGAAGTTGCTCAGTGGGTCGATCTCCAGGAACCTTTCCGGGCGGAAGACCTCTGGGTCAGGGTAGTGCTCTGGGTCCCGCATCATGGCCCTTGTGAAAGAGATGAGCGATACTGCACGCGTGTCAGCTGTCTAGGGCGGCATCCATACCAGATGTTTGCGATGACCATGGTGCCTTTGGGTATATAGTAGCCTTGATACTCGTCGTCTTCGGTCAGCCGATGCGGGACACCTGTACGATACGGTGGTCAGTTCACTCCAAACTGTCGTCGACAACCAACTTGATGTTGATACCTAGCGGTCCCGAGGGGCAGAAACTAGCGAACCGTGAGTGCCAGTAGAATGTCAAGGCAAGACAACCTGGGCGTACCGGAACAACTCCCTTTGTATGCAGTCAATGTATGGGAGCAAGGGCCTGTCGTCAAAGTCCGGTAGACGCGCATCGCCGACGACGCGCGCAACTTCTTCCTGTGCCTTTGCGAGTATTTCCGGGCGCAGCGCCATTTGCAGGACAAATAGGAGGAGGGGGGTAATCACCTAAATATAACATGCACCCGTAAGTTCCATCTGTACCAGACACCGGAGTAGAGCACGGACCGTGTCGGTTCCAGCTGAAGGAGCGCGGGCAAGGTTGTCGAATCAGTAGAATGTGAAGGATGATATGAGCTTGAGCTTACCAACGTAGAGAGTGCCGGCGGCTCCCTTCATCATTGACACCATCTCGGGGGAGAGATCGCCGCTCGCCTGACAAAGTTCTATCACTGCTTTCACGAAGGACGGTTTGGCGGTGCCAGCCGCCTGCAGGTTATGTCGATACATTGCACATGTGCTCGATGCACGGAAAGGACGCGTACCATTTCTCGCTGTACCGTATCGAACGGGATGTCCTCCACGTTACGAATACTCTTGCGGGCGCTCGCGGCGGCCTTCTGGAAACCGGCCCCAGGGAACCACGACGGCAGGAATCGCACTGTCGCATTGTTGTGAGTTTAGATGCATGCGCCAATAGCAGTAACGGTGATCTCACAGATCGGGAAGAAATCGACCAGCGAGTTTCCCGCGGGCGCCCCGGTACCTGATAAGGCTTCCGAAACGCCCTTCTCAACGAGGCGGATGAAGTCGTCGTCGACACCCGAGACAGTGCGACCATAGCCGATCTCAAGGATAGTAGCGGCAGCGAACCTGCCCAGTTGCATGAGCAAGCATCTAGAACAATGCCAGCCATCCGTACCGTTTCATATGGAAATTGAAGTCGGCAGGGGCACGAACAAGGTCCAGCAGCAGCCTGTCGACCTCTCGCCGATGGAGCGGATGGTAGCCCGCTACCGCAGAGCTCGACATGAGCATCTGCTGGAACCACTTCCTCTGCTGCTTCCACACGCTGTTGCAGCTCATCCAGACGCTTGCATAGTGCCACCCAACGCTAGACGTCCGCGAAAAGAGACGGTGAGCAGGGCTGATTATGCGCAGAACAACGTTGCTTACAGGTCGGTTGTGTACGTGAATGGCGGACGGCCGGAGTATTTAGCTCCTCGCTTCTCCATGAGATCTTGCGCAGCCCGCGCGGAGTGGAGGATGATCACCGAACGCTGGAAGATCCTGGCGTAGATGATCTCGCCTGCAAATAATATCAGCGCATCGTTCGTGCAGTGCACTGGCCGGAAGCCACCCACCATATCGAGCGCCCCATTCAGCGAACGTCTTGTGTTGGTCGGTGGCCGGGAGCTGATGCAGGTTGCCGATAAACGGGAGGGGTCGGGGGCCAGGAGGAAGGTTCCGACGGCCGCGCGTAGAGAATAGTAGAGCCACAAGCACCGTCGATAAGAGCACAAGCAGTGCGGGCACAGGAAGAGACAGCTTCTTGGTGGACGGATCCATGGTTAGGAAGCACAGAGGAGAGGAGAGCTTGTGTTGCCCACCGATCTCATGAACCTTTTAAGACCCCTTTGGCCGCGCAATCTTCTTGCATTGCAGTAATACGGCTTGACACTGACCCTCGCCCGTAGCGCTGATATTGAGTCTCTGAACCCAATTCACAGCGGACATGATTCCTATAAGACACCGGTGATCCTCGGTGTATGGGGGAACCCTATCCGCCGGAACGTTTATTCTATGGGAAAGACAACCAGATCGGAGTGCTAAGCATAGTTTTCCAGCAACAAGAATGGTCGTTCTGGTTTCACCGGAGCTAGAGGCACAACATACGGGGGTATTGCGCTTCCCGGTGAGTGGCGAATGTATAGAGAAGCCGTGCCGCTGCAGGCGTAACACCGAGGAAAGCCCTGCTATGGTTTTCCACTATCGATACTATGTGTATCGCTGTTGACGCCGAGTGCTCCTGCCAGAGGGTACGCCGCGATATCAGTTCTTCGGTTAGCACACGAGGTGTAGTAGATGTACGTACACGAGTTATTCGACAGTCTAGGCACGCGGGGAAGCGGGTCGCCTTTATGTGTTTCCTACACGCTGTCAGCGAATCCTCAGTTCACGAAATATTACGAAGCTAGAGTCATTGTCATGTACCTGGCAATGGGCTCTGGGACGTCACAAGTAAACCTTAAGAACACCTCTTGCAGGAGCAGCGGTGTCATTGGCACATGCATTCACGGAGGCTGTTGAGAAGGCGTCACGGTGCAGACGAAGCATTGGTGAATCCAAATTCGTAGTCGCGCCCGCCCAAGGGGGCTATATTGACATTGATGCTGGCAGCAAGCACTTCGCTGGACAGCCCTGGTATCATGTTCTAGGATCTACCAGTCTTCCGGAATGCAGAGCACGATGCTTCTGCGGCATCCGCCATCAGTGTCCATGATTGCGGCGGATTCCTGAATTGAATATGCAGCTGCAAGCGCGCGAGCTTATCGTACTGTTGCGACGTACCATAGGCTGTCTCGTAGGATAGACGAGAGCATCCGTCACGCGAACCGCAGGCACCATAGAAGTAATAACTTGAGCAGCGCGCGCGGTGGGTTGCCTCGCGCATTCCGGGCCCTTTTCAATGAGTGCAAAGATCCGAGCATTGTCGGAGGAATTCGTGGGCGAAGACTACTAGCTCCAGATATCGACAGCCTGATCACGAACATAGACGACCTCTGCAATCAAATGGAAGCTCAAGAGTGCTGAAGCGCTGAAGGCGCTGGAAGTACTGTAGCGTGCACGTGCCACCAGAGCGTGTGGAAGACGCGACGTCGGACAGACTACTACTCATGAATTGATCTCGTTCTCGTTACCGTACGTACTACGCCCACTGCATTGCCCATCAGAAAGGTTGTGTCAAGGCGTCGCGGGACCCAAGGCCAACCACGGACGTCCCTCGACGGCCACTTTCAACTATGTCAAACCTCTTGCTGTCTGTTGCCCGTTCCGTCCGAGCCCAGACGTCTCGCAATGTCTCCCGATATGAACGGTTATACCACACATCGCCTCCGCTGCTAGCTGCAGCACCAGCAGCACCGCAGTCATCAGTCAACCCAGACGAGATAGCCCTCTTCTCTCGCCTGTCTTCCCAATGGTGGGACGAGCGCGGTGAGTTTCAAATGCTCCACAAAATGAACCCGGTCAGGGTCCAGTTCATACGGGAAAAGCTAGTGTGTGCAACTCTAAACCTTGACGTATGCTATCTGACTTTCCAATCTGTGCAGCTCGAGACGAAGCGTGAAGATGGTGAGGACATCGCGGATGGCACGGGCGCCCTAGAGGGGTTGAACGTTCTGGACGTAGGTTGCGGAGGCGGTCTGCTTTGTGAGGTGTGCTCCCCTGCCGCCCGACCCGCACCACCGCTCACCTCAGCAGAGCCTCGCCAGACTGGGCGCGAACACTCTCGGCATCGATGCCTCCGCCTCCAACGTCAGCATCGCTTCTCTGCACGCGTCGTCCGACCCCAGCCTCAACTTTGCCGCGTCTAGCTCCTCGCCAACCTCAAAGCGTGCGCTGACGTACGAGCACACCTCGGCAGAGGATGTCCTCACCGCGCGCGGTCCGAAGCAGTTCGACGTCGTCACCTCAATGGAGGTCCTCGAACACGTCGACAACCCGCGCGCCTTCCTGCGCACCTGCGCCGAGCTCGTCAAAGTGAGTGAGCCCTTCTCCCGCCGCACCCCACACCTGCTGATCGATGCACCACGGACTAGCCGGGCGGCCATCTCTTCCTCTCGACCATCTCCCGCACCCCGCTCGCCTACCTCCTCACCATCTTCGCCGCAGAGCAGGCCCTCCGGCTCGTCACGCCCGGCACGCACACGTACTCGAAGTTCGTGCGCCCCGACGAGCTCATCCGCTTCTTCGCCGAGCCCATGGGCCATGACGGCCGGCCCTGGATCTCGCGGCTGTACGGCGGCTCGCCTGCACGCACGGAGGCGGAGACGCGCGGGATCGCGTACGTCCCGTGGAATGGCGAGTGGACGCTGGTGCCGAGAGGCCCGGTGGGCAAGCACTGGGGGGAGGAGTGCAACTATCTGTTTTGGGTGAGGAAACCGCTAGAGTAGGGCTGGCACTGCCATTTAGCGTATACATTGGTACAGACCCCCGCTACATTACAATGCCGAATACAATACAACTCAAAGTCCATACAACGTCCGGGTGAGCAAGCCGAGCACGATGCGGGTTATCTAGACTCTATAGAGGCGGTGCCGATGCATTCACTCCTGTGAACGCACTGGGATGTAGTGATATGAGACCGCCGGCGCCCATGCTTCTTGCATGGACGTCATCAGCTGAGCAACCGCTCGCCCCAGACGAGCCGCTGACGGTGGGCGCGAACGGCGCCCTCGAGTGTCAGCCACGCGATCCAGACACCAAGGAAGAATGCGAGGGCAAACAAGGTTCGCTGCACGGGGAGGACGGTCAGGCTGTGACGTAAAAGGGACGGTATAAGGGCAGGACGCACGAAGAGGGCTTTGACCCGCGTGCTGACGGGCGCGGACGCGGTGAATAGTATCTTGCGGAGGCGCGTCGTGAGCGGGCTGTCCAGCCATTCAAGGTCGGTAACGAGCTCCTGGGCCTAGGGCGCACGAACAAGTTGGAGTGGGATGGTGGACCGGGACTGCGCGGAGGGACATACCTTGACCCGCCCACAGTCGTAAACGTGCCCGATGCAGACAAGCTCTTCCTCGACGCGCGGCAGGTGCACGTCGAGCTGCTCAAGCGCCGCGAGGTCCTCCGCCAGGGTCTGCTCTATGTGCGGCCTTGTCGTTTCCAGAGCGGCAGCGGTTTGGTGCTGGTGTTGCTGGGGCGAGTCGGTTAGGCACACCTTGCTGGCGAATAGAAGAGCGGCGGGGCGCATACCTCGACCACGGACTTCGCTTCATGCAGGAGCGTGGAGATGGCTCGTGAGTTGCCGAGGTTGATAGCGAGCCGGCTCTGTAGGCAACCTATGGTTCATCCGACATGCGCATACGGAAAGAGGGGAGGCTGCATACCTCGAAATCCTGGATCTCCTGTTCGTAGTGCAGGGTTCGCCTTGACATAACTTCGTACACAGAGGTCAGATTACTGGATCCACACCCCATCAGCTCCTCTCCGGCGGATGCAGCTATGCTTGGGAGACTCACGGCTGTGGCCCAGGACCTGCGAACCGGGACATACTCAGCTTGCGTCCGCGCATGACGTACAAGGTGGATTGGCGTGGGGTCCGTCTCGCTGAGGTTGGCGAGTTAACTGGGGATGTTTCTTGTCGAGCTGGTCGGAGAGTGCATGCCAGTGGGCCAGAATGGAGATGCGCGATAAACAAGATTGAGCATCATTGTGTGTGGCACGCCATTGGGGACATGGGAATAAATGCGATGATAGTGTACACCGTACGAGAAGGACCTGAGTAAGTGTCCTTTGTGCCCTTGGCGCTTGATTTCAGTAGTACGGCATTGCCTAATCTAGACGTCGGCGCGCCTATCCGGCTCGCGGTCGACTCGGGGTGGATGACCAAGTAATACTTGGTATTACTTCTGTAGACTGCAGTGACATGAACACTTCGATGCTCAGCGAGCCTTGACCTGCTTGACATACCGACGTCGCGTTTCCGCCTGTCTGCTTTTCCCCCTTCCACTCTTCGTGTAGCATGGAGACTTCTGCTCGCAGCGCAGCCCTTGCCGTTGCTTCTTGATGCTGAGCATCTGAGCATCCCGAACGGAGAAGCATCAGGGTGATGCGGTTCTTATTTTCCATAATCAATTGGCCTCCACGCACGTAGGCCTGACGGGCTACGGCCGTGGATCGGGAATGAGGATGAGTCTGTCGACGAAATTGAGTTCCCTGTGCTCAGCTGCCATAGTATCAAGAGTGAGCCGTTGCCCTACTACTCATGCAGATTTCGACTGACGTCGGCCATCAGTTTCACCTTCAGGCTCACGGAAAATGGGTGGGCGGCATCACCGGCTTCAAGTTGTACCATCTGTGAATGTGCTGCGCGACACGGGATAGGGCGCCATACAGACGGCAAATTTAACACTCGACCCCGAACCACCGGCGTACGGAAAGTCACTACGTGGACTTCACATTTTTAGACCCGAAGCTCGGCATTTTCTTCAACAAAAAAAACTACGTGAACTATATGTCTGATACAGGGATAGCAGCCAGCGCCCATCGCAAAGCACTTCAAAGTTCATTCTTTTGGATATTCTTGGTGCGCATGCACTTGACTCCAGAGCCCTCTGGTGTGTATTAATAGGCTTGCATGGGATGGTCGCGGTCCAGGATTCCGCCGCCCAGTCGCGGGCTTGCGCGCACTGCATCGGATCGGATCGTGCGTGTAGTAGATATGTACGTCAGAGTCAGATGCGCCCAAAGGACGTAACAAGCTTCCAGCGGTGATAAGCCCTGATAGTCAGCTCTCATCATTCTAGATGGTGTCGGTGGACGTACCTACATAAGTGAATGTACGGGCGCAACAGCACAAGACGATGAGTTTAAGGTGGTATTTTGCTCTCTCTGTGCACAGCGATTTGTTTTGATGTTACGGCATTGACGGTAGGTGTCCGGTCGGGTCCGGCGTATAGCCGTTGTCACGTTTCTCGGGAAGAAAAGACGCGTCGACTTCGTTGAAAGGTTGCGAAGGCGAGTGACATCAATACTTGATTGGAGCCTGGATGACCGAAGTAGGTTGCCGCCGCCCTGTGAGACCCAACCTCGATGCCTCAAAAGCTGCCTCCACCGCAGCGAGGTAACCATAAACGTACGCTCCTACGACGACCTCCATGCCATCGGACTGCGGAATACCTGCTGATGTTGTCAAACTGTGCGTACATTGTCCACCATCTTCCTATGACCACTCACTGTCCTTGGGCTGGCTCTCTAGAGCGGGGCCTGTCGTAAGCACTAGTGTCCCAATTTGGGCCGGATAGCGCCAACTGATACTGGCCTTGTTATGCCGCGCGAAGCTGCTTGGCTCTCAACTGAACTGGGGCTTGTTCGGCGTTCTGACGGTCCAGTTGTGTGAGTCGTTTACCCAGCTATAAGGGCTCGTGGGCTCACGCGTCTCGGTGCCAGTTCTGTACCATCAAACTGGCTACAGCGACCACCCTTTCATCAAATGCATCGTATATGGAATGTACATGTTCGAGGCCCTGCAGACCATTCTGTTGACCCACGATACCTTCCACCAACTGGCCATCAACTTTGGTAACTACGACGGCCTGGTTGCTGCGTACCTAACCGGTTTTGAGTTGGTCATCCAATCCGCTATTAGTACGTTTTGCAGTGTCCAGTACAACGGCAGTGGCTAAAGTTACGGCGCAGTTGCTTGTATCACCCAGTGCTTCTATGCGTGGCGGATCTACGTCATTGGAAACTCTAGGATTCTCACAGGGCTTATTGTCGCTGTAAGCCGCAACGGCATCCCCATTTTCGTTGTACTATCAAAATCTCACCTGGCAGTACCTGAAGGTCTCGTTATTTCAGTGCGCTGGTGGCTTTGTCGAGGGGGTCGCGTGCTTCGTCTATGACAGTACATCAGAGACGATCCCTATAGAGCGAGTCTCAGTGGTGGTAAGTTCATTAGCAGTAGAGTGGGTCCATACTCTGAAGCCCGGCCAGATCTGGATTGGAGGCAGTGCGGCGTGCGACATCATCATCACCATCTCCATGGTCTACTTCGTGAGTGGATACATCTCGGTCCGTGGGTACTCATCCGCTCATCGCTCTGTTATCCCCCTAATAGTTATGGACCAAACGGAGCGGCGTCAAGAGAACGGATACCATGATCAACAAACTGATCCAGCTCGTCGTCGAGACTGGCCTCTTGACGGGTACGCCTACGAAAGCACTGCTACCGGAAACGCACTGACTGGACCGACGCACGTACAGCTGCGTTGGCCGTTATTCAGTTGTCTCTGTATAACACTTTCAAGGAGACTGAGTACTTCATGACGCCTGCCGGCGCCCTGTCGAAGGCCTACAGCAACTCGCTGCTCGTGCTTCTCAACAACCGCATAACCCTGCGCGAACAGCGGGACAACATCACGGTGGGCAACACCGTGGCCCTGCCTCAATTGCAGTCAACGCGCCCTATCCAGTTCAACGTCGATCAAGAGACGTACGCGGAGGGCAGTCCTGCCATAGTTGACTTCCTGTCCAAAAGCAAAGTGCGCATGCCCTCTCTCATCCTCCTGTTGACGAGTTCATAATGACATCCACAGCCCGCATACGCGGATTATCCGAAGGTCGTGGATAAGGAGTAGTAGGACGTCTTCGTCCAGATGGCCATGTTGTAGGGTCTTGGTCCGTGTACATCTCACCGGGTCTAGGGACCCATATTTTGTACACGCTGCGTCATCTGTCACTCGTTTCTATGGTGGCGCATACTGTTGCTGAATACTCGTCAGTCGCCGAGCGCCGCATTCCGTGCTTGATCTACCTACTGCACGCGTACTACCACTGTTCGAGAAGTCACCACAACATATCGAGCAGGCTCCGCGATGTGGGCCTCTAAGCTCAAGATTCAAGCTCAAGTGCGATAGGTGAATCAGCCTCCAGGCTAGCCCTTGCAATGCTGCGATTGGCATGTGTTCAGGCATTTTCTGTTAGTACTCATATATTGAAGCTGTTGGAGCATGAGCACCCGGATACCGGGGTCTCGACTTCAGTACACCCGAAGAAGGGAACTAGTGATGTGTGCACCAAGTCCGTTGATACAATTACATGGGGTATGCTCTCTGAAAACATGACTAGGATTGATGACTAAACGGCCGAGCGACCTAACTCAACTGCGGAGGCAAGAACGACTGTGAATACCTATGGCTAAAGCGAGGGAGTGTGGGGCGTGCAAGGGAAACGCAAGCTAACTAGTAAACACGAAGCAAGAGATCGTCGCGGATTATATCAAGGAGGCACTCCCGTTTTGCTGCTGCTGCTGTTGCGGCTGGCCGAACTGATTTGTACTGAACGACGGCGTGCTGTTCGACGTGCTCATGCCGAACTGTGGGTTACCGACGCCTGTCGCCGAAGAACCGTGGAAGGAGGGCATCGGGGCGTTGTTCCCATTGCCGAATGCGTTTGAGAGTCCAGTAGTCATGGGAAACATGGACGCGCGGAAAGGGTTCGCACCGCCCGCCGCCCCCGTCATCTGCGGGCGAAGCCCAACACCCGGTGATTTCCCCAGCGCACCGAATGGGCCTGTTGGGTGAGAGTTCAATGCACCGGTCGGCTGAGAACTAATACCAGTCAAGGACGAGCCGAACGCTCCAGTCGGCTGGGAGTTGAACCCGCCAAAACCAGACGGCAGCCCCGTTGATTGGGTACCCACACCCTGACTTGAGCTAGTGTTGCCGTTCTGCGCCGGATTCGGTGACTCGCCTGGTGTTGTCGGTGCAGACTGCGGGATAGGTGGCAGAGACTCGAACAACGCAGCACCGAAGGAGGAAGACGGCTTGAACGGCTTGAGCCCACTGCTGAAGCCCGTCTTCTGCGGCTGCAACGGATTGGCGGAAGAGATCGAGATGGATGGTGCCGAGGACGTGATAGTCGCTCCCGTAGGCTGGCTCGATAATGCAGAGGAGAAGAGGGTGTCGGAGAATGCCGAGCCTGTCGTTGTCGATGCCGTTTGTTGTGGGTTCAGTGATTTTGCTGTAGAAGCGAAGTTCTCGCCGGGCTTGTTGAAGGTGAACGATGAGGCAACACCTGTCATCACTGAACCCGTCGGTTGCGAGTTCAACTGCGACCCAAAACCATTCGTGGTGAAGCCGGAGGTCGGTGACGTCTGCTGCTGCTGCGCGCCGGGTTGGCCGTTCTGCTGGCTGGGATGTGATGCCCCCATCGCAATTTCGAACAGCGTTGGCGGCTTCGGCATGGGCGGTGGTGTCGATACAGGTACACCGAACGGATTCCGTGACCCCGTTTGATGTGTCTTGACCGGCTGAGCAGGTGGTGGTCCCGATGAAGAACCTGAGGACGTAGGGAGCGCAGTGAGCGGTGCGGACGCAGGCCGGGCCGGTCCGGAATTCTGTGCAATCGCGTTGGGCTGCTGAGCGGACGGGGCAGCGACCTGGGAGAATGCGTTGAACTGCAGCATCGTAGAACCTGCGCCGAACGGTTGACCCGTGTTCTGCACGGGAAAGGGGTTCGTGCTTGGAGGCTGCTGACCAAAAGCAGCCATCCCTGTCATCTGGGGCAGCATCATACTTTGCCGGAAGGGGTTCACGCCAGTAGCTTGCGGCTGGAGGAACGCCGTTTGTTGCGGCTGGAGGAACTGTGCGGGCTGTTGAGAAGGCTGCTGTTGCTGCTGCTGCTGCTGCTGCTGCATGAGGCCGAACGGATTCGTGGAGGTGTGTTGGGGCATAATGAACCCGGTGGGCTGTGGCTGCATCTGCGGCGGTGCGAACGCTTGTGTCATGCCGAACGGGGCACCGGTCATCATCTGCATCTGCTGTTGCGCGAACGGATTGTGTTGAGCATGCTGCTGGAAGTAGGCAGCGGACGGGCTGGACACTCAATGTCAGTGCACGTTATGTAATGTGTGGTAGTGGGCACACCTGTTGGTCTGTGGGTTGAACATGTTCTGCTGCTCGGTCTCAATGCCCGAGAAGAAGTCGATCATATCCTGCGGTGCCTTGGCACCTGGGGTCTGAGCCGATGTATTGTTCGAGGCTGAGGGATTCGAAGCAGGCTGGGTGGGCTGAGACGCTGGAGCGGTAGCACCGTCAACGATTTCCCGCCGATCCAATCATTCTTTACGTACCCTGCTCGGGGGGTTTTGATGTCGGCACCGGTGGTACGGTGCCGTTCCGTTCGGCCCGTTCTGCAGCCTCCTTATTTGCTTTGTACTCTATCCTGTTCTGTTCGAAGTTGGGGTCCCGCAGGTACTCTTCGAGTGCACCAGCCAAGGAGACTGGGGCCTACAGCACCATGAGCACGTAGACACGCGGATGAGGCGTAAGGACTTACGTGACGAAGGTTAGGTATTGGGACGTTGAGAATGTTCTGCAGTTTCTTTGCAACCCCGAGATACTCAACCACCCGCTCGGTCTCTTTGCAGAAATAACGGTAAATGTTCAACGCCTCCTCGGCATCGGTGCGGAACATCTCGAAGTAGTGTTCTACTCAAGGTTACTGCGAACGTCTCTAACAAAGGACGGCTCGGACGTACCCAAGACATTTATGACGCCCTCGTTGCACGCTTGGAAGAGGATCAACAGGTCCTTCACCAGCATCCGCAGAGCCGTGATGTTCAGCTCGTTGTCTAGGTCATCAAGGTAGAACTACGGTACCTGTCAAACAACAGAGCCTACGACGCGGAAAGCGCACGCACCCGACACTCAAGGAGTGCATCAATCATCCTCTGAACGGTCTTGGTTTCCCGTAGCAGACCCTTCTCGACTGTCATGACGCGGAGCTTGCGTCCTGCAAGCGTCTTGCTCCGCTGCACGCCCGTACTCGGAATCTCCCTAATCCTTGACCGTGCGCGCCTTGAGCCCATCTCCTCTTGGATCGCAGCCGAGTTCCGCAAATCCCGGTTGTTCTCGGACTGAACACGAACCGCGTCATGCTTGAGTTGACCATATGCTCGTATGCGACAGTCAAGGTAGGTAGCGTAGTTGATGATATTCTCTGGAGCATTGTAACCTGGGTAGCACATCAGGAGGCGAGTACGATAGCTGCAGGACAACATAGGACGAGCCTTCCCAGTTGACGGACGCAATGCCCTTCAGCTTCAGTACGTCCGACGAGGACAAGTATGACAAGACGTTGTCCGTCGACCCGTTCCGCATCATCATATGCAGCACAATCAGCGCCTTGAAGACCACGACGGCATTGGGCTCCCGGAAGCGAGGGATGAGTGCCCTGCAGACGTCGTGCACCGCACCGTCCTCGGACCACGTCGCGGCGAGGATGGGGTCCATGTACTTCGCCTTTGGAGGCATGGGCTTGGGCTTGCACGCCCCCTTAACCACCTTCTCAAAGCTGGACATCTCGGACGTGGAAGAGCAAAGGAGAGACGGCGGTGGGAGACGGGTTAGAGCGCAAGTCGGCACTCCTTGGGCGGCACACCAGGGCCACGAGAAGCATTCCGAATAGGGCAAGTCTGTTGACCATCCCACAATCCTCGTCGCCGGTATGTAGCCGTTCACGCGTTCACGTCTGTCTGCACAAGAGCAGCCATCCTTTCCCTGGAGCGGCCAACTGGTGTATCTTCATATTACGCAGACTGCTCGTATCTCTGAGGGGGCAACTATTTTTACTGCGCATCGCTTTCGCCGCCGGTCGCTTGCTGCGCGCGTCCGATGTCATTGGCGTCCGAGTACACACTGCTGTAGTCCGCTCCTTTCATATCTGCTCAGCTTCAACCCCTCCAGCTCGCCCTTGCTGCTCAACTTCCACGGAAGCCTCTCTGGATGGCCCCAACCATGTCCCAGGCCTTCGTGGAGTCCTTCAGAGTGAGGCGCCTCTCAGCGCGCCATCTCCTCTTCGCTGCCATCGGTTGTGTCCTTGTCGTCACACTCTACTACTCTGCGTTCCCAAACACAGTCTCTGACAGCGAAATCTGGCGTACGATACGCCCAGTGTCTACCACACCACCGCAGGTTTGGAAAGAACGCGCAGAAGCTGTCAAGAACGCCTTCCGCCATGCCTACGGTGGATACGAGAGGCACGCCAAGCCTCACGACGAGTTGAGGCCCTTGACCAACGGAACAAAGGACAAGTGAGTGCTGCGTACTTATGCGGCTGGCGCATTGCCTCATATTGGCCCGTAGCTTCAACGGGTGGGGCGTAACCCTGTTCGACTCCCTGGACACCATGATTATGATGGGCCTAAACGATGAATTCGCGCGATCCTTGCCCGTCGTATCAAGAGCAACATTTGAAACCAGAGCTGTACGCAGGAGCCGCTTTACTCCTCTTGGACTGCACTCACATGCTGTCTAGCCTGTGACGAACAGGCACCAGGGCTATGCTCCTTTCTTCGAGACCGTCATTCGCTACCTCGGAGGTCTCCTCTCTGCATACGCACTGTCCCGCGAACCCCTGCTGCTCCAGCGGGCGGATGATTTAGGCCGGCTACTGTCCCCCGCATTCGACACTCCAAGTGGTTTCCCTGCCTTTGGTGTGGATACTGTAACGTAGGTCCCGTTCCTTCACATCGGCGCCCGCTGTGGACGTGTTGTCCTTGCCCGCCGTGCCCGACCCTGCGGCTCACGGTACTAACGCGTGATTTCATTCATAGTGGTGAGACTATTGGCGAGGCAACGGGTGTACTTGCGGAGATCGCAAGTTGTCAAGTCGAGTACACTTACCTGGCGTTGCTCACTGGCAACAAGATGTACTGGGAGAACGTCTGTCGTGATTTCCCAAGGAGTGTCTCTTGTCCTGACATTATCCTCACAGGCAGATGTAGTCATGCAGGGCCTGTGGAAAGCCAATGTAACTAATCTCGGGGGAATGCTTCCGCGCCGCTGGAGTCTTTCCACGGGGTACCCTGGGGATGGTATGTCGTCTTGGCGGTGTTTGCGTACGTGCGCTGAAAATATGCGGCAGAGTTCCTCACCGTAGGAGCTGCAGCGGACAGCGCGCATGAATATCTTCTCAAGCAGTACCTGTTGACGGGGAAGCAAGACAAGCAAGCATACCAACTATGTGCGCATAGCCCCTTGCTGATGCTCTGTGCAACGTGCTGACTTTGAACAGACCTCCGTGCAACGAACCATATCCTCACCCACATGTTATACCTATCCGAAGCACGTAACCTCCTCTATGTCACAGACACGAACCGCGACTTCCGGCCCAGCCACAACTTCGAACACTTGTCGTGTTTCCTGCCCGGCCTGCTCGCGGTCGGGGCGGATCAGCTCGAGCTATCCCTCGATGACCTCGACTACGCGACACTCGGGCCGGTCGGCCAGCGCTCGTACGACATCCTGCGCAACTACGACCTGCGCGCGCTCCACCGCTGGGCGGCGGAGGGCCTCGCGACGACGTGCTGGCTGCTGTACGACGAGCAGCCGTCAGGGCTCGGCCCCGACGTCGTGCACTTCCAACCGAAGGTCGGTGAGTGGCCCACGCGCGGTACGCCGCAGGGCCACTCGGGCAAGCTCTGGATCGACGGGATGGAGCGGTGGCGCAAAAGCGGGGCGAAGGGGTACCCTCCTGGTTTGGGCGAGAAGAAGCCGGTGAGGCTGACGCACGCCGAGATTGGCAGCGCGAAGTTGAGGGCCCTCAAAGTTCCGGAGCGGGACTACGTCCTCACTCGATCGGAGTACTTCCTGCGGCCTGAGGTATGGAAGAGTGTGCTGGGATGTGTACGACGTGCTGATTGTTGCCACCGTAGACGCTCGAATCGATTTACCTCATGTGGAGGACTACGGGGGATCCCATGTGGAGGGAACGCGGATGGACGGTGTTCGAGGCGATCGAGCGAGAGACGAAGACGCCCTCCGGTTACGCCTCATCGAAGAACATCCTGCTCTCGCCGACATCGCTCGACGATGACATGCCGAGGTGAGCGATGCCCGTGATGGTGCGCGTACCCAGAAGCTGACTGGCCGCGTTTCTTTGCGCAGTTATTTCCTCGCTGAGACGTGCGTGCTGCCTGACCCTCAACCCCGAGTCACCCCTAACCCTGCCCTAGGTTGAAGTACCTATACCTTCTCTTTCACGACGAAGACCTCGTACCGCTTGATCGGTGGGTCTTCAACACGGAGGCGCATCCGCTGCCCGTGTTCACCTGGTCTTCGTGGGAGAGGAGCAAGTTCGGGATCCCGGAGCCTTCTTCGTAAGGACGATCGCCCGACGTCCGGTGTGTATGTGTGCCTATCTCTCCCACTTGATCGCCCAACATTCATGGTGTCGGACCAGGTCATTCGGTAGCAGTCGCCGGTGGTCGACGCCGGCAGGATGGCCCGGCAGTCATGCGGCGGTCCGCTCGATCGCGCACAGCCTTATGCCCTGGCTGGAGCCTAGGGTGTATTCACATGTTCTTGGGCGCTGCGCGGGGAAGTCAGATGTGGGGACATTAGTGCGGGGTAGGCTTATAGAAGATCAGCTGGACCTTCACGGACCACCATCGTAATTTCATTGCATTTATCACTTCCCAGTAATTCATCGCTCTGACCTGTCGTGTCCTCAAGGATTCCGTCGAGCAGGGTCATTTTTACGGCCACATCGACATCAGTGGTTGAGCCGGCTCAGTACACAACTCGTTCGGTAAGACGGGAGACCGGTGCCGCGATGGCGGGGTGCGCCCTGGGCGGCTGGGCGAGATGATCGCGATCAGATGTGACGCTGCGGGGCACCCCGGACCGCGCCCCTGAGGACAGCGACAGGAGTTAGCCAGTGCGCATATGAATATGAGCCTTCTGCGCCATGTCTCCCGATATTCCCTCCGCTTGACTTCCTTCCGACGCCCATATTCAGCCATGTCTTCGCTCAAGCAAGGAGAGTTCGTCGGGTCGCTCGACTGCGGTACTACGTACGTCTTCCGTCGCCGAATGACGAGGTCGTTCCTCATCCGCATCCTAGGTCGACGCGTTTCCTGGTCTTCAACCAGTACGCGGACATCATCGCGCAACACCAAATCGAATACCCGCAGTACTACCCCGAGCCTGGGTAAGCCCATGACACTTCGCGAGTGTGCGTCGGCCGCTCACACGACCGCTGCCAGCTGGCATGAACAGGATGCAGACGAGATCATGGAGAGCTGCGACATCTGCATCACCGAGGCGTGCAAGAACCTGGAGGCTGCTGGGTGGTCGAAGGACAGCGTGAAGGTCATCGGTCGGTGCTGCATCTTCCTCCTATCACCGCTCATGTGATAGTGACAACGCCTGCGCAGGCATCACGAATCAGCGCGAGACCGCCGTCGCATGGAGTCGCAAGACCGGCAAGCCACTCTGTCGCGCTATCGTCTGGACCGACTCCCGCACGAGGAACACCGTCGCCCACTTCGCCAACAAGCTCAACTATGTCGGCCTCGAGGTCGAGCCCGGCGTCCACAAGAAGGGCAAAGAAGGCGAGAAGGCGCTCAAGGAACGGTGAGTGCGCTTCTTCCGAGGCTGCATCAGTCATCTGACTATGCTGGGTGGATAGCACTGGCCTTCAGCTCTCCACCTACTTCTCTGCCATCAAGCTGCGGTGGATGATAGATCACCATGAGCAGGTCAGGAAGGCGCACGAGGAGGACGACCTCCTCTTCGGCACGGTCGAGTCGTGGATCGTCTACCGCCTAACGGGCGGTCTGCACGTTACGGAGGTGACGAACGCGTCCCGCACCCTGCTCATGAACCTGCGCACGCTCGAGTGGGACCCGGTCATGCTCGACTTCCTCGAGCTCAAGCCGTCTGTCCTTCCCAACATCGCCTCGTCCTCCGAGGTCTATGGCGAGATCTCGTACGGCTCGCTCAAAGGCGTCAAAATCGGTGGCTTGGTCGGTGACCAGCAAGGTGCGCTCGTCGGTAACAAATGCCTCCGGCAGGGTGAGGCCAAGTGCACGTACGGCACTGGTGCTTTCCTGCTCTTCTGCACGGGTGAGGAGATCGTATCTAGTGCTCACGGTCTCTTGAGCACGGTTAGTACCCCGTTTCATCCGTGCTGGTTTGAGTTCTGATTGCGCCGACAGGTCGCGTACAAGGACGGCAAGAACGGCAAGCCTGTCTACGCGCTGGAGGGTTCTAGTGAGCACCACAGTTTCCCTGTATTACATGGTTGACCGACGCCAATCAGTCGCTGTCGCTGGCAGTGCCATAAAGTGGTTCGTATGCCCGCAACTAAGCCTGATACTGCGCTCACCATCGATCAGGCTGCGGGACTCCATGGGGCTGATCCAATCGGCAAATGACATCAACGTCCTCGCAGACAGCGTCAAACGCACCGGCGGCGTATACTTCGTCCCTGCCTTCTCCGGTCTCCTCGCACCCTACTGGGACCCTGGAGCAGGCGGGCTCCTCATCGGTCAGTCGGACCTCCCTCTTCGCGGCGGCTCAGTCTGACCCCTCAATGTATCAGGTCTGTCCGCGTACACCACCCCAGGGCACATCTGCCGTGCGACGCTCGAGGCGAACGCGTTCCAGACGCGCGAGATCCTCGAGAGCATGAAGCTCGACTCGAAGACGGACCTGAAGCACCTCATGGTCGACGGCGGCATGACGAACGGTGACACCGCGATGCAGGTCCTCGCGGACATTGGCGGCTTCACTGTCGTCCGGCCCGAGATGCGCGAGTGCGTGCCCCGCCCAGCTCCTCAATTTGAAGTCCACGCCGCTGACCCGCCCCTTTAGATCGACGGCGCTCGGATCCGCGCTCTTGGCGGGCTCCGCGATTCGCCTGTTCGGGTGGGACATCAGCAAGCCGGAGACACTCTCAGAGGTCAACACAAAGGGCACGCGGGAGTTCAAGTCGGCGGTCGACGAAACGTTCCGGGAGAAGAAGTGGGTCGGCTGGAAGCGTGCGGTGGAGCGCTCCCTCAAGTGGGAGGAGGGTGTCGATGAGTAGGGTGTTCATGATGACCCTCGGCTGCCCGTAATTCCGAGAGAAAGGCTGTATCTATACCGTCCACTGTGTACAGTGTATCCTTATTACGGACGAACACATGAATTGATCCCTCGTGCTAGACTGGAACTGGGAATGTGTGTTCGTCACGCCCGACCTAATGCCATGCGTAGTATGCTCGAGAGATTGGATTAATCGACAGTCGTCTCGTAGACTCGTGATTGCGATACTCTGACGCCCGGGCAATCGTAGCGCCGCCGCAGTGCTTGCATCTCCGGCGAGTCTCCGTTCCGTCGGTCTCGCTTTCACCACACCCTACCATATCCCGTAGCGGCGCAAGCGCCATCCCCGACTCCTTATTTTGAGCTAACAATCAAGCTAATGACATAGACTATCTGCTTTGCCTCTGCCATACGCCCAGCACGACCTGCGCTGCATGCTCGTGCACCTTGCCCGGATGCTCTGCTCTAGTAGGCCCCGATTAATACAACTTGAGCCGCCCACCCCAAGCCTGTGTCCAGACATTCACCTTGATGTGGATTGAAATAAATAAGATAGGCCGCAGCCATACCCTGGCCATCACGTGCGGTGGCGCATGTCACGCCAGCGCCGAGTACACCATTTTGGGTGACGGAAATAGAAGACCATGTATCTCTGTAGTGTAGAGCAAACACACAAAAAAAAATTCCGCGAAGGACTGATTGCATGCATGAATGTGATCGAATTTTGCGTCAGAATATCTATTTTCAGCCTCGTTGCAAAGTAGTGGGCTGAATACAACCGCGGTTGACGGGCGGCTAGCTCACTTAGCAGTTGCCCAAACAAGATAAGGTGCAAGCGCCGTCGCGAGCCACTCAGCGAAAACCACCCGAAATGCCCATGGAAGAACGAAATCTGCGTCAGGCGATAGCAAATCTAGGTGATTGGATCCCTAGAAAATTAGCTAAGTTGAGCAGGCCTAGCGAAAACCATGTATGTGCCGCTACAGGTGTCATAGAGCGCGGGAATGACAGGCCCTCCCTAACTAAGTACCACTAGAGTCCGAGTTCGAGTCCCCATGCACAATCCCCTCTGCTCGAAGAGCCCAGAGAAAAGTTGCGATAGATTAGACCAGCATCTGAAGTATCTACTGTACAATCTACATGTTTCTATGCTGTACTGAATGAATACAACACCATCCGTGCTCGCAGACTCGCCGCCACTGTCACTGATTTCCCGTTTGGGCGGTGTTACATCACGTCACTTCACGTGCCCGTCACGAAGCCCCACAAGGTATGGCTGCGGCCTATCTTAGCAGGTACTCAACTGCTCGCATAAAGCACCTACCATTGATAAAGTACAAGATACATGAACAGTCACACAATGCCACCACAGAAAAGGTTATGTGCACGGAGGATCGAGGCGGTGTAGCACCAAAGGGGATTGCCTGGAATACGGAAAATAGCAGAGAAGAAACACGGGGGAGACGATTGCACCCAGGCGAGATGCGTGCAAATACCTGTCACATCTGCGCTGCAGATCGGCGAAACGGGGCGATCGGGAGGTGGCAGGGACGCGGCCGGATGTGAAGAGGTAGTGGCGGCTGGCCGCGCCGATCGTACGCCTCTAGATCTAGAGGCAAGGCGGCGGATGGAACACTGACCAAATGCGGACAGGAGCGAGTGCACGTAGTAGACTCATGCATTCCCTCAGTCCACGCGCACCATCGACCTCGTGCCGCCGCCATGGAAGGGAGCTCTAATGTGCGTTGGAGACGTCATGGGTGCATCATCCGTGGGCTACGTGAGGGCGGGGATGCAGCCAGAGGGTATGCCACGGTCCACCGCAATGGACGGGAGTGTGTACGAAAAGACAGGACACGCGCGACTCGAAGTCGGCGCGACGTTGACCGTAACGCACTGGCCGCCGGGACGTCGTTGGGGAGACATTGTGTGGGGAGATAGCTGGTCGTGGGCGGTAGAAAAGACGGGGACTAGTAGCGGCGGGAGGGAAGAGACCAGTAGCACCGTGAGGAAGACGGCGGGATACGCACGACAAGATGGTGAGGGGAGTACTAGTCACGAGGGACTCACAGGTGGCGTAAAACCTCGTAAAACGGTAAGAGTGGCGGTGGTCGGCAACGTCACAAGGCGGTGGGACAATTGCGCGGAGCCTGCTGTGTGCAGCAAGATGACCGAAGAGACACCCTGATTGCTGAAATCGAGACGTCGAAGTTGCAACGTTGAACTTACACAACGTATGCATACAACGGGTGGTTGTACTGGCAGTTGTGGTGCCATCCTTTGAACTCGAGAAGATCCGGCCGCAAGTAGCGTCAAAATCGCCTGTTCTGGTAAGGCATTATCCCTTTATAGGCATTATTCCCACGGCTATCGCGGCACGCACGGCAAGCGTCACGATTTCGCATTTGAGAGCCCTCCCTCCCTCCGGGAGGAGTCGGCGACCTCGCCCGTCAAACTGAACACGAGGGCAGGTTTTCGGCATCACTTATGTTTCCAGTAGCTCACTTTGTGCACTGCAAGCCGTCGAGCTTCGCACCGCACACTGTTCCGATCACATTGTACGTACGCGTGCTTGTAAGCCCACTGTCTCGTACTTCGCCGCTCCGCCTATGTGTGCCAGTGTCACGGTGAAGACTACGAATCTAACAAAGCAAACGTATGAGTTTCATTCAATACTCGGTGATAGTTGCTAAAAGAGTGCTAGATTACCACTAGCTACCACGCGAACTAGGAGCGCCGGGAGGGGAAGCCTTTCGGCACTCCTGGCAGGCCACTGTAAGCCACAGTGCAATGGAGTACACACCGCTGGTGCATTCAAAGGGATGTCCATTCCAATCTGTGACGTCATGCCGGAAGATGTCCTCAGCGCTCATCGCACTCCGTCCTGTCATGTTCATTCTCAATACATGGATGCGTGTTTACCGCTCAGGTCATAGCCGCTCCACCCGCACGTACACCAAGGCGGAACCAAAGCCTACATGTAGTATGTACTCTACAGGATCACGACTCAACAGGTACGAAATTGGGCACGGTACCCAACACAAGCAATGTTACCACAAGGTATGCCTTCGGGGTCGCCGTAGTAAAGCCATTCGGTAAGTCCAGTCATGCCTTGCCAACACATTGTGTTCAATGTCCGCGGACGAATGTCCATATACGAGTTTGCAGACACAGTGGCTGTCCCACAGGCCGGAGAGTACGAGAACATGTCTTCTGCCGGCTCACGATTGGGCCTGCGGCAAGTGTGCCTCCTGCTCGCGTGCCTATCCTCCTGCCTGCTATGTGAGACACATGCCTATCATAGTGCTCGCTCCGAAGGCGCGATAACTTTAATTCAGCCCATATCCGAGTACGTGGCTGGCTCGACGTTTGGTTGGCACTTCACACGCTGACAATGTTGAGTAGGGATATACTGACCGGGACATCCGAGTGCTCCAGTGTAGACGATAGGCAGCACCATGCGCGGCGCGCGTGCACTACCCGTTTGCATGAAGCCTCCCCTTTTGGTACACGCCGGTCAATGTCTCGCTCAAATTTGTGGCAAACTGTGCGTAATCGCGTTATCTCAGTGTCCTGAACCGCGTTTTCTGCTCCGAAATAACCTAGAGACTACACTTTCGGCCGCTGAGGTGCACGTCCCATCAAAATGGCTTATGGCAAATGATCAAAGTTCTGCGAGGGATAGTTCCGTCATGCGTGGTGCGAGACACTCTTTCCCGAGGAGTCAATCACCCAAAGTACTCGCATGCTCAAGCTCAGGGCCCGGGGTCGAGTACTTCTCTGGCTGCTCATCGCAGATCGGTGCGGATGGCGTGGGTTTTGCTTTACTCCAGCACCAATGACGGCCTTCATCTTCTCCCATAGACACCACGACTCTTCACACGCCGTCCCGCTGAGCGACTACTTTGGCGCGTTGAGGAGAGGATGTAGAATTTCGGTGTTCCTGTCTGCGATATTTCCGTCCGTCGTGGCGCCGCTAGAGCCTGTGGCGCCCGCCTACGGATGTTTTCCACAGATTGGCGATCTTTCATAAAGCTGTTAGGAACCTCGTGACTGGCCGGCGTCGGCAGTGGGAACAGAGAGGCTCCGTACAACCTATGCTAGCGGCCTACATAAGGTGGCCTCTGCAAACGGGCTGCCAACCCCCGTCTTCTACAGCATGGATACAGCGAGTAACACAGTGCCAGTTCTCTTACTATTAGGGTTGTCAATCGGCGCCTTTCTTCTACTCTTCTCCACGCGTGGTCGACATACCCTCCCACCAGGTCCTAAACAATTGCCCTTCATCGGGAATGTGCACCAGCTCCCTGCCGTTGACCAACACAAGACGTTTGCGCAATGGGGCGCGAAGTATGGTGAGTGGGAAGTTTATCAGGCGAGGGGTAATACGAATACTGAAGTATCGCCTCAGGAGACGTAGTCTTTGCCAAATTCTTCCAGCAGCCGGTCATCATCCTCAATTCCGCGCAGGCTGCGATTGACCTCATGGAGAAGCGGGGGGCCAAATATTCCGGAAGGCCACGCTTTACATTCCAGAGGGAACTGTAAGCCATATACCTTCGATACGGTTAACATCTCTGACCGTAGATGCCAGTGTCGAATGGCTTTACGCGAGCGCGTGGATGGGCTGCAACGATGTGTGGAGACAGCAGCGGAAATGGTTCCAGCAGATGCTCATGTCCAAGTCCTCGGTGGAGAGCTACCAACCGCTCCAGCGCCGTGAAGTGAACAGGCTATTGCTAGACCTGCTCAACAACCCCGCGGACTTCCAGTATCATATGAAACGGTAGGTAGTCCTGAATCCTTTATCGCCTGATTGCTCGCTGACGTTCAAGTTGGCGCAGATTCGCTGCAGCAGTCATCCTCGAGCTCGGATATGGCCGTACAATCACGGGCTTGGACGACGACTTCATCCGCCTCGTCGAGAAAGGTGTTTCCGAGGCTCTTTCGGGCACTGGATCTGGCCCTGGAAGCGGTCTGGTTGACTTCTTCCCCATACGTGAGTCCGTGGCTACGTCCAGCGCGTGCGACTTACCAACTGTGTACGTCAGTGCGTTTCCTGCCCTCATGGTTACCGGGAGCTGGATTCCAGAAGATCGCTGCCAGCGCTCGGGAGGGTATTCGGGTCGTAGAGGATATACCCTTCGAGCAAGTCCAGCGAGAGATGGTCAGTGATGTGTTCTCACTGGAATCCATGTTAGGATCTCAGGCTGACTAAATGGATGACTTGTAGTCGGATGGTACTGCCAAGGATTCCTTCACGAAGGATATGATAGAACTCGGACAAGCGAAAGGCGACTTGTCTCCAGAAACTGTGTCGTCGATGAAGGGTGCCGCCGGCATGCTGTACGTCGGTACGTTCATCCACTGCTGTCTCCTCACCGGCCTGACAATAGTGTGCACTATTGCATAAGCGGGGACCGATACGGTGTGTACTCAACTCATTCGATGAATTACGAACGCCAATCTCATAAACCTACATCAACGATGTAGTCGTTGACACCGCTAGTCATGCTGATCCTGGAGATGACATTGCACCCCGAAGTACTTAAGAAGGCTCAGGATGAGATCTCCCGCATTGTTGGTGATACTCGGCTTCCAGATTTCGAGGACAGACCTCAGCTGCCTTATGTCGAGTGTGTACTAAGGGAACTCTACCGGTACGTCTGTCCGACTAAATCCCCTCCTGGGTTCTCTTGACGGGTCTAGCTAAACGATGGTCCCGTAGGTATTGTCCGTCTGGGGCATTGGGTATGTGTTCGTGACAAACCCGTGAAATGATGAGACTCACACCTATTCACAGGAATTCCCCATGCAGTCATCGAAGACGATGTCTACCGTGGCTACCACATACCCAAGGGTGCTACAGTCATCGCGAATATTTGGTACAAATACTGTTTTGCACTGATGCATGGCACTGACGAATGCGCAGGGCGATGATGCGAGACACTGAACATTATGCAGACCCCGAAGTATTCCGCCCCGAAAGGTTCCTTGAGATTGACCCGGGCAGCGACTTCGAAACATGGGATCCGAAGAAGCTCGTGTTTGGCTTCGGTCGAAGGTTCGTGTTGCTTTGTTATATCATGTCGATATACTTATGCGCCACTCCAGGGTGTGTCCAGGGGCGCATCTTGCGGACAATAGTGTCTGGCTTGTCATCGCCAGAGTCATTGCTACCCTGGACATCCGCAAGGCTCACGACGAGACTGGCGCTGAGATAACTCCGAACCCTATTCTACATTCTGGAACCGTGACGTGAGTCGCCCGTGCTCGATTCTCCCACTTCACGTTCCAGGCACTGACCCACAATCCAATAGCCATCCGGAACCGTTTCTCTGCAACATCCGGCCACGTTCGGAGAAGGCCAGGCAACTGATTTTGGATGGCTGCATCGCTGGTGGAGTCAAGGACTCTTGAGCTGTATTGACCAACTGAACTTGTGGACTAAGCTATAGCGCACTGGCAGTCATGGCTTGTCAAGAGACGTTGTGTGAATTGGGATAGGGAAACGGCCTGAACTTCGCATTGTACTGTACCATATGAAATTGTCCGGATGTGTACAAACAGAACGACAACCACCGTGATGTTTCCCTCGCTGCCAGTCGAGCGCATCGAGCAGCGCCTCCGCAATGCTCCTGGCGATTACTCATAAGTTCCAACTCGATGCGGCGCTGTCGAGCACTGACTCAGATCAATGCGCACGTTGTGATGTAGATGTCTTACATACTGTTCCGTGAAGCTTGTAATTACTTGAAGTGCCATCAGCGGCGCGACCCTTGCCCGAGCGGTGGCAGCGTGGCAAGAGGTTGTGTGGTGACGCGGCGCCCGGCGCGTTCTGTCCGCGTCCCGCCGTTGCTTTCCACTTGCGGCACCCGCCATGACGTCACCCTCCCCTTCCCCGCATACATAAACCGCCGCCGGATGGCTAGTTCATCTTCCTTTCCCCCACCATGTCCCGCGCGCAGCCCCGTATATCTGCATCCGTGTGCATCGTGTGCATCGTGTGCAGTAGCACATCCACGCGCACAATGTCTCCGCGGGCCGCGTTGAACAGCACAAACACTAAAGTTACATGACTGACTGACTTCGCAGCATGCCTACGAGAAGCCGCTGTCTAGGCTATACGACTTCATGAAGACCATCCTATGCCCAGTGATGTCAATTCCCGGTATCACGATGATCATACGGTTTGGCACGACATAACCATCACCTCCATAACCAGTGCAATCCATGCAGGGCTCCATCAGCCCACATGAGATGGTCCGTACCACTCCAGTGTTGTATGATGGTTTCGAACACGAGGAACCGAACACGAGGCAATATGGTTTCAAAGCGGTTATCAGAGTTCACGTAGAACCCTAGGAAGGCGAGACAGCCTACCCCGAGACCAGCGTAACCCACAGGCTACTGCCTCATCGAACTTGCGTTATACACTCATTCTGTTCAGGCGATATGCTGACGCTGTAGCCTTGAAACACTGGACGTACCTAGGCCGACGCGTCTTGAGGCACGTAACTCATGAACTGGTATCGAATTCGCCCATTCCAGCCAGCGCCCACCTATGAATGCATCATCGTCACGTCCATCATCGTGATGTCATCTGTCACTGTCTTTCCGGGTCTTCGCAGTCTTCCATTTCATGGCCTGAAACTATCAGTGCCTCCCGGGAAAAAGCGGGTCTGAAGTCAATACTAATACTGATCGTTCTGAGGATACTACACCTCACTGGCAGACTCATCATGGTTGCTCTGAAACTCCATCTAGACGACACTTTAGGCTGTATCTTTATCGGAGGGGTGCTCTCCTCCGGAATGTGAGTGGCACCGTCGCGCTGTCGGTGTATCCTTGCTCACTGATACACACTGTAGGCTTTATGGATTTGCGAGCGCACAGTTCATCCTGTATCTGCGACACTACGCGACGCGAGACAAGCTATCCGTAAAATGCCTTGTACGTATGCGTCTATATATTGAAGGGACAGAAAAACTACTTATGTTCAGTAGGTTTTGTTTGCATGGTACGCGAGTGCTAAACCCCCTCGGGCACGTTGCCGGAGGCCCACGCTAACGATGTGCAGGATGCTCGACACCACTGCAACGGCCTCCGATATGAGTGTACGTTCCGCCGCTCCTACCTGTACGACAGGCGATTTGTACTGAGTGATCCACCGCAGTTCGGGTGGTACTATCTCGTTCAACGGCATGCCGACTTATTCGGCCTTCTAGTTCTCCCGAAGTACGCGCTGGCTCTTTCTGGATCATGCGGAACTGACGTTCATCTCGCGCGCTATGAAGGGCATACGAGGTAAGTACTGACTTCGCGAGAGAGGTTCACGCACGCACTCGGACTCACAACCTGCTTCACTACTTCAGTTGGAGTATGCGGTCACGGTGAGTCGGTTTACCTATCATTATGTCCAGTGCAGCAAGCCCAAGCTCACGACATTCGCAGGGCTTCATCACTTGCCTTGTCCAAATGTACGTGCCACATGTTTGATCCCCGTTGTAGGACGCTAAGCATTTCATCCAAACAGGTTTTATGTCCGTGAGATCTGGAAATGTCAGTTCTCAGCATCCGATCGATAGGGTACCGTCCCTAAAAGCTATCATTGACCTTTAGTGGTTAGAGAGATGCCGCTCATGGTGCGATTGGCTACCATATCGCCTCCGGTACGCACCTCGCTACTACCCCCATGAATTGACGCTGATACGAGATCGTCAGATGATATTGTCTCTTTTTTCCCTCGGTACATCCGATTTCACTGTATCAATTTGACATGCTAATGATGTCTGATCAGCATTTTCTCTTGGTGAGAGATAGTCATATAGTGGCGGAGACACGAATTGATAGCGTGGTGCGCAAGTGGGGGTCTATGTCACTTCGTGAGTGTCCTCTCGGAACATCGACGCCTCGTACTGAGCACAACACCCCAGCTCGCACGATTGGATCATCACCAAGACTCTTCCTCCGAATGTGGTATGACATTCATGAACGCCGACGCGTCCGAATACCAGTACTGGCTGACACTGAAGTGACAGAAATGGACAACGAGCAGGGTTTGGACGGCGGCGGCGGCAGACATCTGTATCACTGTCGTCCTCTGTTGGGCATTGAGTAAGAAGAAGACGGGCTTCAAGCAGTGCGTTCTCGTGCGTCCGCTTGGGGAATGAAGTTCCGTACTGACGTCGGGCGATGGCAGGTCTGATAGGATGATCAACACACTCATAACATACATTATCAACCGCGGAGTCCTGTCGGCGTGAGTGGACGGTCTTTCGACTCGAGAGGTAGACGTTCCTCACGGAATTGACAGGATGGTGCAGATCGCGCTCTGCGCAACGGTCTGTAGTCTGTCATCCCATGGGGACACTCGGAGGCAGTACCTATAGCTCACGCGCCGGGCCATAGTTTATAGCATCCATCAAGCAGAACAAGATGCTGTGGGTAATCTTCCACACTGCGGGAGGAAAGAGTAAGTCCGCTTTCGGATCTAGCCCGCGATCTCGCGCTCACGCATCCGTCGCACACTTCAGTCTACGTGAACTCCATGATGGCCGTGTAAGTGATACTCACGGATAAGGACGCCTACGCTCATCTGAATCTTCAACAGCCTGAACGCACGTCAACTGCTCAACAACAACGGCCCCGAGGTATACAACATGTCCGACCTATCAGAGAACTCTACCCCCGGACGCCCGAGACGCATGGACAATGCACCCGAGAACGACGTGTACTATATATCATGATGACGCAGCTTAACTAATGGCTCTGTTGGCAGAATGCGAAGCGAAGTACGGTGTTTGTTCACCCGGTCGCCCGACATGACTGCGATGAACAGCCCAATGGAACGGGTCACTCTGGACAAGTCCGTGCGTACCCCGCGACGCTGCGCTTCCGAACGTTACGTCGCCATTCCACCTCTTCATATACGGTGGTCCGATCACAGACAAGCACGCGTACGTATTTCCGCCAAGTCTCTGTGAACATGTATGCGCACGCCATGAAGGCATGCTCAAAGGACATCTGATCAGCACAATAGTGACGCTACGGATCATGCCATGGCTTCAAGATCTAGACCTCGCTACGTACACATTCAAAGAGTGAACAGTGATTCCGCCGCCAAGCTTGACGCGCTCAGAGTCATTGTCCACGCGCGAACCTCAACGCAAGCTTGACTCAGGCCTAATACTACGGCGAAGCCGCGAAAGACCGAAGGGTGGCATGACGGTAGGCAAAGATTTTGGATATCGATTAAATTGTACACTACTACTATCTACACACTCCATTGTCCTGATCTAAACAACACGAGTAGCCGAATGCATCAGTCCGTTCTTGTCCTGAGGGAAAAAGTGGGAAACCTAAGATGCCTGTTGAGGCGAAACGCGGGCCGGGTGAGGAAGATGTGTACTTATAGGAGACTGGCCGAGTCGCAGCGTGCGTCCGTGCAAGGGTCATGCGGCCGCACGGGAAGTGCTAGCTTCCATCTCTGGCTCCTCTGAGCGTCCAGATGCCGGGTTTCTGCACTTGCGCCGGTTCCTCTTCTTGTTCTGCTTCCTCTTTTTCTTTTTCGATGGCTTGCTCTCGCCTAGTTGGTCCTCGTCATCGGTGTCCGCGAGGGCCTGCAAGATAGCCTGTACGGTATTTTAGGACCTATAATGAATGCCAGAGCGGAATGGGCTACTCACTTCATCTATCTCGTCTAGCTGCTCCTGCTCCTGCTCTTGCTCCTGTCTCTCCGAGTCGCCGTAATCCCGCTGTTTTCCCTTGTCGAGATGGGTGGTTGTCGGCTCATCCGAGTCATCCTCTGTTCCTTCCCGTCTGCTCGTACCTATATCCCTATCAAGAGAGGTCTCGGCTGCCGATGCAGGTCGATGAGAGTGAGGACCGCTCGACGAATCTTCAGGATCAGACGTTGGTCGTGCACTAGAGCTCCCAGGATCGTACATCGATCCATCGATCGGAACATCGTTCATACGCTCTTTGAACCGTTCCAAGTAGGGCTTGCGACGTGGCATTGGCGCGATCTGTATGGCTCAATGTCAGTGATGCAGCTCCATGATTCCCGGTTGAAGGAGGAACGTACTTTACGGACGCGAGGGTCTGAGCGCGTCTCAGGGTCTGTCTCCCATGGCTGCGTCCAGGAAGGAGGGGGTTGGTTTGTACCGGGATCCACGTCGGGCACGAAGGGATTCCAAGTTCGACAAGTTGCGAGGTGAGACAGCGGCGGGTGACTGAAGAAGGACGGGGCGTGTCCGGGCAACGTCATCGTCGGGCCATACATAAACCCTGGATCCCAAGTCGGACCGGATGCCATATGAGACGACAATAGGTGGCTGGGGAAGTTGGGCGCGATTGTTGGGACAGGTGTGTTGACCATCTGCGCCGGGCCATGGGGAACTTGAACCTGGGGCAACATGGGAGAATTCCAAGCTGGACCGGATGATGAGGAGTTGCTGAAGGAGTTGTGCGCGGCGGAGGGGATAGGACAGGTGGCCCAGCCATGGGTAGCTGCGCCCGCGGGCATGGACAGGTCAGACTTGAAAGCAAACTGGCTGCTGGTCCATGAGGCGATCGGTGCAGGAACGCGCTTGTCCGGGACGGGTGATCCATTCGAGCTCTCGATGACGGGCGGTCCATATGGGTTCGTTATGACGGGCGATTCATTCGGGGTCTCGATGACGGGTGAATCGTTCGAGCTTTCGGTGAGGGGTGACTCGTTCGAGCTTTCGACGACGGGCAGTCCATTCGAGTTCTCCATAACGGGTGATCCATCATGATCCGACTGAACGGCGGGCGAGTCTGTGACGGCAGAGGTCGTGGCTTCATCCTCTGCATCATTGCCTGCCCTCCTGCTGGAAGTCAGGCTGCAGTCGTCTACAGTAGGCTCCGAGGGCTCCTCGTCGACGATCGTCTCCCGTGTGTCGAGGGCACGTTCACTCTCCGCATTCGTGGAAGAGGCAGCCACATTTGAGTCGTCTAAAACGGTCGATTCATCCGACTTCTGAATGTCGACGGGCAAGTACGCACCTGCAGAAGTAGTGGCCGCATCTGTATCATCGCCTTCCTCGCCTGTCGACCTGGAATGCAGGCTGTGGTCGATGGTGGGATCCGTGGGCTCTTCGTCGACGGGCTCTTCGTCGACGATTCTCTCCTGTATGTCGAGGGCATGGTCACTCTTCGCCTCCGTGGAAGAGGCGGGCGCATGCGAGCTCTCTGCAACGGGCGATCCGTTTGAGCTCGAGCTCTTGACGACGGGCGAGTGTGCACCAGCGGAAGTCGTGTCTTCATCATCTGGATCATTGCCTGCATGCATGCTCGAAGAAAGGCTGCGATCGACTGTGGAATCCGAGGTGATTCGATCCAGGAACCTATCCCGTATTGCGAGGGCGCAGTCAACCTCCGCCTTCGTGTAGGCCGCGGCGGCATCCGAGGCGTCCATAACGGGTGATCCGTTCGAAGTTAGAGCGGCGGGGGAGTTTGCACCAGCAAAAGTTGTAGCCTTATCCTTCGTATCCTCGCCTGCATGCATGCTTGAAGAAAGGCTGCGATCGACTGTGGTATCCGAGCTGATTATATCAAGGAACTTGTCCCGTATTCCGAGGGCGTGGTCAACCTCCGCCTTCGTGTAGGCCGCGGCCGCATTCGAGACATCCATAACGGGCGGTCCGTTCGAACTTTGAGCGACGGGAGAGTTTGCACCAGCAGAAGTTGTAGCCTCATCCTCCGTATCCTCGCGTGCATGTATGCTGGAAGAAAGGCTCCGGTCGACCGTAGAATTCGAGGGGACTGCTTCAACGACCTCGTCTCGTGTGTCGGGGGCAGGGTCCCTCTCCGGCTTTGTGGAAGAGGCGGCCACAGGATTGGCCGTCACATTCGCAGCGATGGCAGGGCTTGAGGGCATAGAGTCGGCGCCGGTGTAGATGAAAACCTCTTCCTCGTCGTCAGTCAGGGTGGATGGGAGTCCAGTCGCCGTTTCGTCGTCTCCAATTGCCGTGACGTCAGACATTCCCTTCTCAGCGGGTATATCAGCCTCCTGAGGAACCTCGTCGAGCGCGCTGTCCTGCACCGTGGTTGCGTGGTCACCAGTAGCCGGAGCACCAGACTCTAAGAGTACCGAGCTCGACAGCAGCGGGACGGAAGCGGGGTCAACGGCGTGCGGGGTGACTTCGACGGAGGTGGGTACTAGGTTTGTCAGCGCGTCATGGGGCGTAGACTCCTTCACAGTGGTCTCTTGTGGGACCTCGTCGAGCGCATTATCCGGGGCCGTGGTCGCATGGTCACCAGTTGCCGGAGCACCGGACTGTGAGAGTACCGAGCTCGACGGCGGCGGGACGGTAGCGGGGTCAACGGCGGGCGGGGCGACTTCGACGAAGATGGGGGCTGGATATGCGGGGGCGTCGTCTGGCGTGCACCCCTCAGCAGGTTTAGTAGTCTCCGGCAGGACTTCCTCGAGCGCGTTATCCGGGGTCGAGGCCGTATGGTCTCCACTAGCCGGAGCACTAGATTCAGCGCAAGTGTAGATGAAAACCTCGTCGTCGCTGTCGTCGGTCAGGATGGGTGACAGTTCAGTTGCCGTGGCGTCGCCTCCAGTTGTCATTACATCGTCAGACGTGCATCTCTGCTCAGCGGGTATATCGGTCTCCTGAGGAAGGTCGTCAAGCGCACAGTCTTGCACCGTTGCGTGGTCACCAGTAGCCAGAGCACCAGATATTGATAGTACCGAGCTCGACAGCAGCGGGACGGCAGCGGGGTCAGCGGCGTGTGGGGCGACTTCGACGGAGATGGGGACCTGGTCTGCGATAGCGCTGTAGCAAGCGTCGTGGGATATCGTTGCGTCCGGGGTATCAGCCTCCGCACTGGTCAATCGTGTATGGTCGACGACGCTCGACGTAGCGGTGATCTCGGCGGGGATGAACTCGTTGGAATCCCCAACATCATTGGTGTTACCGATGTCCGAGAGCACCAAGGCAGATGGACTACTGACACAAGGATGGAGGGCCTCATACGTGAGGGATGTGTTGAGGATGTCACCCTCTTGAGGGGAGGCTAGGGATGTCAGGCTGGGCGAGAGGACGGTGGTGGGGGTCATGTCGTCGACGGTGGCGTCAGGAGAGTCCATGCCGGCCAGAACTAAGTCCGAGGATGCAGACGGGGCTGCTGCCGTGAGCCACATACGCATGTCCATGTCGGATGCAGACTCCGAGACGAATGCATTGAAGTCTTGCTGCGTGTAGGGGGCGAGGGACATTGAGTCCATTCCATACTACGACGAGGCACAAGTCAGCATCACGACTTCTAGAACGTGGACGCGAAGCATACTCACCGTTGTGTACGAAATATCCAACCCGGGAATGGTGAGTTCAAGAGACTCTGAGCGCTCCTTTCGAGAGGTGTACGCCACAAATACCTTCCGAGCGACGACGAGGACACCGATGGCCACGACCGCAACCAGCCAGTACGCGATGATTAAGCGCATCTCGGGGTCTATTCTGTCCATGATGGCTTGAGCTTTTGCGACGTAGGGCAACAAGAGCTGACGGAAGCGTTCAAGACCGAAGGGTAGCTCTGGCGCCACAAATGCCTGAAGACTCGCTGAGCACTTCCAGTGGTCCGAGTTCACGAAGTTGTCGAGGTCCGGGTCGCGGTAGAGGAGGGTCCAGGCGCTGCAAGTCGCGGTCGGGCTGGGTGTGGCGTTCGCGGCCACCGTCGCGGCGGGTGTGGCGTCGATAGTATATGTCGGTCTGTATGTATTTTCAGCCTCATAGCACTACAGCGAACGTGTAGGACGCACCGGAATGCACCAGAGATAGTTTGAACAGCCATGTGTGCGCGGATAAAGGTGTTGAGGAATGTCCGGTGAGCGAGGTGGGTGGCGGCATTCATTATGTGGATGATGCCGCCCAAGAGCGCAGTCCAAAGACTGAACTCGAGCATCGTGATGCTGAACGGGTCGAGAGTATGTGCAGTGGTATAGAAGTGGGTAGTGGTGGTGATGGTGGTGGTTGGTGTCTGGGGGGAGGTGCGGGTCGAGCGGCTTAGAAGAGGTGAGCGGAGGTCAAAACAAGGCGGTGGCGGGCCTACCGCATAAGGGCACAATACGAGGGTCCAAGCTGTGATCTCCGATTCAGACAACAACGAGCGGCGAGCCTCGAGGCTGACCGAAGCACGCGAAGCGCCGTGTTCTTACCAGTGGCGGTGGCGCAACGAAGGCCAAAGCGCGCGATCGACGCAGGTCAGTAGCCTGTCAGCCCCATCCAGGAATTGCCGACAACAGTGACGGCATACCAGAAAATCACTGAAAATGCGCAAAAATGATGAGCGGCCAACGACGAGTGGCTCCTCCGATGGCCTGCTAGCGGGATGCAGATTCGTCGCACCCCATTCCTGTACTGCCCCACGAGGCATGACTTAGCCTCGAGGACGGTGAGTCCGCTTTGACTGTACGGGCACGCTGACGGTGTTCTGGCCCTTGGATGAGCACAGGTATGATTCGCTCCTGCCATTGTGGCAGTTCTGGTAGGTGTACTCTTGTTTTATTCTACCCGAACATTGTCTATTTAGGCTTGGCACCATCGCTGTATACAAATGCCGACACGGGATCGTCAGCAACGTTGATCCATGAAGGAGTGGGGAACTCACCCTGACTTCATCTCGTTGATAGTCGAAGTAGATGAGCCTATCCAACTCTTGTAGATGATGTGTCTGCGAATGGGCTCTGGAGAGACGAAGGCATGAGCTGGTGCCTAGATTCGATCCAAGACCGTCCTGGTGCCTTGCGCACAAGGCCTCCGCGTGGATGCATGAGGAGTCATATGTTAGTGTCGGGTATCCGTATGATGTCCAGCAAGTCGCAAGCCCCGAGCACACCCGAAGCCTACTCGATGTCGAATCTTGGTTGAGTTGCGTCGGTTTCTCAAGTCAGCGGCGCGACGGCCTCGGGATCGTCCCATCAATGATACCGCGTGCAGAGCGTAGGGTGGCATGGGAGCGCAACCACTTCCGAACCAAGCGGACATCCGCACCCCACAGGACGATCGATAGTGGCCGAGAGGTAATCGCGTGTATGCAGCTCGCGTCGAAATTGTATGTGACGCGTGAGTAGGACATTTCGGATGATGGATGATGTGGTGGTAAGCAGGAAACATGAGGGAGCTCACCAGTTCATGGACTTGGGCTTGACGAGCGATGGCAGGAGCCCGCTGGCGCCCTATGTGACTAATGTATGCGTTAGGGGATAAGCGGACTCGGAAGTGGGAGCGCGCTAGGACATGCGCCGTGCACATCCTGGAGGGCAGCACGTCGGCAACTCATTAAGCCGTAGAAAGGGGAGACATCCGTTGACAACACGTGTACGCAGAGATACGTCGCAACATTGGGAGACATGGACGTCGTACATGCCACACATCCTCTGTCAAAAGTCAAGGTTGTTGCGCTGTATGCGTCTATGTCAGACACGGGGCTGCGTAGTGCGCCATCCATTCTGCGGACCACGGAACATGACCACAACTCACCGGAGCGGTGCACCTCCACCTCGCAAACGTAACCTAACCCGCGCACCCCGACGCATCATGCTTCAAGTGCACCGCCCGCAGCGAGCACTGGCGCTCTCCATCGCAAAACCCTGGAAGGCAGATTGATGCCGGAGCTTCGTGAGCGGCGGACAAAGCTGAGGCTGCGAGATGACATGCACGTCGATAACGCTGCCAACACTCACTGGCCATACCGGTTTAACACCCGCACAAGGCCCACACCTGCGGGCGAAGACCGTTGAAAGCAAGTACTATGTAGTCCCTGACCGGTCGACCGGCCGGCGGCGACCAATTCCGTGGGGTCTGTACGAGCGACAGGTGATGCCCAATCACTGATGCCAATCGGCGGCTGATGAGCAGCGTCCAGGTGTCACCATGCGATGTGATCTCGGGGCCTTGTGGCACCAATGAACACTCATGGAACACGTACCCAACATGTGCCAACGAGAAAGTCTGCGCAGTAATTTGCAGCAGCCAGACAAGAATGCCCATGACCAGCGTTCGAACAAGTGAGAAGGGCAGAGCCGTTGTCCCGGTTGTCATACCAAAGGAGGTGAAGGATGCCCAAATGCATCAGCACTAGAAGAGTCGGTATCGGTCACGGTATATTGAGTCCCCCGGACGAGTTATGGGATGTACGATAGAATTGATGGATGCACGGGAAGACGCCATGCGGACCTGTGCAGACCAGAGATTGCGCACGTCGACGCTGGCGTCCGTGGGAGCATAGCCGCAGATGGAGTAGGAGAAGTGAAGCTTACTGGAAGAACGAGCAGTGGCAAGTGCTGTGCGCGTCATAACAGACGCAGCGAAGTCGCGAATCACCGTGCAAGGTTCACGGATGGGATAGGTCTTGCTTTTTTTCCGCCGAGGTGCGTATATGCGCGTACATTCAACTTCAGTGCGGGCGGAGAGCGACGCTATGAATGCTGGCAGACGAGGTTGCTTCGGAGACTGCTTCAATTGGAATAGGAGCAGGAGAGACAAACACTTTGGCGTACCTCGCAAACATTCCATGCTTCTGATGAAGGATGGTCTGGATGTATGGCAGGATATATGCGCATGAGGAACACCCCTGATTGAGTTTCAGTAAGGTTAGGACGGTTCGCAGTGGGCGAGATGCGCCTGCGGGCGGTGCTGTGTGTAATGCGACTCGGACTGTCGGGAACCGGAGTGGTCGCGAGAGGTCTAGACGGGGTGGAGGATAATCGAATAAGAGCCCAGCACAGGGAGAGTCGTGATGAAGAGAGGTCGCTAGCCACGTTCCGCGTGGCCGTTCTCTTGGTTCTGGGGGCACAAGCCGCTGGGTGGGAAACCCGCGCAGACGCTCAGAGGCAAATTGACATCGCAGCAGCAGCAGCAGCAGTCATATGGAGCTCGTGCTCGCTGCGGGCGAGGTACCTGGAGGTTGGCGCAGGGCAAAGCGGGACGTGTCGGGGCGCGACAGACGATGGCTCGCGCTGCCAGCTGGGGTCATGCGCGCTGGCTGATCGCGGCCGCGGGGAGTCACCGAAGTTCATATTTTCCGCTTTAGGCAGGTGGTTATAAGCCCAAGGCACGGACAGCTGCTGTACGCTGCCAACAGGCCCCAACGGGCGAGGCTGGGGCTGCCTGGTGCGAAATGGCCACGAGTCAGTCGTGTGCGGTGCTGGGCACGGGGCGAGCAGGGCAGAGGAAGGTGGAATGCAGATATGAATGCGAACATAAGGCTTAGCGTGTGCATGGTGGCTGAATCTGGGATCTGAGAAGGTCGCGAGGATACGCGAGGTTGTTTTCTGGTCGTGTACGCGCCCCGCGTCTCCTCCTCCCGTACCACCACCATCCCTCCCTCGGCGCCGGCCTGCCTGCATGCTCTCTTCATGAGACCCGACGCTGCTTCTAGCTGGCTGGCACAAAATCAGAGTCTCACAGACCAGCATCAGCATCAGACGTCCAACTCTAATCAGCTTCGTCACAATTCAGCACCCCTCTCCCCGCCTCGCTCTTTGGTTCCCAAATCCTCCACGCTCTCTGCCTCCTTCCGATCTGTCTTCCACCGCGCGCCTCAGCGCGCTCCCTCTAACAACTCCCTCCAATCCTCCTACTCGGCGTCTTCCTCCCTCAATCCACCATCTACCACCGCTATAGACGCGCGAGTCATCCACCCATACGCAGCAATGGTAGCCGCACCGCTTCCCGTAGTCTCCAGCCACGATGCCACAGAAGATGAGGCCGAATGTCCCGTTTGCCTCGAGCCGCTCAGCTTCAGCTTCAGGCTCCCCGGAGAGAAACCGCATATTGTACCCGAGTGTGGACACGCACTGCATGAGGTGAGTTCGTGCCGGTTCTCATCCCCGACTACATTCGCAAGCGTATTCGCTGCTATCCTCTCCCGCCGTCATACAGTTCTCACCGGTGTGCACGCTGGGATGAGGTTTGTCGCTGCTATACGCCGAACAAGTTACGCAATGCGCAATCGGACTATGGGGGATACGCCGAGGTTGAGTGTATAGCCCGAGATGCAAGCTATGCTGGGAACGTGAAGGGTCTTCTAGGCGCTCTCTTACGAAGTACCAGCGGTTCGGGTACGCAGCGCAGCGACAGAGGGTGGTCTCCTCGGTTAAGCGGTTCATCGTGTTATCGGCGACGCGCGCGGCGTTCGCTCTCGTTCCCCTCAGCTACGAAACTCGCTGGCTCTCCTGCTTGTAGCTCGTCTCACGTGCTAATATACGTTTACTAGGCATGCTTCACCGCTGTTTATGGCCCCCCACCAGGACCCTCAAGGGCGGGCACCATAATACGGAAGACGAATCTAGGCGTTTGCGGTGTCTGCAGACGACCAATGAAGGTGGGGGACGGGGATGGCGGTAAATCAAACAGTGAGTGAGTCCGTGCCGCATATGATTCATCACCAATTGAAATGGCTATGATCGTCCAGAACTTGCAGCTCTGACAGGTATGGGTGACCCGAATGCGCCGTCTGTCTACCCTGGGAGAAACACCTCATCTTCCCTTCGCTCATACAACTCCCGAGCCCATACGGCGAACCAACCATATGATCCCACACAGGATGACCCAATCGAGCACTCGTCAGGGAAGTGGGGCCAGGGCGATCACTCGCAGGAGCAGTCGTCGCACTACATTGTTGCGCCGTCCATCCAAGTGCGCTCAGAGTTTGCATCGATCACACGCACGTCAGAGCAGAGCCAGCCGCTGACATGCATTGTCGTGATCGAGCTCCCTGGCAAGCGGCAGAATACACACGTACCTGGCGCCGTCATGCCCATGCCAGACTCGTATCCGAACCGGGGCGGCCCCGGCGGGTACCAGGACAGCCATTCACTCCGAAATGATTCGGTCCACGACTATCAATCACAGCGGTCAGTGGACCAGCATTCTCAGACACAGTCGCTTTCCCAGCAGATGTCCCCCGTATCACAGCAGACATCATTGCCGCCGCCGTCATTCGAGGAACTGAGCGAGGACTCGCCATTTACCGCTATTACGCGCGACCTGGAGGCGCGGATCATCGACTGGAAGGGCCATCCGCTCTCGGGACTCGGCCCGCTACAGATGTACGATCTACTCTCGGTCCGGAGGGACGCCATGGTACGCGAGTTCTTCGTCTACCTCTTCCGGGAGGCGATCATCTGCGTCGTGGAGGAGAAGAAGCGGACACTTGGGCGGTTGCTCTCCTCCGCGTCGGGCGCGGCGTCTGCCCTTGGCGACGTAGCCGGGCAGAACGCACCACAGAAGGGTGTGCTGCGGCTGAAGGGCCGCATCTACATCCGACATATCAAACATGTCACCGACACCAGCGTTGCCGGCGAGCTCAGCCTAACCATCGACATGGAGGACGAGCGCCTCGACTCCTTCATCCTCATCTTCAAGGACCGATCCTCGCTCGAGACCTGGAAGGCCCACATACAATCGCTCGTCGCCGTGTACCAGCAACAGAGTGCCGCGGCGCAGATGCGCGAGAAGATGGGATCCCCACCCGGGCCCGACCTGGAAGAGTTCGGTGGGAGCCAAAAGGCGATGCGGATGCTCAGCGGCAGCACGACGGGCACGACGGTGAGCACGACGGACAGCCTCCTCCTCAACGGCTCGGCGCGCTCAACGGTCTCCTCGCACACCTCGTATGGCTCGAACGGGCCCCCGCCTGTCTCGCGTGCGCCGGGTATGCCTCACCAGATGCAGCACAAGCTCAGCACGCTCGACGAGGACTCCGAGTTCAGCAGGTACGGCTCGCCGACGCCGCTCGTCGCCCCGCACATGTCCGCGGGCCCGAGCAACTCCCTCCAGCCCCTCCCGCACCCACCGCTCGACCTCATCCTCGTCATCTCGGTCCCGTCGCCGAGCGCCACGCCAAGCACGGCCGCGCTGAAGGTCCGGGTCATCCGTGCCTCGCTCGACTTCATCATCGCGTCGATGGGCCCGAAGGATCGGCTCAGTCTGGTTACGTTCGAGGTGGGGATAGGGGGTCGGGTACGGAAGACGCCGTTCCTGAGCCCTGGGAAGACCGCGAGTCGGACCCGGATGAAGAAATTCGTCGACGACATCGGGTTCAGGGAGGATGGGATGCCGCACGAGGACGAGTTCCTGGCGCGCGCATCGCAGGATGACAAGACCGATGTCGTTACCGCGGTCAACCATGGTGCGTAATGCTCGTCTATTCCAGGCACCGTATGCTGAGTGTGCCTGTCAGGTCTCGACGTGGTCCTACAGCGCAAATCCCGCAACCCGGTCACAGGCATGATCCTCGTCAGCGACACGGCGGACACAACACGGCGAGCACAGATGGACCTCGTGCTCGCCCGTACCGAGGCCGCGAACGTACCCATCCACTCCTTCGGCTACGGCCGCTCACATGACCCAGCGTCGCTGTGGCTCATGTCGAACCATACGAGCGGCACGTACACATTCGTGAAGGACTGGTACGATCTCCGCGATAGCCTCGCGGGCTGCATCGGTGGCATGATGTCGATCGGTCTGCTTCATATGAAGCTGCATATGAAGATCGTCGACGGCCAGCGCTTCCGCATCCGGAAGATCTCCGGCGGCCCGATGGCCATCCTCTCTTCGGACGGGCGCGACGTCGACGTCGAGCTCGGCGAGCTGCGGTACGGCGAGCGCAAGGAGATGCTGGTCGAGCTCGAGTTGGACAACGGCGACATCGCGCAGATTCAGCACGTGCGACAGCCAACAGTACAATCGCAGCCGCGTGCCCTGGATGCCACTGACCAGTTCATGGGCCGCATGGGTCTCGACGCCCTGTCTATCGCCGACCTTCCTGATCTCGCAGACGGTATGATGGACCGCATGATCGACGAGGTCCCTGTCTTCGAGGTCGACGGCTCGTTCTTCGACCCTGCTGCTGCTAAGCACGTCTCGCGCCTCGCGCACCCCGTCCTCCTCACCGTCACCCTCCTGCCGAACACCGGCAGCCGCCCACGGACGCCAGCTCCAAACGGCTCTGACCCCGTCATCGTCCGCCGTAGGATGGAGCTGCTGGCGTCGGACATGATCACAAGAGCGCTCGTGCTGGTCTCGAGGAAGAACCTCCCTCAGGCACAAAAGCTGCTCAACGAAACCCGCCGCATTCTGCACACTGTGCTGCAGAATATCACCCAGTCACTACCTCCCACCCGCGACGGCAGTGCGCCGAGGAACCGCAAGGAGATGCTTACCTTGAGTGCTGTCCGTGCCATTCAATCCATCCTCCAAGACATGCAGGTTCTGTCGGAGGCGCTCGAGGAGAACCCGGACGTCTTCTCACATGACCAGCGCAACTTCGGTGCGCAACAGGTACTTACATCTCTTGATACTTTTCTGTACAAATTGACTGAGTGTTGGCTACAGGCTATGGTTCTCCGCGACCAGAAGAGCTGGAGCGGTCGGAGCGCCATCGAGAGACTGTTCTGGACAATCGACAACTCTATCGAGCTCGTCGCACGAAGTACTGACTGGGTCGCCCGTGACTGATCCGCTCCATCTACCTGATCGCCTCTCGTTTGGTATTGTTCGCTTTCCGTCTGTCGTTGTCTATTGACATCGTCGCTTCGCAGTATATATTGTATTCGTCCTCAGCGCGTTATTTCACATCGTACTCTTCCCCGGCTCCTCAGCGACATCTTGTGTTCCCTATCCGCGTGGTGCGCTGTCCTTGTGGCTGTATGTTTTAGATACCATACTTCTGTGTGTTGTCCTCTAGGATGCCACGCATGTTAATTTTCCAGTAGGGCGTGGTGGGTGAAGTCAACAAGTCAATTCTGCTTCGTGTGCAATGATGTAAGGTACATAGTCTTAGAAAATAACAATATGCACAGTATGTTTTATGTCACTCGACATTAATGCAGAGCAGCTTTCTTCGCATCAGGGTGTCGCCGTGTATGTGTTCAATGTTTCCTTGACACTACGCCCAGACTGTACAGTGTATTTGCACTAAATATGGTACCGACACTGCACCTCCAGGCACCTCCAGGTATGAGGTACCAAATTTCAACGTAAAGTTCTTCCGGTGAGCTTGCTTAGGTTCCACGCAATCTCACGTGTGAGAGGGTTTTGGTATGAGACTATGAGAGCTTGCTTTCTTTGTGACCCCACTAATCCGAGATCATCATTGGGGAGCCACGGAAGGGCTGGTGCTAGTGGCGAAAACTCTATGGAATGTCTCAAAAGAAATACACAAGCAAATGAGTGTAGCAATCACGGCCAGACAAGAACCAATAGTATAGTACAAGGCATGAATCCAAATCAGAACTAAAATACAGGGAAGCACATCAGATATCACCGAGAAATTATAGTGATGTCGTCCATTATACTGCCTCGCTCATCTCTACAGGCAATTGACTATATCCAGACATGTCTCTGCGCCGACCGACAAGGCCACAGACACTGCCCCACGCGTCCCGAACAACCAGTCGTGCGCTACTCCATATCGTTTGCTTCTGTAGCACCTCCCCAGGCATGACGCTGCACTGAGGGCGCGTCCACCGCTTCAGCATGAGTGAGCTCGTAACGACGCTGACGGACGAGAATGCCATTGCAGCGCCAGCCATCATAGGATGGAGGCGTATGCCAAACGGCAAGAAGAGGCCCATGGCTAGAGGTATGCCAAGCGCGTTGTATATGCAGGCCCATACGAGGTTGCGACGGATCGTGGAGAAGATGGCGCGGGAGAGGTGGAGAGCCGCGACGACGTCGAGGAGGTCCGAGCGCATGAGCACGATGTCGGCGGCCTCGATAGCGACGGAGGTCCCAGAGGAGAGCGCGATGCCGACGGAAGCGGCCACCAGCGACGGCGAGTCGTTGATACCATCACCAACCTGCGAAAACAGACGTCACGACGGCGATACTTGTGACAGGAGGAAGGAACGTACCATTGCAACACCGCCCTTGTCCTTCTGCATGAGCTCTGTCACGACGGAGGCTTTGCCCTTCGGGCTCATGTTCGCCCACACGCCTTCAGGCTTGATACCCACACGCTTCGCGACAGCCAAGGCAGTAGCCTTGCCGTCGCCCGTCATCATGTTCACTTCTATACCCATATCCTGCAGCGCCTTGATAGCATGGACAGAAGACGGCCTGGGGACGTCCGAGAGGGCAATAGCCAAAACTGGGCTCGGGGCAGAAGACGTCGTGGACACGGACACAAATATGGTCGTGAGACCCTGTTCTGCCTCCTCACTGTCAAAGACGGACAACGCCGACGGCAGGTCCGCGACATTCGATTGGCTGATAAAGCGCGCCGTCCCGACATATACTATGTACGTGCCCTTGTTGCTCGACAACGTGATGCTGGCCTTCACACCTGCGCCTGGGACACCCTCGAAGGACTCAATGGCGACTTCGGGGACGGCCGCCACCGATTTACCGAGGACATCCTTTCCGTAGACTGCCACGGCCTTTGCGAGAGGGTGCTCCGATCGTGCTTCAGTAGCGGCCACCATGGCGATGACGTCGGCGTGCGTGAGGCCGTGGACGCACTTCTCGCGGAGGAACGACTCATCGTGATCCGGGATGGTATGCTCCCTCTGTGATGACCATGCAGACGCCACCACGGTCAGCTTGCCAGCGGTGACGGTACCCGTCTTGTCCAAGACTACCCGCTTGATAGACTTGCTCGCCTCGAGCGCACGGCCGCCCTTGATCAGGATACCGTTCTGCGCGCCTACACCGGTGCCGACCATGATTGCAGTAGGCGTGCTGAGACCGAGTGCACAAGGGCACGCCACGACGACGACGGAGATGCACATCTGGAGGCAGATCGCGAGTTTGCTCGCTCCGGGCGCGTGGAACATGCCTGGAAGGGCGTCGTCGCTCAGGACGTGCGAGATGACCATCCACGCAGAGAAGGTGCCGACAGCAAGGGTGATGACTGCGGGGACAAAGTAGCCTGCAACCTTGTCGGCGAACGCTTGGACGGGAGCCTTGCTCGTCTGTGCGTCCTCCACGAGCTTCACGATCTGCGCAAGCGCGGTATCCTTGCCTGCACGCGTGACGAGCATGTCGAAAGTGCCGAGGCCGTTCACCGTGCCACCGATGACGTGATCGCCGACCTGCTTCTGCACCGGGACCGGCTCGCCCGTGACCGCGCTCTCGTCAATGGAAGACGAGCCCTTCACAACAGTCCCGTCGGCGGGCACCTTGTCACCAGGGACCATCTTGACGGTGTCTCCCACCTGGACGAGTTCGGTCGGGATCTTCTTCTCCTGGGTGTAGGTTGTGTCCGTGTAGATGGTCGCCATTGAGGGAGCAAGGGCCATGAGGTCCGTTAGGGCGGCACTGGTGCGGCCCTTCGCCCGGTTCTCGAGGTACCGGCCGAGCGAGACGAACATGATCAACATCGTGCTGGTGTCAAAGAAGACGAACGGCCGGTAGAGCGGATCAGCCTTCCATATAGCTGCGATGATGGCACCCAAAGAGTAGAAGTATGCTGCAGACGTGCCGAGCATGACCAGCACGTCCATGGTGGCCCCGCCGTGCTTGAGCGCCTTCCACGCATTGCGGTAAAAGCGGGCGCCGATCCAGAACTGCGCGGGTGTGGTGAGGGCGAGGACTAACAGGTCGCCAATGTAGAGCCCCGGCACGAGGCAGGCCTGCACAACTATGCATATGCCGGGTATGTGCGGGGCGACCATGCTGATGAAGAAGACGGGTACAGCGAAAGCGAGACTCCATTGGAACCGCCGGTGCCATTCCTGGATCTCCTTTGTGCGGGCGAGGGAGCGCATCTGTGTCGCGTCCTCTTGATCGGAGAGCATGGCATCGAAACCCATCTCCTCGATACGTTCTACCAGCTCGCGTATCCCAACGAGCGTGCGGTCGAACTCCACTTTGCAGGTCTCCGTGGCCAGAGAGACGGCAACGGTGTTCACGCCTGGCATAGCAGCCAGCTCGCGCTCTACCGTGGATGTGCAAGAGGAGCAAGTCATCCCGTAAACACGAAGTGTGACAGCATCGTTGCGCGAGGGAGGGATGAAGGTGGCGTCGAACCCAATGTCACCGATTTCCTGCATCATGGTCAGAGGTAGGGATGTACAGAGCAGCGATGATGCACTCACATTGGCAATCTTGTCGGCATCCCAGACACTGGGGTCGTACTCAACGACGCCGCGCTCAGCCAGCAACGCGACTCTGATAGAATGGATACCGGGTTGCGTCCTGAGCATGCCCTCTATAGACTGCGAAAGTATTCAGTATTTGTTGTGCACACCGAGATTGCGACGCCCGTACCTCCACACAGGCCGAACATGTCATCCCTTCTATACGCAGTTCGCACTTCTCAGACACGAGACCTTTAGCTGTCAACGGCTCATCCTCCTCGATTGGGAGCTCGACCTTGCCAGAAGGAACAGAAACAGAGGTATTAGATCCCAAGAGGTTAGAAACAGCGGCCGAGAGGCCAGATACAGCCATGGTGGACTAGGATGTGAAAGGGGGGAAAGTAGAGGGAAAGCTAGGAAAGGTCGGAGAGAGAGTTGGTCAGCGAGTTATGTAGGAGCGCCTGCGCTGGCCGGGCTAGCGGCGACGAATGACGAATGAAGCGCGTTTGACTGGTTTGAAGGGGCTCAGTTGGCAGACAAGAGACACAATCCGGAACTGGCTGAGGTCAACGCAGTGCAGAACGGCAGCTAGCGTCGGCGCGAAATGGAGGTGAACGCAGAACACGACGAGGCTCGAGCTTGTCGACCGGCGACCGTCCTTCGCGCGCCATTTATGCGATGTGCCAACCGTGCTAGCCATATACGGTAAATATTACCCATCTCAGATATTATCTGATATGATATGATCTCAGGGAGCCGCCGACCCGAGACAGTGCTCTGAGTCTCCGTTCGACCGACCGTCACCGACGACGACGACGCCAGGGGGAACGTTTCGTGCCGGGTCCAATGCAGAGCCCAATTGGCAGTGTATTCCTGGGTGACGTGCAGCGACTTCGACTACTCTCGACTTCTACACCTCCCTCATCGCCCCCACCGCACATATCCCCCCCAATCAAGCCCCAGATGAGCGTGCACGACGTGGACTTCGAGGTGGTGGATAAGCCCAGGGAAGAGTCAAAAAAACCCTCAGCAATATCCCCTGCTCTCTCACTAGACCTTCGGATACGGTGGCTGGAGACGCTATTGTATGGCGCGAGGCAAGAGGGCACAGAGCGAAAGCATGTCGAGGCGAAGAGTGGAGAGTCCTTGGCGAGACGCGCGGAGGAGCTGCAGCGCAAGCTGGTTGATATTCTTGGAACTAACGATGGATTGCGCAGATTCATGGAACATTGTAAGTGTAATCGTGCTCTGTTCGTGGTAACGCGCCTGAATGTCCACCTCAGACGACCAACATGCTCAGTATCTCACACCGTCGTTTGCTCTTTCGGGGACAATACCTATCAACCCTCCGGCATACGAAAATATGTCTCCCGGCGAGCTTGAGGCCTTCCTCACAGAGATGGAGCCCGACATACGCGCAGCCGAGCGCGATTTGCGGGAGATTGCTGCCCTGGAAGACAAGGGAGTGACTGCAGCTGGCCGTCTGCCTGAGCACAAGGTCCTGCAACTGCGCCTCGATGCACTCCTCAAGGCGCATGAGGAGGATGCCGAGATGGCTTCACGACTCGAGCGACGGATAGCCGGGCTGATGGACAGGTATGCTACCAGGGTGAGTGCATCGTTGTCGTCGGAATACTGGAACGGTCTCATGGACCTATGACCTAGGTTGACACGTTATCTGAGCTGTTCCTCGCATGGGACGACGATCTGCGCGGATCAGAAGATGGGTTAATGAAGCTTGAACGAGATCACGAGGAGCGCAGAAAGCTAGGCTACGAGTGACTCAGTGAGGAAATAATTACTCCTATACCCCGGTACGTATTCGGCAATACATATGTACTTGTTCTGCCTCACAGTGCCACACAGTTATCTGATACCCACTAGTACATATTGCCCACTTGTTTGAATGAGTGGCAATTTTTTCCTTCGTCTCCATCAAGGCGTGGATGCTGTTTAGAAACCAGAAACGTGTGACACTCCGCTATTCAAGTGGCGGCGTGCATTCAGTCTGAGGAGGATGTCATCGAGTGACAAGTGAGCACGGCCGGTTTGCTGTCCGAACATCAGGGCACTTACACAGCCATCATCGAGTTAACGTAGACTGTAGGGCGCTCTTAGCCGTTGCAATGTGACACGGATATGTGGCATACCCTTGCTACCGGCGCAGTGGAATATTGCCCATATCAACTTGTTCTGGTTGACTGAGGCCATGTACTATTCCGCGCAGCAACATCTTGAGCGTCAGCGACTAACGACCTATTAAGGGTGGTAGACGAACCGTTCCAAGGAGCGCGATTTGTATGATGCTGAGAGCCATTTCAAAGTAAGCTCAGAGCTCAGACGCAAGTATACACAGGGTGACCTCACGTTGTCAGAATGCCACGGTTGATTATGTATACTGTGAGTGTCCGGATGACACTATCCGTGCTAAGGGCAGTAGTCACCCGTCGGTCAGTTCAGCCGGAAAATCGGCATTGGGGAACGGGTTACCGCCTGAAGCCCGTCATCTTTCTCCGTAATGCCCACGACAGCGCGATACATATGCATACATCCGCTATTGCCGCGGCACAGACTTTGATCGCTGTGGCTAGCTGTGTCTTTGTCTGAGGCGGTTTCATTTCTATCACCCGAGCACCATACCGTGTCTGGAGGAAGAGTCTTTGGGACTATCCAGCCGTGTTCCCTATAGCGACCATCGTGTGAGTCGACCGCCGATTCATTTTCCATAGTATGCTTACGTGACGATCTTTACGCCCACTGCTCGGCCAGTGAGGTTTCAGCATAATTTTGATACCCACTACAAAGTGATAACTTCACCGATTCCAGATGCTGTGAGTAGACATGATAGTCAGCAGACTGAATTCGGTTCGCTTTGTGACTCGCCTCACCAAGCGATAACAGAGAAAATGCTGCCTGTTACAAAGCAGTGGCTACCATAAGTCGTCCGCAAGGATGAGCTATCAACCGCTTACAGGAAGCACAGTGACTGCCACTCTCGCCTTGATAGGCGATCTTTCGAGCACTTGAATGTGCGAGTCAATAGACATCATGACTACCGCGAAACGTGCAAGGACTTACGTTGCCAGATACCATGGACATAGAAACTGGGTCATATCACTCTCAGCCATGCGCACGTACGGGATGCAACGATGCGTCTTACATTTGCACCACGCAGATGGTCACGGACTGAGGAAGCATCAACGTTCAACACGCGCTGTCACGCCGTGGTGTCGCAACGTTCATGACGTACTGTGGATGCATACTCCAGCTATGTAGGGCTCTGACAGTGAGTACCGAAGATTTGGTGGAAATTGTGGCACTCACTTCGTAAACCCTGGTCAAAGCAAAAGTTCGTAAACCAAGATCACCCGAGTAAACAAGAGGATCATGCACTTAGGGAAGACTAGAAGACCGAACACGTTGCCGTGGCCCCTTATGAGGAAAACCCACAGGATCTGACCAAGGCATAAGCTCGAGTCCTATAAGTGATATCGCAGGATGTCGCTGAGACGACGCACGTAGACGTCTGAGGCACTGGTGACGGTGTCGAGCAGCCTAACCTGTCGTGAGCCGACTTTAACGGACGCCTTGAAGCTACGCATACATACCAGCTGCAGAAACCCTTCGCCATGGACACGATGGCCAGTCAGATACTTGGCCTGGGTGAATTACATCGCGGTGCGCACAAGAATTGTGATCGAGGCCTTGTCATGTCGTAAGTAGTGGTGACAGTAGTGCACAAGCTGGGCACACGAGGACCCGTAGAACCTGCACCTCAGTCAACAACACGGTGGATCATTGGGGATACATTCACGTAGGTACGTGAGACGCACATTGCGCAAAATAGCGCACCGATGAACACCCCTCCTACACTAGAGTTAAGGTCGAGACCTAGTACGTCGTGCATACCGCTGTTCTTGGTGGTTGTATGGTCTACAATCAGACTAGGAGAGTGGAAAACTTCGTAAGTTGGTGGGTCCTATATATTGGATCCCCAGACCTATCCCTCAACCAACTCCCGGATCATGCTGAAAGGGTCCAGCGGCTCTAGGACATCGCAAACAAGTAGCGCCATTGACGGCGATCAGCCATGTGTTCCACCCAGAGGTAAGGTTCAACTTAAAGAAGAAATGCAATCATACGTCTGACGGATCGAAGGCTACGAGCACTCTTGTCAATCACGATACATAACTGCCTCAATGTGGGTCATGATGGGGTTTGAGTCAGCGTACTGTCAGTCACCACAGCCTTGTCCGAGTTCGTTTGTATAACGCACATAACTCACAGTATTCAGGTGCTCTGTTACAGGGGCATTGGACTAGCCAGGTACAAAACCTTCTGCTAAAAGTGGTGATTAGCGCATCGCACATTTGCTGAGAACTCAGTTCCCAAAACCCACGTAGGCTCCACGTCAGCTGCCGCGGCGGTGGTTCCGTACCACTGAGATGGAACACTACGGCGCGAGTTATAGCTCAAGCTTCGAGTTCGGAACCGTCAAAAGGGGGTCGTAGGATGTGTAGAAGGCTGACAACTTGAACACTCCGGCGAGTCGGAACCGGCGGCATCCATCGACAAAAGGGCGAGGCGAGCATGAATTTACAGATTGAAGCCGCCTGATGCTCTATTATAGAACATTGATAGATACCAACAAACTGGCGTGAATGGATATGTGTAGCAGACTGGCCCCAGGCTGTACATTCAAATTGACATGCTTAATCGGACGGCTGCGGTGTTCTGCGTAGTACTGCCGACTGGCCGTGTATAACTAGTAGAACTCCCGAGCTCTCCTCACTGGACATAGCACAAGTTTGAGATCGGCCCGGAACACATGTACAATCTCCCAGGGCTACCTTGAGTCTCCCGGTCTCACCACCTGTCGCGACACTGCACCTAGGCAGGCATATCGACACCTCAGGTGGACATGCCGACCCCTCAAAGACCCACGAAGGTCATCATCGTGGGCGCTGGAATCTTCGGATTGAGCACAGCCTATTACCTTGCTGAAGACGGTAAGCGATGATCCCTACCCGGGCATCCGGCCTCCACTGGTTGCTTACACATGATACGTCTAGCAGGGTACGAACTCGCGGTCTTCGACCAGCACCCCTACGATCGCGGCGATGGCTACAAGCTGAACCCCGGGTCTACCGCAGCGTCCGTCGACGAGAACAAGGTCTTCCGCGCCTCATACGGCAGCGAGCTGCAGTACCAGCGGCTCGCGTACGAGGCGCGCGAGGTGTGGAAGCGGTGGAACGACGAGCTCGGCCCGGGCAAGGAGCTCTTCGTCGCGTCGGGCATGCTGCGCGTGCAGCACGCGCGCGAGCTTGACGAGAGCGAGAAGCGGACGCTGGAGAACATGACCGCGGAGGGCCTGCGCGACACGCAGTTCGTGTTGTTGAGCGACGACGATCGGCGGCGTGCGCAGGAACGGGGGTGGGCGCACAAGCTGCTCAGATTCGCGATCCCGAAGACGGATGGCAAGGAGACGTTTGAGGCGGTCTTGGATTCGACCGCAGGTTACGTCTATCCGAGCCGTGCCTGTGCGTACCTCGCGGACAAGCTACGCAAGAAAGGCGCCGAATTTATCGAGGGCCCTGAGAAAGGCGAGTTTGCCTCGTTCGTAGTGGAGGGTTCGGGAAACTCGAAACGAGTAACGGGCATCAGGACCAAGGACGGCAAGGAGCACTTAGCAGACCTTGTCATCATGGCATGTGAGCTTCCTTCAAGTCGTACCTCGCCACTCGCTGAACTCGAGAAAAGGTGGGTCAGCAACACCGATGCTTGTCCCAGAAGTGAGCCGCGTCCTTGAGGCCACGGCAGGTAGCGTGGTCACCGTTCGCCTGCCTCCGCGAGAGGAAGCACCTGAACTCTGGGAGAAGTACTCGCACGAGAATTGGCCTGTCATCATAGGTCATGACCCTGGCCCAGACCACGCGGGCAAGACGGTCGGTCCGCGCAGCATCTACTCGTTTCCCAGGACGGACGATGGCCTCGTCAAGATAGGCTATCGAGTCACGAAGGTTAGTTACGTCGCTATCCTCAAGGTTCCGCACCTCAGCTGAAACCATAGTAGTATACGAACTACGCCAAACCAATAGGGTACGACCGCCCGATCTCCGTACCATTGCGGCCAGGCGTAGACGATACCTCGTTGCCGCTGATGTCCGTCGAGGGAATCAAGACCTACGTCTCGACTTTCCTCCCCGACCTTGCGCCGCTGCCCATCACGGCGACGAGGCTCTGCTTCTACACCGACAGCGTCGACAACTCGTGGCTGATCGACTACCTGCCCGGGTACAACGACACGCTCTTCATCTGCACGGGAGGCAGTGGGCATGGTGCGAAATTCACGCCAATTCTCGGCAAGGTGTGTTTCCAGCAGTGATTGCGGTGGGGGACGACACACTCATTCAGGCTTTGTTCCTGTCAAGCATGTGCGCGACGTCGTACACAAGAAGCCTAAAACGGAACTCACGTATCTTTGGCGATGGCGTCCGGAGCTGCCCCTGGGGAATGGTTTGGAGGAGGGCCCAGATGGTCCGAGAACACTTGACAAGCAGAAGCGGGCCACACCAGAGGACCTCCGGCATGCTGGGTGGTATACCGATTCGAGGATGTGAGTGGGCGAGGAGGAAACGCACTGGTACTGCTCCACGGCAGTATGCATGAGCAAATTCATTGGCCAAGGAGCTGCCCACTGTAATCACAGCCATGTTTTTTAAAAAAATATGTCATAATACCGGCGAAAAGTGCGGCCGTTGGCCATGTCTAAGATGCGCTAGATATGACCAGTAGTAACGGCGTCTTCGCGGCCGAGGCAGTCACAAGGCGTGCTGGTGTACTGTGCACCAGCGATATTCAAGACACGCCGTACCGATGGGCTCTCTTCCCGGAGGACCGCCGCTCGCTCAACAGCGGGGTCCTCAAGATTCAGGGAGACATAGCGGAGGTTTCAGATGCAGACGAAGCGACACCTCGAGCTCGAGAGCCAGCAGTTGGTGGTCAAAGGACAAAGCGCCCAAGGCATCGAGCTGCGGGAAGAGCCGAGCACATCACGTGTCACTGTGGCCGCCACGAGCGTTGACGCGACGCGACACGGACGCGCCTCGCAAAGTGCTTTCTTCCTTACAACCACCACCACCCGCCCCGCTATGTCTACGTGAGTTACCTGCGGCTCTGCTTGAATCTGTATGTCTGACACTCTGCGTCATCTGTCCTTGCAGCCCCAAAACCGATACATCGGCCACTACACCCGCCGCCACTACGACCATGGAGGAAGCCATTGAGCAGGCCAGGCGAGCGTTCGCACTGAGGAAATATGAACAGTCAGTGGACCACTATGCCACCGCTCTTGAACTCGCGTATGTACCTCACTACCTCGGGCGCGTTTGACGCGCCATCCCGAGACCTGCTCACACGACTGTTCTGCAGCACAGCGAAGTACGGCGAGGACGGGCCAGAGATGGCGGACCTGTACTTCGCTTACGGGAAAGCTCTTTTGGAAAATGCTATCTCTCAGAGCTCGGTACTGGGGAAGGAACAGGCGGAGGATGCCGTGCGTGCCGCGGCAGGAGGTACGTCGCACCTATGAGTGGCCGCCCGCCTTGGCAGCTAACCCACTGCCATATAGAGTCAGAATCCGCTGGCCCAGGCAAATTCCTCTCCTTCTCTGGCGATGCAGACGAGGACGCTGAGGCAATCGTGCCTGGGAGCAAAGAGGACGTCCCCGTTGACCTATTCGGCGAGGCGCAGAAGGCAGCAGAGCGCGAGGAGGAAGAGGAGGAGGAGGAAGAGGAAGAGGAAGGCGACCAAGAGGGCGAAGATGCAGAGCCGGAAGACGACTTCAATGCCGCGTGGGAGGTGCTCGACCTCGCGCGCGCGCTCTTCGAGAAGCAGCAGGATGCGAGCGACGCGGTGAAGCTCAAGCTCGCGGACACGTTCCTCGCGCTCGGCGACGTCTCGCTCGAGACGGAGAAGTTCGACCAGGCGATCGCCGACTACGGCCAGGCGCTCGCGCTCAAGGTCGACCTCCTCCCGCGGTCCTCCCGCCAGATCGCGGAGGCGCACTACAAGCTCAGCATCGTCCTCGACCTCACGTCCGGCCGCCTTAACGACGCGATCACCCATGCGGAGCGCGCGCTCGACAGCGTGGAGGCAAGGCTCGCGGAGCTCCGGGATGCGCTCAGCGGCCAGGGCTTGGTGACCCAGGTTGTCGATGAGACGGCGGATCCGAAGGGGAAGGGGAAGGCAAAAGGCCCCCGGTTACTGGGCGACGATGCCGTGCAGCATCTAAGCAAGAGCCAGATGGAGGCGGAGGTTAAGGAGCTGCAGGGCTTGAAAGAGGACTTGGCTCTAAAGGTGCGCTGAGCTTGCTCTAGATCGTATATATCGTTGACCTCAGAGGTGGGATGCATAGGTTGAGGAACTCAAGACCTCACCAGAGCAGACCGCAGAGTCAGCGCCGGCAATGGCGGCCAGGGTCCTTGATAGCGAACTCAACACCAAGAGCCAGCCACCCGCCGCTGCCCCAGCGCCTCAACAAGTCAACGACCTCACGTCGATAGTGAAGAAAAAGAAGAAGGACCCTGAGGCGAACGGCACCGCGAAGCGCAAAGCAGAGGATGAGCCACACCCCGCTACGCGGTCAGAAAAGAAGGCAAAGGTCGACGCTGAGGGCTCGTGATAGCGTGGCTCAGTTTCCCCAGAGCCGACTCGCTCGTGTGGTCGTGTCATACTGTATCGTTATACACTGCATCTCGTTTGCTTAACTCCTGGTAGGTCTCTGCTGTCGCACCTAAGTACGCTGTACATACGCTATGTATCCCACTATCATCGTCTAACTATCCAAGAACGGTACCGTCTTCGCCTCGATGCTCCGATGCTTGTACTGCTTCTTCCCCTCGCCCGCGCCGAACTCGCCAACGATGTGCCCCTTCTCGCCCTCCCCGCGGAGGACGTACTTGTATGTGACGAGGCCCTCGAGGCCGACGGGCCCACGCGCGTGGATGCGCCCGGTGCTGATGCCGACCTCCGTGCCGAAGCCATAGCGGAAGCCGTCCGCGAAGCGCGTGCTCGCGTTCACGAACGTCCCCGCGGAATCGACGCCGCGGCAGAACGCGGACACGGACGCGGGGGCCTCGGTGACGATGCAGTCCGTGTGATGCGACGAGTGCGCGTTGATGTGCTGGATCGCCGCGGCGAGCGAGGGGAGCGCGAGCACGGAGAGGGTGAGGCTGAGGTGCTCGGTGTCGTAGGACGCGGGAGTGGCGGGTTGGACGTGCGTAGAGAGTTTGGGAGGGGTGGGGGAGAGGGCGGCGAGGGCGGCGAGCGTAGTGGGGTCGCAGAGCAGCTGCACGTCGGCGTCGAGGAGCGCGCGGGCGACGGCGGGCCAGACGGTCGATAGGACCTTTTCGTGGACGATGAGTGTCTCCGCTGCGTTGCATGCGGCGGGGTAGTCTGTCTGGCGGTGGTGTTAGTGTATGTGCCGCCTGCATCTAGACGGCATGTCTACCTTGGAGTCAAGGACGACCCTAACGGCCTTGTCGACGTCTGCCGACTCGTCCAAGAAGACTGAGCATAGTCCTTCGGCGTGGCCCATGACGGGGATGCGAGTGCTGTTCTGAATGCTCCGGACGAGGCTGTTGCTTCCCCGGGGGATCACCAGATCGATGTACTGGTCGAGACCGAGGAGCGCAGACACTTCGGCCCGTGTCTGGATGGCTTGTATATATGTGCTTGGGATGCTCGTTTTCGAGAGTGCGGTTTGAATCGCCTGGGAGAGAAGCTGCGCTGTCTCGTTTGATTCCTTCCCGCCCTTGAGGATCGCGGCATTCCCTAGTAGGTACTCGTATGTCAACGACTGGGCCATTGGCGTGGAGGCGTATGAGCGCACCAGACTTGATCGCCAGGGCCGCGATGTTCACGACGACCTCGGGCCGCGCCTCGAATATCACCAGGAGCACACCGATGGGACACGAGACGCGATACAACTCCAGCCCACCGTCGAGCTCGGAGGCATGCGTGACTTTGCCCGTCGGATCTGGGAGGTTTGCTACATCGATCACGCCCTGCAGCATCGAGTCCCACTTGTCGCCTTTGTTCAAGTCCAGCCGCTTGAGCAGGGAGGAAGACATCCGCCCAGAATCTACCTCTCTCTGCGCTGCCTATTGCGTAGTCAGCGATCGAGCAGCATATACGGAAGAGAGATATGGAGACGAGCAGAATCGAACGCCTCACATATAGGAAGGTATGAGAGCGAGATGCACCTCGAGATCTCGTCTGTTTGCAGCCAATATATCCGCCCTGGCGGACACTAGTTCATCCCGTAATGCATGCAGGGCGCGCACCCGCTCGGAAGAAGGGATGAGCTGCGATGCCTCAAACGCTGCTTTGGCTGCTTTCGCAATGCCCGTCGCAGCGTCGTTGTTTTCGGCTGACATAGGAGGTTGCTGTAAGCTCAGACGGTTTTACGTGCAAAAATCCGTCGAGGTCGAGGGAGTGTGCTGCAAGAGGGTGCGATCCTGTTCAAGTTGTTGTGACTCGATCGCGAGACGAACGCGAAAACACCTATCACGTGGGTCGTGACTGTGGTGACAATGGTTGCCACGAACTTGCTTACATAGTCCCTAAACACGACCTTGCTGGGAGGGGCGAGGGCACGAACTCAACGTCGTTTGCTCTGAGAGTTTACATGCTTGTGCTACTCTACCTTCCATCTTCGATGGACCTCATTGGGGGAAACTCAGATGGTGAACTACATACACCGTTATGCACGAGCTCCCTCCACCACCTCGGTATCAAGCAAAATACCTGTTTGTCTCCGTCCGAGAGTATTTCGTAGGGCGCGACCCGTCGAGCGAGCTGTCCAAGGGCCGAGAACGCTTGAGTGAGGGTCGGATTCCGGAGCTTTCGAGCGACCACTGGTGCACGAGTGAGTCATTGAACTCGGCGAATTTATCTCTTCTCTTGACGGCTCTACTCCATCGCGTTTTGTCCAGGGGAGCGGAAGCGAAGGCCCCGATAATCCCGTCATGAGAAGAGAGAACAGCGCACGGCGTCTGAGCCTGGTGTGTCGATGTCGAAGTCTTGTCTCTCGATCCGTCGCGCTGCAACGTGTCGATCTCCTCATCATCATCGGACAGGTCCGCCTCAGCCTCACGAGACTCTACAGGAGTGCAGAGACTGGGATACTCGGCAAGAAAATGCTGTTGCAAGATGATTGCCAGCTTTTTGAGAAGCGTCTCCAGAGCGCTGTCTTGGAGGAGCTGAAAGCCAGATACGCCCTGGCGGATGTGGGCTAGCTTGACGTGTCCGCCGATGCCTTCTCAGTCGACTACTTTGTGGGCCTCGAAGATGCTGCTGACATAATGGCAAAGCTCGATGCCGGTGTCGTAGAAGCGAAGACATGTCCATCGGAGGGTATGAATAAATGCTTCAAGATCGTCTGCGAGCTCATGCTTCTTCTCTGGCGTAGTCAGAAGGGCAGCCGACATGAAGTGCCACGTTCCCTGCGGATTGTTCGATTCATGAAGACCAAGGCGGAAGTACAACTCTCAAGACTCACACAGCGGCCGGGCTGAGCTGCGGCGTTTAGGATAGCTAAGAACCTCGCAAGGTCCCAGTCTATAAGTATGCCTATGGTTTTCTCTTTACCGTTCCTATCTAGATAGGTCCACAGGAGAATGTTCCTCGCGCTGATATCGCAATGTAGAACTTCGTGCTCGTAGGCTTGTTGATGAGCTGCGGTGAGGTATCAGCGGCGACTCCATTAGAACCAGGCGATGATAAGCCCACCACGAATGACATTGCGGAAGACCCGTGCAAGCTCCCGGGGTGTGCGATGGGTTTCAAGCGGGCGACCAATCTCTTCGACAACAAGACGATGGTGTCGCTGCACCACTGATATACAGCCCGTCTTCTCATCGACAGGTAGGAACTGCTGGGTACGCGTTTGCTGCAAAGCATCCTCTTGGATCCCAACATCCTCGTACGCAACAGGCGTGGGTACTTTCTGCACATTCCTCGTCCGTAGATGCTCCAAGATATACCCCTCGGGCCGTGAAGTCTTATCGTCAATGTATGAGCGCCAGTAGTCCTTCAGGAAGACCAAACGTTTGCCCGACATATCGTACGCAATAGAGCACTTAGTCCCTCGCCCGGTGAGGGAACTACTAGCGAAGTGGCGCCGTCCGATGATGAAGTACGCCTTTCCTGACCCAAAGGCGTGTTGTTTCGCGTCTGATTTACTCTCTGGGCATATGTTGCCGGTGCTGGGTATTAGCTTCTCCTCGTCAACCATGGCATGCAGGGACATGACGATCTTGTAGACTGGCCATCCAGGGTTGTTTAGGGCCTCATTGCGGGCAACGGCGATCCATTCTTCGTGAGGTCGACACTTGCACGCCCGCATGTCCTCGACTTCCGCTTGCGTCGCCAAGACTACGGTGGGATCATAGCCGCGCTGCTCCCTAGTCATCCCTGCGTAACGCCAGGTGACGCGGTAAAGTGACGATGGGTTCTTCTCGAAGTCAAACGGTGTAGATATGACGGCGCCCGCACGGTCCCAGCGGATGATATGAGCTTGACCCGCATAGACGTAGAGGGTGAAGAGGTCCAGTCTGTGCTGCCTCCGGAGTATGTTTGCGACGTATTCGGAGATCTGCCCGAGTGACTTCTGGGCGAACTTGCCATTAGGGAGAAGCATCACCGCTTTGTGCTTCCTCGCGTTCTTGGCCTTCTCAGGAGCTTCGGGTTGCTGAAGGTTGGGCTCGCGACATTGACTGTCAACCGTGTCGCGAGCGCTCTGCACCTCTACGGGGGCGGAAGGTGCAACGAGTTCCGTGGCCCGGATAGGAGACACGAGAGTAGGGTCTAGAATGACGGGATCCGAAGCTGTGGCAGTGGGATCGACGTCACCACTAGATCCATGGGCGGTATCAGCATCGCCGATCCCTCCCGCAGCGTCTGCGCCATTCGCTGCTGTTGCTTTGAGCTCACTGAGACTCGCTGGTCGTTCCTTTACCGCGAACCCAAATGCGCAGTCGGAGTGGCAGGTCCCGACCTCTGTTAACAAGGACACCCACGCCCAGGTAGTGGAAGCTTGGTCTCCCGTAGACGGTGTCGAACGCTTGTAAGCCGATTCTGCGTGGTCGCCAGTCGGGTAGAAGCAGACTCCGTCTCGCAGCTCTCCCGCGTAGTCGCCACGATCCGTTTTGTCGGGGCATATGCTCGTGTTCCTCGCGACGAGTTTCTGATCCGCTGGACATTGGCACTTGTCGAAGATCTTCTGCGACATCGTGCACTGACATGAGAGCGTTGTCAGAGACTGTGATCGTGACCGTTCATCCGAGCAGTGTACACACCAGAGCTTCGCAGATACGCCTCTGCAGTGCCCACTGGCAGCCAAACCGTTTGATCGGAAGGGTAGACTTCATCTGCTAGATCCGAAGGGAAATCGCCGCCAACGCCAGTGGGCATGAATTGGCTTAAGAACTCTTCGAAATCGAGCTCGGCGCATTTGAACCTCATCTCTCAGGCGTACTGTTTTCGCCTGATTTGACTGGCTTTCGTACTTCCGGCGATAGCTCTGTAGCAGTATGGTGGCTAGTAGAGGATGCCGTGGCCTTGACAGGTATAGCAGCTACTTGTGCTTGATGGTCTTCGGGGATCGCAGTCTTGGAAGGGGAGGAACAATGTTGGACCCACTACTCAGCTTCGGTATGGGGTATGCCTAATCCCCCTCAAAAAGGTTGTGTCCAGAGTCTGCCTACGGGAGACTAGGGTATGCCAGGCAGCGAAGGTGGTACCGCTGCTGTTCTCAGCTAGACTGGGTATCGTTTAAGGAGGAGAGTCCATCATGAGCGAGAGATGGCGGAAGGACTCACGATTAAGTGACTGCGGGCTGCAGCTGGTTGGGCCTGAGATCGACTTTTTGATCTCGACTCGCTCACTGGCACCACTCGGAGTCGTTCATCGCGTGAGCCTGCGACCATTCTCAAGCTGAGGTGGATCCCCGAAGACAGACGAAGCGAGAAACTGACAGAAAACGGTTCAGTCGCGTGTATCTCTTGCGCCGAAGATGGCTATCATCGCTGTTCCGAGTCGTGCAGAATCATCTGCTACCCACTAAGTGAACATCGAAGCGCAACAAACCGTCATTGGACGAAAAAAACACATGTGGTTAGCGTTGAATGGCATGCACACATCAGCATGCGGTATCGTCTGAATCATGGGTCTATACTGTGTGTTCTCCAGCTGTGTGTTTCATATTACTAGCTAGGGCCGAAAGTCCGCTCGATGCAAATACAGACAGAATGCTATGGAGGCATAATACTACGGTAATAGGCAGAGTCAGTTGCAGCACCGGAGAGTCCTCAAAGAAGCGTCGCCTAGCCAAACAATGCTCGCCGCGGGAGCTACAGGTGTGCGAGGCAAGGTGTCCGTTACATATGTGCGGGAGGGAACACTCGTGGGAGACCCGGTGACGGTATAACACAGCCCAAGACAATATAAATTGCAGGGATATCTAGATGATGAAGTGATGGAACGGCGAGGAGACGAGCAAGGGACTATACAGACGAGCTCGCGAGCGATGAGATGTGTGTCTGGAACCGAGGGCGGGCTACTTTCTTCGCGTCTGCTGCCATAGCGCGAGCGGCACGTCCTCGTCCTCCGAGGGGCGCCGCCGAGGGTTCTGCACCACGGCGTGAGCGCTGATGCCCTTCTTCAGTTTCGCATTGTTGAGGTGATGCATGTTAGACACGATGGGCGGTGCAGCAGAGGCAGACAGAGACCGACTGGGGTGTCGCGCGCCCGGTGCGCTGTACGCCGGCTGCTTCTCCTGCGCAGGGGTGTACCGATTAGGTGGTGGTGACCGTGCCCGGCGCGGAGCTACTGACTGGTTGGATGGAGATGGCGGGGAGGTGGAACGTGGTGGAGATGGAGACGTATGTCCTCGCGAGTTCAGCATACTCGTTGAAGCTTGATTCGACAGCCATGATTGCTCAACGGCGACGGGAGGCATGGCCCCTGGTGGCAGTTGCCCACCCACTACTGGCGAATACTGCTGAGGCTGCATTGACACGTTCCCCATGTTATAGAACCCACCGTTTGCAGCTTGCGGCTGTGGCTGTGCCACGCCCCCGACTGTGTACGGCTGAGGCGGCGCCGATGAAGACCTGGGTGTGGGTTGGTTTTGATGCGACCCACCACCTGCGGAGCCGAAGCCGTGCCCCGAACTCGACATACTGTGCGAGTAGCCATGGCCATACTCCTGCTCCATCGCACGGTGCTGCATGTCGTACTGAGGCCCGCGCACTGGCATCTCAGCTCTTCGTACGCTTGGTTGAGGAGCATTCGCTGAGCCGGGCTTTGTGAGGCTCCCCCGCCTCTGCTTCTCCCTCTGCTCTTGTTCCCTTTCCAACCGCTCCTTCTCTGCCCGCTCTCGCTCCTCTCGCTCCCTCTGCTCCCGCTCCTGGTGCTCCTTGTCTGGCACAGGCTGGGCCTGCCCTGGACCCTGCGGCTGGGTTTGCGCTGAGCCATTCGCAGCAGCGTTCTGCTGGCTCTGGGCCTTGTTGATGACGCCCAAATACCAAAACATTAGGTTGCTGATCAGGACCTGCTCGTAGAGCGGGCGACGAGGGTTGGCCAGTTTGATGTGACTTAAGCGGTAGATCGCCCGCTCGACGTGGATGGGATATCGCGCGTACATGCCAGCAAGCTGCGGCGAGGGCGATGGGACGTAATTCTTCGATGACTTGGATGCGCCGAGGAGGGCAGCAGCCGCTTCGCGCCCGGATTGAGCCACCATCGACGACGCCGCATCCTCTTGCTTCTTCTTGCCGCCGAACAACGATCCGAAGAAACCAGTATCCTTTTCCTTCTCGCGCTCGCGCTCGCGCTCTCGCTGCTCCCTCTCCTTCTCTTTCTGCTTCTTGCCGCCCTTATCACTGCCCCACTTGAACAGGCCGCCCTTCTTGTCCTTGTCTCGACGATGCTCAGACGGGCTAGGTGAGGGTGGGTGGTAGACGGGGGAATCCTGTAGTGATGGTCGTGGTTGAAGTACGTTAGAAGGCGGACTAACGGCTGCAGTCGCGGGCGGAGGGGAAGGGGTATGAGCTTCCACAGGAGGCTCAGTAACTGCCGGTGGGACAGCCCGCTGTGGTTGAGGGTGATGCAGGATAGGCGTAGGCTCAAGGGTAGGCTCATGCGGGTCTGTATGCGTCGTGGTAGAGGAAGGACCAGAGACGGAGGACTCGACGGAGGGCTCGGGCGTGGGTTCTCTATGGCGTGCATCGACCTCATCCGGTTCTTCGGTAACGTATGCGTCATAGATCAAAGCTTCTTCACTGAATGATTCGGGCCGTGGAGGAGGTGTCACCGGTAGAATGGGTGGAACTTGCGGCACGGGTGGTACGTCCTCTGCTGCGCGAGGCTTCCTGCTGGCCTCCGCATGTCCGTGGTCGCTTGTGGATATTTCGCTCGATGTTCGCGGGGATCCGACCGTAGCTGAGCGGCTCATGGACTTCTTTCGGCTGCGAGTAGCAGTGAATCGATGTGCGCCCTCTCCCGTCATACCCGGCTTGCGGATTTTTGTTCGCGCTGCACGACGTAACCCTTCTCCCGCACGCGGGACAATGATGGGGGAGTCGGCATCGTCACCAGGGTCGCTCAGGTCATCCATCTGGTCGATAACTGCAGGTACAATCGTATCAACGGTAGATGCAAGGGGTATAGAAACATACCCGAGGGCGCCACATTCAAACTGAGACTCCTCCGCAGCACACTCCTCAGCCTCGTAGGGTCGTCGCTTTGCGATGCCTCCTCTGCCAGCTCCTCCAACTTCTGCAGATCGCTGATCGTGAGCTGAGGGCCGTTGTTGTAGATACTGGATCGATTCCGCCGAATGGGCAAGACATGTTCGTCTTCGATGCCGTCGTTAGGAGACGGCTTGTACTGTCTGCTGAGCATCGATTTCTTTCGCCCAAGTCCTGTTGAGCCGCTGGAGAGAGAGCGCCCGAGGTTGGACGTCTCATCCGAAGTGCGAGCATGCTCTTTCAGGAATTGCCTGAACTCGGCTGGTGCAATCTCCGGGTGTAGTCTAGCAGGTACCCAGAAGAGGTGGAAAGGGTCGTTGTCGCCTTCCGTAGATTCGGTGTCGTTGGAATCGCCGTTAGAGGTGCTGGTCAGGTCGTCGGGCGACCAGTACGGGCTAGTCGGCGAGGTTTGACTGGAGGCGCTGGGTAAATCTGGGTCGAGTATGAGCGAGCCAGGTCCGCCTGCAGTCGACCGCCTCCTAATGTCTCGCAAGGCCTCTACTTCCCGCCTGATCTCAAGCTCGGATGGTTGCATCTCGGGCTGGTTGGAGGGTAATATGAGACCCGAGCTGACAGCAGTGAAGGCTGCGCATACCTCAGATGTCTGGACTGGGGATCACTTAGCCAACGGAGAGAGATCGAGGCCCCAGAGGTCAGCCTGACGAGGAGAGTAGAGATACAAGGCTACAGCAGTGTGCGGCTACTGTAGGAGGCTGCAAGCTAGCTTCATCAAGGCTGGGCGGGGCTGCCAGGGAAGCCGGTGGCGTGGGCGCTCGCAGCCGAAGAAACCTCCGTATTGAGTTTTCTAGCGCCGCCATAACCTCGCCTTTCGGAGCCGCTCGGGACAACAATCAATTTGTTCTCGTCCACCACACTCAGCCACCAGCCTTTCTCTTCATGCACATTCCAGCCTCCACATCTCTTTGTCGAGTACCAAACAGTCATGCTCAGTCATCGCTCAAAACTGCATAGATTACTCTTAATGACAAGCTTGACCCCTTTTGTTGTGTGATCTATGCTGCCGACACGCAGCGCGCTCTCAGCATTCTCGGCCTCGCGGATAATCCCACTAATTTCAGTCTTCGTCATTTGCCGATGGTAAGGGTACCGTAACCTTGGAGGCCGCCGTCGAGTCAGCCAACGAACTGCCCCGCCTCAGCAACATGCTGCCTAGAAATGGTGAGCTCCATCGCTCTGTTCGTACGTCACCGTCATCGGGTCGTCTGAGGTCAACGTAACAAAGTTGGATATCAGATCACATCTATACCCGGTGCTACCGGCGGTGACACCATGAAGTTTCCTGGGTCACCTTCGCAGGTGCATGTCTATGCTGGATAACAGAAGCTGTCGCAGGCGAGTTGGACACCTACAATGTGTCGCTGTGACGTGGCCACACAGTTGATCTTTGCTCCTGCAATTGAAAACCTCGCGCGAGACAGCAGAATGAAGGGTTGTAGGCCTGTGTGTCTGAGTCTGACAGCAAGCGGCAGCCGTTGCTTACATAGTCGGGATCTCAGCACGGAGTTTAGGGTGGGTGTCCTCTCAAAAGGCTATTACAGCGTGCATCAGCTCTCTAAATCATGTCGCATACATAGGCTATTTCTGGACACGGCATCAGCGCCAGAGGCAGCAGCAACAAACGCAGAGGTTTAAGGATCCCAACAACATCAGGATGTTCACCAGCTTGAACCCTCATCTTCTAAGGCAACTTGGATTCCTAGACTTGCACGCAAGTCGAGTCCGTACCGCGCAGTCACGATTCATGTACGGTGAGTTGCTCCGGGACATATAGACTCGGATCTGCTTGGTGTGCCAACCTAACGAGTCAGATCTCACAACTTGGCACTTCTAGATGACCCCCCTTCGCATCGTATCTCCAACCAGTCGTGACATCGTACTACTCACTGCTCTCACGGTCACCTTTCAAGTGCCGGCGATGCGGGCGCAAGAAAGTCACCGATTACAGGTCAAATTCCTCCGCTCTTGCAGTCGCTACCATGAGTTATTCGCAGGTGGGGATTGCGGAATGGGTGGCAGTACGTGCTTACAGCGAACTTCCTCTCTCGTATGACTACAGACGTCATCATGTGTTCGGTGTGAGTCTCGGATGAGGGAACGCCAGTACTGATAATACTACTGCAGAATACACATCGGACCCATTGGACACGTCAACCAAGACTTCGGTGTCTGGGAAAGCTCGGAATCAACATTCCAGTGAATACTCGTGTGAGCGGCCACCAGACGTCACCTACGGCGGCGACGGATGTGTGTCTGCCACTGGAAAATGTATAGTGGGCACCGCCTACGACGAATTACCGACAAGTTCACGCTGCCTCGACTATTAGTACCAAGGGGCGTTTCGAGACAGTCTTATACCGAAACTCTGCGTTTCGCTATGTATCGCACTCCCACTTCCATCGTGGGCCTATGATCGGGCGGAACGCTCCTCCCGTTCCCCTGTCGTTCTCCCAGGGCGATCATGCTGTCGATACTTTTCAATGGGTTCAGGAAGCTCATGGCCCATCAACTTGTCAGAACCTGGCCATATTGGCTTCTGTCCATCGAGGCGATCTATATGCCACGTTGCGCTATACTCTGATGATCATATCCTGGTGGGTGGTCATTCTCCGAGGATCGGGGGAAAGAATGATAGATGCGAGTCCACAGAGACAGACTACCGGAACCGTAGACCGATAGGATCACTAGAGTATATACGATGGAACATACCGAGAATACGCACAGTAGTCGGTGTGCCTCCAGTAGTGTCCAGCGCACAGAAAAGGAAACGACTATGCCCCCTTCAGGAGGCCCACAACACGGGCATACTGTCCGCCTACAGCGAACGGTCATCAGTAGGAGTCACTAGTGTACAACCCATGCACGCGCGACACTCACCAATGAAGGCACTCCGCCTGCCCCAGCTCTCAAGAGCGAAGCGTATCTGGCCGAGAGCTGTCACGATGGCACCCTCGTCACCCGAGCCGGGCACGGCACCGTTCTGCCTCCGCGTCCTCAGCGTACGCACCAGGACACCCGCCACGCGATGCAGCACGACCTGTCGTCACACAGCACATCAGCCCAATTCCGGCGCGTGCTCGCGGATCAAAGACGTACCCCGACCATCGAGTCGACGAGTGCCTCGCCGCTGTGGGCGTCCACGGCGTGGTTCAGCACTTGGACGGCATCTAGCGCGGCGGGGACGGCCGTGCCGGCGCCGAGGCCGTTGCGCTCGAGCGGATCGTGCAGCTCGACCGCGGCACCGCGCGCAAGCATATGTACGACGAGCAAGCGACGGTCGGCGGTGACCTGCTGCGCGGGTTGCTGCAGGCCGTCGAGCGAGGGTAGCTCGTGGATGAACTGTCTGAGACGTTTGTCGAGCTCGGTCCAGCCCGCGGGCAACGTGTCTGCGAAGGCTCGTCAGCAGCTGTGAATGCAATCATCTGCGGAGTCCTTTTACATGTGTGGAACCCGGAGGCGAGGCGGCGCGCCTCGCTGTATAGTGCGGTGGCCTTTGCGTGCAACGCGAGTGGGCTACGTTCCATGTTCAGGAAGTGGCTGTCGAACATGAACTTCTGGACAGTCCGGAGGCCACGCCATTCGATCGGAAGGGGATGCTGCGCAGACAACGTCAGGAGACAATCTCGGGCGTGAGCTGGAACCCGCCATGCTCACGTTCTCGTACGACTCGATATTGAGCGGCCACGGCGTGTCGATGCCCGTCCCCTTCACCTCCTCATCGCTCAGGATAGGTGTCCGCCCGAGGACGGGCGACCAGCAGCGGTCGAGGATGAAGGTGTTCCAAAACCCGTTGATGCGCTCGCCCTCCTCGATGTCGTCCCTGCTATCGAGGCGCGGCGGCGCGCGCGTGCTGCGAATTTTGTGGAACCCGTTCGCGAGCACGATCGCGGAGGCCGCGTCCATGTGGTAGACAGCCTCGAACGTGCGGTTCGTCGAGAAGAAGTAGTGCGTGAGCAGGATCTCCGTCTGGAGCAGGTTGAGCATGCCCGCGGGGTCCAGCTCCGCGAGCGCAGCTGAGAGGTCCTTCAGCGTGTGGGTGAGCAGCTTCGGCTGGAGCTCTTGGGCTCCGGCGTTGGTGGACAAGTACGCCCCGACGAGACGGGTAGCGGTAATCAGCGCGAGCGCGTGGTGCGACAAGGTAATATGGGGTAGTACAGTTTGCTCTTGAAAGCGGGGCAGGTAGAGGAAGAACCCAAAGTCGATGGCATGACTGCAGAATGATCGAGTACTGCATGAAACCGTTAGAAAGAGCAGTCATGACTGAAAGTTGTAGTGCTTACAGCTCCTGCGCGATCGCTGGAGGGAGACCATGGCACTTTGTCTCAAATGTGGGCGGAGCCTCGTTTCCAGCAGCATAAGGGTCACGAAGCTTCACAGGTTGGGAATCGGTATTGTTCTGGAGGAAGGTGATGCGCTGTTGCAGCTGGCTGATCTTGTCTTCAAGTAGACGAACGGTCGGGAACTCGGCATCTTCGCCGTAAATGCAGTCGTCTAGTGCGTTGGCTTTGAGACAATTTTGACACGTGGGGCGGGCGGTATCGCATTTCTAAATAGTCTCAGAAATATGAGCATGGAATATGGTCCTTGCCACGTACTATCTTCTTCTGTCTGCAGAACATAATCAGACATTGTACTAGTGTCAATGTCAATGAGCGATCCTCACCTACAGCGGAAACACGCTTTCACTACGTTGGTAGCCATGAGTTGGTGATATAGAGTAAGGATGTCAGGTTGCTTTGGATGACTGCGCAGCCACTTGAATGCTTCTGGTATAAGTACCCCTCGCTGGGGGGCGATGAAGACGCAAGTAACTTCCTTTTCAGGTTGCACACTCTTTCGAATGTGCTATGTAGATCTGTGTTAGTCAGAATAAGCGCGAACGATTGGTAAAATGCAGTGTCAGATCTTCAGAGCGTAGGGAGGAAGCCACCATTATTGGATGATTGGGGATTGATAAGACGGTAACTTGGTTTAGTGGCTAAGTGCGATAGTCGTTCGGCCACTCGCTGCGCCCAGGAAAGGAACGGCTGAAGCGATGAGGTAGAAGATTCTATGAAGGGACCCGCCGGACAAAATTATTTGGACTTCAGATCAGTTTTTTCAGTTTCATTTTCAGTTTCAATCTCGGCTATGGGGCGCTTAACGTGGGTGATTACTATATATAGTATATATCTTCTGATGCTGTAAGCAACTAAGCCCAATCAGGGCCGATAGACACGCCCACGTGACGCGCGCGATGCGTACACGCGTGTACACGCCTACGGCTCCCCAGGGTGAGACAAGCACCCAAGTCAGGTAGAACCTATAGATAGTATATACAGTACATAGGGTCCCATCTCTCTTGTAGAATATGATTATTGTGGTCACTGCTCATAATGTGTTGTAGATTGTTTCTATCTTACAAAGATTTTTTGTCTTTTTTCGAGAAAAAGGCAATGAGTACCTACAATGTGCCAACATCCCTCGTGAATGTAGTAACTGATTGATTGCCTAGCACATCATTAAGTACGACGCGTGCTGAGTGTAATTTGATCTAGTCTCGGTCTCATACACCGTGTTGTGTTGGTTTGCGACGTGAGCGTATCCAGTCTTGTAGAACGATCCAGCCCTTGCACACAACAAACCGTATTTGGGATGTTTAATCTATCGCTTCTGGGTAACACATCGCGGTTGTGTAGCGGGTGCCCAGCTACTACCGGCGGCTAGAGCCGGCCAGGGCAGCTGGAAAAACATAATTGAATTCGACTATTTTCGAACCATGGTTAACACGGTAACAAAAATTTCCAGAGGGCGAGTTCACGAGCAGATGGTGGTGAGAAGAAACAAAAAAGGGGGGCTCGCAGTTATGAGGGAGCACTTGTAGTACTCGCCAGTTGAATATCGCATGGCCAGTGCGACATTGCTGCGTGACGAGGCCACATACCGTGTTAAACGTGTCTGTTAGGTTTTTCTTGGGAGAGGCGGTGAGCGGACACTTTATGATCACCTACTGTTCTATGCATTTCCTAGGTCTTTTCGTGTTCGCGTTAACCTGCGTGAGACGTTGAGCGCGCGCCGGAAGCTTCAGCCACCTAGCGCCACAAAGACCCCAGACACCCTCAATTGACCTCTCGCCACCCCTCAGCCGAAATTGAACCAGTTAGCCGAGATTGAAACCGCCGCCCCGAAATCAAATCGCGAGTTCAAAAGTGGAACTCAAGCGAGGACAGTTTTGTCCGCTAGAGGCCACCATAAGATTCGAGACGTAGTATTGGTCCATTTGGACACTATCCCCGAGCACAGAGTGCACATGGAAGCCGCGTCGATCGTGATTGTCTGTCTCAGTCTCAGACGAGGTGTTTAAGTCTTGGCGACTTGTACGGCGGGTTGTGACCGTGACAGCGCGTTTCTTGCCTTATCCGGGGATCCCGACATGCCATGAGCGCCTATTCCGACTGAGGTTGCACATCCACTACGGCATCTAGCACTTACCGTACCACTTTAGTGGCAGTTATTGAGTGAGTTAACTCCAGTTTAGCGAGAGATCAGGTCTGTAGATCTGCTCGGGCGGCGATCCACGTAAGTAGGATGACTGGCGATACTAGTAGGAGCGCCCGGCGGTTGTGCAAGCGCTGTCTGTACACGGCTGCGCAAGTTCCTGAGTTTCCCTGCCCTCTACAGTATATATTCCCGGACTCCTCTGCCAACCTTCAAATCCAGATGAGTCCATCGGGCGCTCCAGCTACCGGTGACAGTAAAGCGGCGAGCGAACCCTCATGGCGTGACTGTGTGCGGGCGTTCTGCTTCAAGCGACATGCACGAGTTTATATGACTCGCACTGTTTGCGGAGGAAGTCGTAGGAGCAGTGCATCGGAAACGCGGCCATGCCCACCCCTCAGCCTATGTCGAGGCTGACGCGTTGCACCGTAGATCATCCTGTGAGCAGACGTCTGATGTAAGGGCCGCTATGAGCTTTGAGTCTCAAGGTTACTTAGAGGTTCGAAGGACTGACATATTTATTAGAGACATACTAGGCTGCCCATGGGGTGCTGGAAGTGGCAGTTGATTTTACCCTCTGGCTAGGGTGCCAATCTCATTCGAGCTACGCGCGAGCCTCCTTGTAGAGTCGGACCTTCAAGGGCAGCTGAGGCTTGTTGCTGTCCTTGCCTACGATCGGATACCAGACATTGGCGACATTCCACTCTATCGGCTTGTCCGGTTACTCAAAGACGAAAGTGGAGATGAGTACAGACAGTACGACCTCTGAACGTACAACGAATCTAGGAATACAATAATTCGGAGGACAGGCGCGAACTCACTCATCTCCACCTCAAAAAACTTGAAGCCACTGTGCCGCATGCGAGGTGCCACATCAGCGAATGTGAGGGATGGCCACAGTGCCCTCGGAATCGCTTGCATGCATCCTCTTTTTCCTTCCATGAATGTCACCCTATACGAGATCAATGATGAGAATGCATGCATGCAATACCTCAGGCAAGACGACGTACAGGTTGGAGTAGACACCTGGGATACGAGCGTCGGTCACAGTGGACGGGAGCGGTGACATCCATCGCTCGTGCTTCCACTCGTATGCGTCTTCACCCCACAGCGCCTTGCTAGTATTACACCCAAGGAAGCCGATAAGCAATTGGGTGCCAGCGGGGACGGGGATGTTGTCCATCCGCGAGCCGTCGGTGGTATAGATAGGCTCTGTCAGAGGAAGGACAGTGTCTTTCGTAACGCTGCCCGAGCCACAGAGCAGGTGTCAGGTTGTAAACCATGAATGACAGTTTGAGATCACTTACTTCCGAAACAAGTTTGTAACTGGAGGATAGCTGATGCTGGTCAGCTCGACGCCATGCATCAGGAGGAAGGGACATGGCGTACACTCTCAAGGTCTCGCGGCAGACACTATCTAGCAGCTGAAGGCGGTTTAGTTCGTCGTGTGTCAGCCCGTCCGCTGCTCTTGCATTCAAGAGTTCTTGACGAAGCTTCTCCTGGATATCCAGGTTTTCGGCAAGTATCTGAAGGTCGCGGGAGAGCACGCTGGACGTCGTGTCCATGGCTGCAGAAATTATAACCCTTGACCGATAGTGAGAAGGTGTGGAATATTATTAGATCGTGTACACTTACGACATCTGCTCGATGACTTCATCTTCAGAGAGGCGATCTTTTGGGTCCGCCGCAGTGTTCGCGCGCACTGCGGCATAGATCAGTCATTTTTCAACGCGACATACTAGTAGAAGTGCGGCGCACTGAAGATGCTCATGATGTCTTTTCCCTCAGCGACCTGCTGCACAAGCTCGGCATCCCCTTTCTTTAACGTCTTTCTCTTTGCAATATAGATCTCCCGAGACCTGGAAGACATTATTCGACCGTCTCCTTGACCGAGTGGACAGCCGTCCCTTTTGGGAACATATCCACAATCGCCCTGTTCATCCACGCCGGGAACAATGTCCAGCAGATGACAACTAGGCCCAAGTCCGAGTCGTCGATGGACATCGTTGAAGTTGGCTCTGAATAGGCCTTTCGAGAGCATGTTGCTATCCTTACACGACCGCCGTCCATCCCCTATACAAGGTCGTATTTAGTGGCTGCCTAGGGGAGACTATTACATTGCTCAGATAAGAGTTGGTCTAGGGAGGTGGCCGCCTGGGACACACCTCACTGACGGTCCCGTAGGTATCATTGACCGATTCGCAAATATAATTGACCGAATCGCGGAAATCATTAACTCACGCGCCGCACGCTGTTTGCGCTGTCTGCTAGCAAATCAGGAGGAGGAGGAGGAGGAGGAGGAGGAGGGATCCATAGTTACTATGCATGGTCTACTTGAAGCGCCCGCGCCAACTCGCGCCAACTTCAGGTGGCGCTACCAATTCGCGCTATTAGTTTAGGCGCCCATATAATCTCTTGGGCCATTAGGCCTTTAGGCCGCACTCCCGACCATTGGCCCGTTAGCTAGCAACGTCGCGGACAACTCTCGAGCTCTGCGCATCAAACACGACCTTTGAGTCGATACCCCAAGTAAGTGCAGAGGGCCCAATACGGGCCCGGGCTTACCTCTTCGGACTCCCCACTCGGACCCTCCCCACTTCGATTACGTAACCGGCTACATGTTGGGGATGTCAACCAGCAAAATGCTATGTAGCTGGCCAACCTTGCGCTCACCCACTCGCTCGACGTCCTGTAATCCCTGCGGACAATGACAGCATACGACCATTCACGAGTCGCCCAATTCATAGGTACGCACCATCCAGGTCGAGCTCTATACACGGCCACATGACACGCGGCAGGCGGGAATACCCTCGACAAGGCACCCTCTGGCCCAGTTTCCGACTTTGTAAAGAGCCATGGCGGACACACCGTCATCACAAAAGTGAGCAATCTCTTATTCTCACTCGGTTCGCGCGCGATGGGAGACCGGCGGACGAGGGGGTGCGAGCAATGAGACCTGGGGCATGGTAGGCGGAGAGGACCGTATTATATGTCGCTGGCCCCGTCCAGACCTCCCATATATCGCTTTGGCTACTCGAGTTGAAAGCATAGCTAATGCATGCCAATCCCATCAGGTGCTCATCGCCAACAACGGCATCGCTGCAGTCAAGGAGATCCGTTCGATTCGGCAATGGAGTTACGAGACATTCGGTACGGAGCGCGCCGTAGAGTTCACGGTCATGGCGACGCCGGAGGACCTCAAGGTGAATGCGGAGTACATCCGCATGGCGGACCGCTACGTGGAGGTACCGGGCGGGTCCAACAACAACAACTATGCAAACGTCGACCTGATCGTCGACGTCGCGGAGCGCGCCGGTGTGCATGCCGTCTGGGCAGGCTGGGGACACGCATCCGAGAACCCGCGCCTTCCGGAGACCCTTGCAGGGAACAAGATCGTGTTTATTGGTCCGCCAGGCAGTGCGATGCGCAGCTTGGGCGACAAGATCTCGAGTACGATTGTTGCGCAGAGCGCAGACGTGCCTACTATGGCATGGTCAGGTACAGGCATCACTGAGACAGCGATGTCCGAGCAGGGCTTCGTCACGGTCCTTGACGATGTATACAAGAGAGCGTGTGTACCGTCTGTAGAGGAAGGTCTCGCGCGCGCTGAGGAGATCGGGTACCCCGTCATGATCAAGGCGAGTGAGGGTGGTGGTGGGAAGGGTATCCGGAAGGTCGAGGCACCAGATGCGTTCAAGAATGCGTTCAACGCTGTGGCCGGAGAAATTCCCGGTAAGGAACCGTCTATCCCGTTGGGAACTGACTAACACTACTTTAGGGTCGCCCATATTCATCATGAAGCTCGCTGGACAGGCTCGCCACCTGGAAGTCCAGCTTCTCGCAGACCAGTACGGCAATGCGATCTCGCTGTTCGGCCGTGACTGCTCTGTACAGCGGCGGCACCAGAAGATCATCGAGGAGGCACCCGTCACGATCGCAAAGCAGGAGACCTTCGAAAAGATGGAGCGTGCGGCGGTCAGATTGGCCAAGTTGGTTGGCTACGTCAGCGCTGGAACTGTTGAATGTAAGCGTGTTCTGCTCCCCCCTTGAAACAGGACTCAGTTTGTTTCCTTCGCAGACCTTTACAGTCACGCAGAAGACGTGTTCCACTTCCTCGAGCTGAATCCGCGTCTCCAGGTCGAGCACCCGACGACCGAGATGGTGTCAGGTGTCAATTTGCCCGCCGCGCAGCTTCAGATCGCTATGGGCATCCCGTTGCACCGCATCCGGCACATCCGCCAGCTGTACGGCATGGCGCCGCATGGGACGTCGGAGATAGACTTCGACATGGCGGACCCCGAGGCGAGCAAGCTGCAGCGAAAGCCGCGCCCCAAGGGCCACGTCGTCGCTGTGCGTATCACGGCCGAGAACCCCGACGCGGGCTTCAAGCCGTCGTCGGGCTCGCTGCAGGAGCTCAACTTCCGGTCGAGCACGAACGTGTGGGGCTATTTCTCAGTCGGCTCAGCGGGTGGACTGCACGAGTTTGCGGACTCGCAGTTTGGGCACATATTCGCGTACGGCGAGGATCGTGGCGAGAGCCGGAAGAACATGGTTGTCGCACTCAAAGAGCTGAGCATTCGCGGCGATTTCCGCACGACGGTGGAGTACCTGATCAAGCTCCTGGAGCTGCAGGCGTTCGAGGAGAACACGATCACGACGGGCTGGCTGGACTCGCTCATCAGCGACAAGCTCACCGCCGAAAGGCCGGACGCGACGCTGGCAGTGATTTGCGGCGCGGTTACCAAAGCGCATCTGGCGTCCGACGCGTGCTGGGCGGAGTATAAGCGCATCCTGGACAAGGGCCAAGTGCCTTCGCGCGACGTGTTGAAGACTGTGTTCGGCATCGATTTCATATACGACAACGTGCGCTATTCCTTCACCGCGACTCGTTCTTCCTTGACCACGTGGACGCTGTACCTCAACGGCGGTCGTACACTTGTCGGCGCCCGTCCGCTCGCTGATGGCGGCCTGCTCGTCCTGCTCGACGGTCGCAGCCACTCCATATACTGGCGCGAGGAGGTCGGCGCGTTGAGGTTGATGGTCGATGCGAAGACGTGCTTGATCGAACAGGAGAACGACCCGACCCAGCTGCGTAGCCCGAGTCCTGGAAAGCTGATCCGATTCCTTGTTGAGAGCGGCGACCACATCAATGCCGGCGAGCAGTACGCTGAAATCGAGGTATTGTCTCTTCCGCAGGACTCTGAGGTGGAAGACGCTCACGAGTGTCGTTGCAGGTCATGAAGATGTACATGCCACTGGTCGCGGCCGAGGATGGTATCGTACAGTTCGTTAAGCAGCCTGGCGTCAGCTTGGAGCCCGGTGATATCCTCGGTATCCTGACTCTCGACGATCCCGCCCGCGTGAAGCACGCGAAGCCTTTCGAGGGCCTCCTGCCTGCTATGGGTGCGCCCAACGTCATTGGCAACAAGCCTCATCAACGCATGAACCATTACCTGAATATCCTCAATGACATCCTCGACGGGTATGACAACCTGGCAATTATGGCGTCAACGTTGAAGGATCTCCTCGCGGCGCTTGAGAACCCCGAGCTCCCCTTCTCCGAGGTCTCCGCCATCCTTTCGACGCTGTCAGGGCGGATGCCCGCGAAGCTCGAGGACAGCATTCGTGCTGCGATCGATGCTGCCCGAGGCAAGGGTGACGCATCGGAGTTCCCGGCGTCGCGTGTCAAGAAGCTCATGGATCACTTTATGGAAGACAACGTGCGTGCACAGGACCGCCCGATGCTCCGCTCTCAACTAGGCCCCCTCTTCGACGTCGTTGACCGCTATTCGCAAGGTCTTAGGGCCCACGAGATCGACACTGTTGCTGGCTTGTTGGCGCGCTACGAGGAAACCGAAAAGATATTTGGAGGAAGCATTGAGGCTCGGGTTCTCACCCTGCGCGAGCAACACAAGGACAACCTCGACAAGGTTGTCTCTCTCGTGCTCAGTCACATTATGGCTCAGCGCAAAGGCCGACTTGTGATGCTGATCCTTGAGCATGTCAAGAACAGCGGCTGGACGGTTTCCAACCCGGATAGCAAGCTGTACCGGGTCTTACAGGGTCTTGCATCGTTGGAAGCTAGGTGTGCTGTCTTACTGCCAGCCTACAAACTCATGCTCACTCTCGGCTCGGATCTATAGATCATCAACGCAAGTTGCATTGAAGGCACGGGAAGTTCTCATCTCATGTGAAATGCCGTCCTATGAGGAACGCAAGGGGCAAATGGAGGCCGTCCTGAAGGCGTCCGTGTTGCACAGCTACTACGGCGAAGAAAAGGCCGACATGAAGTAGGTTACAAATCCCGATCAACCTCTTCACCACTCATGCTCTCCGTCCTTAGGGCGCCATCCGCTGATGTCCTGAGGGAGCTCATCGACTCCAGGTACACGGTGTACGACGTCCTCCCTACGTTCTTTAACTTGTACGAACAGTGGATTACCTTGGGTGAGTGGGTTTGCACTCGATTGATTGTCACCGTTCATGCCGGTTGCAGCTGCTCTGGAAGTCTACGTCAGGCGCGCATACAGGGCTTACACTCTTCTTTCCATTGACTACGAGGAAGGCGACGGTGTAGATGATGGTAATGCACCCCACATCGTGACATGGCGATTCAATCTCCCCCAGTCCCACTCCCCTCCAACGACTCCGAGCCTGTAAGTCCGTGGCGCGGTGCTGCTCCTGACTCTTATTAACTCTTTGACAGGAGGGACAACGCCCGTCGGCAAGCCTCGGTCAGTGACTTGACGTACATGATCAACAAGCACCAGAAGCAACCGCTTCGGACGGGTGCCGTCGCATCATTCCCCAACTTCCCTGCGCTATCCCGTGGGTTCGACAAGGTTGCTGGCATGCTGCCTCACTTCGATCCTCAGGAGTTCACCCAGCGCTACGGTGCGAACAACCAACCTCCCAACGTACTCAATCTAGCGCTACGCATCTTCGAGCCTGCGGACGACACTACCGAAGATGCATGGTACCAGAAGATCTACGAGCTAGTAAACGAGCGTAGCCACGTGCTAGCGGAGCGCGGTGTTCGCCGTATCTCTATCCTCTTGTGCAAACCCGGCCTTTACCCCCAGTACTTCACGTTCCGCCACATGGGTAGGTCTTGGGAAGAAGAGCAAGCTATCCGACACATCGAGCCCGCGCTCGCGTATCAGCTAGAGCTCAGCCGGCTGTCGAACTACAATCTCACGCCTTGCTTTACGGAGAACAAACAGCTCCACATCTACCACGCCGTCGCGCGCGAGAACCAACTGGACAGTAGGTTCTTCATCCGTGCATTGGTTCGGCCCGGCCGTATTCGCGGCGAGATGAACACCGCGCAGTATCTCATCTCGGAGACTGATCGCCTGGTCACCAACATCTTGGACAACCTGGAGCTCGTTTCTGCTCAGCACCGCAACGCCGACGTCAACCACATCTCCATGAACTTCATCTACAACCTTCCCGTCACCTACGAGGACGTTCTTGAGGCGATCTCAGGCTTCATCGAGCGGCATGGCAAGCGTCTTTGGCGCCTCCACGTCACCGGGTCTGAGATCCGCATCGTTCTGGAAGACAGCGAAGGCAACGTCACACCTATTCGCTGCGTCATCGACAACGTATCCGGCTTCATCGTGAACTACCACGGCTACCAGGAGATTACAACGGACAAGGGAACCACCATCCTGAAGTCTATTGGCGAGAAGGGACCCCTGCATCTGCAGCCCGTGCACCAGCCGTACCCGACGAAGGAGTCTCTGCAGCCCAAGCGCTACCAAGCCCATCTCATCGGGACGACCTACGTCTACGATTTCCCTGATCTGTTCTCGAAGGCTCTCAGCAACGTCTGGACGAAGGCTCGCGCGTTGAACTCGCAGCTGACCTTGCCCAAGGTTGTTCTTGAGCCACGTGAGCTCGTCCTCGATGAGAACGATCAACTTCAAGAGGTCGACAGAGCACCGGGTAACAACTCGTGTGGCATGATCGGCTGGGTCTTCCTCATGAGGACACCTGAGTGCCCAGATGGCCGCCGTGTAGTCGTCATTGCGAACGACATCACCTTCAAGATCGGATCCTTCGGGCCGCAGGAAGACCAGTTCTTCTATTTGGCATCGCAGTACGCTCGCGAACAGGGCCTGCCGAGGATATATCTTTCCGCCAACTCTGGCGCTCGCATCGGCCTTGCAGAGGAGGTCTTGAGCCTATTCTCCTGCGCGTGGAACGACCCCGGGCGTCCTGAGAAGGGCGTCGACTATCTCTATCTCACGCACGAGAACTTCTTGAAGCTCCAGGAGAAGGCTGCCACTTCAGTACACACCGTCGAGGTTGAGGTCGACGGCGAGGTCCGTCACAAAATTACCGATATCATTGGGATGCAAGACGGCTTGGGAGTCGAGTGCTTGAAGGGTTCCGGACTCATCGCGGGCGAGACCTCACGCGCTTACGACGACATATTCACTATCACCCTCGTCACCGCGCGTTCAGTAGGTATCGGAGCCTACCTTGTTCGCCTCGGAGAGCGTGCCGTACAAGTGGAGGGACAGCCTATCATCCTCACGGGTGCTCCTGCCCTGAACAAGGTGCTCGGGCGAGAGGTTTACACGTCGAACCTGCAGCTCGGTGGGACGCAGATCATGTACAAGAACGGCGTTTCACACTTGACCGCGAGCAGCGACCTCGAGGGCGCGACACACATTCTTGAGTGGTTGTCATACGTGCCCGAGGTCAAAGGTGGACCATTGCCTGTTCTTGGTTCAACCGACTCTTGGGACCGTGACATCGGCTACACCCCGCCAAAGGGCCCGTATGACCCAAGATGGTTCATCGAGGGTAAAGAGGACGAGACAACGAAAGAGTGGATGTCTGGCTTCTTCGACAAGGGTTCGTTCCAGGAGACCTTGAGCGGTTGGGCTCAGACTGTCGTAGTCGGGCGCGCTCGCCTGGGAGGCATTCCGATGGGCGTCATCGCCGTCGAGACTCGGACGATTGAGCGCGTCGTCCCCGCCGACCCTGCCAACCCGACGTCCGTCGAGCAGCGCATCATGGAGGCGGGTCAGGTGTGGTACCCGAATTCGGCGTACAAGACTGCCCAGACGATCTTCGACTTCAACCGGGAAGGCTTGCCTCTCATCATCTTCGCGAATTGGCGGGGTTTCTCTGGCGGCCAGCAAGATATGTACGACGAGATTCTCAAGCAGGGTTCGAAGATTGTCGATGGTCTGTCGAGCTACAAGCAGCCCGTCTTTATCTACATCGTCCCGAACGGCGAGCTGCGCGGTGGCGCGTGGGTAGTGCTCGACCCGTCCATTAATGCCTCGCAGATGGAGATGTATGCGGACGTCGATGCTCGGGCGGGTGTCCTGGAACCGGAGGGCATCGTCGAGATCAAGATGCGCCGTGACAAAATCATAAAATTGATGGAACGCCTGGACTCTACGTACGCTACACTCAAGAAGGACAGCGCAGATCCGGCAAAGACCCCGGACGAGCGGGCAGCAGCAACCGAAGCTCTGGCCCAACGCGAGACGCTCTTGCAACCGACGTACAAACAGGTTGCGCTGTTGTACGCTGATCTTCACGAGTAAGCTCGTCTCAGCCTGGTCTCTAGTTTGTTACTGACGTTTCGCACAGCCGCACTGGGAGGATGGAGGCAAAGGGATGTGCTACCGCCATGGTCTGGAAAGATGCGCGTCGTCGTTTCTACTGGTCGGTTCGTGCAAAGGTTGCATGGTCCGCTGCGACGGCACAGCTGGCAGAAGCGAGCCCGGAGTCATCCGAAGAGTACCGCTCTACGCTACTGATGAGGCTCGCGTCGCTCGAGGACTCTAGCGATCGTCGGGCAATGGCGGAAGCCCTTGAGGCTCTTGACCTGACTGCAACCGTAGCGCAGCTAAGAGCTGACCACCTCATGCGCCACATGTTGGCACTAGCTCAAGAAGACCGCAAGGCCACTATCGATGGTCTCGTTCGTTTGGTCGATAACCTTTCTGACGACGAAAAGGCAACACTCATCAGTGCTCTGCAAAGTTCCGGCCGCTCTCCAGGTCAGTAGTCCCCCGCCAATGGAGAGAGGAAAGACTTGTTGATTCAGCACGCCAGGCCCTCCTTCGTACTCCAATGTGTCTGCTTCATCTTAGATGCCCGTCACGACCCTATATGTTCTGCTATCGGTTAACGTACTGTAACGCTATATCACCACGACCGCTGTCCTGCTATGACTGTACCGCAATAGATTCCTTGTATCTCATCTCAGCCCTGCCGCAGTGGATCTACGGGTTGACCGTAGTCGATGCGACCCTGCGACAATATTCTGAGTCCGGCGAGTTGAGTGGGTAGACGCCCCCGTGATGCGACGACCTGACAGTGACAATACACACTGCACTTACTGACGTCCCATGGGGACTGAGCGCTGAGCTATTGTCTCTTTGGACCGCTCACCTTATACATGCCTGGCTACTCTCTATCGCTTCCGGGGGCTTGACTCATTGAGAACCGACAAACTTCTCTCCATCACAACGAGGACCACTGGCAACGATAGGGCTGTCCGAAGCTCCGTGGCTACACATCCATGGCTGCTCCCACTATCTCTGCGGCACAGGCTGTCGGCGAGTACTTACAGTTCCCTGATGACTTAGCCAAAATCACGGCATTTCGCAAGAAGTTGGAGAAGGAAAAGGCCTCTATCGACGCGCGGCTGAAGAGCGGAGTGAAGGAGCAGCTGGACGCTACGCGGGATGGTCTGAGGAAGGTCTTTGGAACCCGGAGTAACATACAGACGGTTAAGGACGAGCTGCAGACGGTGGACAGGTTATGCGGTGACCCTCAAAACCAAGTTGCTACGTTCGACCAAATCAGCAGGGTATGCGCTATTGCCAATGCATCTAGTACTGCATATTGACACTGCATCGGAGGTTTCCATAGTGCATCGCAACTTCGAGAGGGTAGAAGAAATGGTCAGCAACCTCCTCGACATGAACATGCATCTGGACATGCTGGAGGACATGCTCACAGCGGACAGTCAGGATATCCTTGGTCCCGCCCCTAACCTCCTTCGCGCTCACTACCAGATTCGAAAGCTAGAGTCCTTCCGAAACGAGACAATGCACATGGCCAAGAAGAGCAGTGCAGACGTCCGGAATACTCTGAAACGACATTTCGAACGTCTAGATGGTCTTATCGAAGGATTCGAGCAGTATATCCTCGCTCTCGCACGGAACATCCTGATAATTTGCATGGACGGCAATGCGGAGACGGTGGTGAAGCTTGTGAAGATCGCAGAGATAGAAGGTCTCGAAGACCAAAAGGTGACGTGCTTCAGAGCCGGTTCACTTCTTGCTATTGACTCGGCATAGGCAATAGCTATCAAGCTCGTCAAGAAAGCGGCGAAGATGGACGCCGCAGCGAAGTTCAAATCCATGCAAGCCGACGCCCGAGTGATTAAACACTACACGTCGAAGATCAGGAAGGGCATAACGGAGTCCATACAAGCTACGTTCGACGAGGCCTTTGCCAGCAACGGTAGTAACCCAGCAGCGTTTCTCGCCAACCTTGACTGGGTGTACCAGGACCTCATCCATATTGAGACGGACGTCGTCCCGTGCTTCCCTCCGTCTTGGGACATCTACAGCTACTACGTCAAGGAGTACCACAAAGCGTTGAACGCCATGCTGAAGAAGATTGTTGCATCGGAACCAGAGGCCAGTGTCCTTCTCGCTCTGAACCAGACAATCAAGGACTATAAGAAGAAGATGAAGGAGCTGGAGATCTCTCCCGAGCTCTTGAACCCTCCACTCCTCGACGGCAATGAGCAAGACCTTATCGAGGATTATCTCAAGCTCATTATCAAAAAGCTCGAGGAGTGGACGGAGAACTTGATGAAGACGGAGGTCGCGTCGTTCACCCAAAGGGAGGAACCTCCCGAGACGAACAGCGACGGGCTGTACGGCACGCAGGGCGCTGTCATCCTATTCCAGATGGTCAACCAGCAGGTGGACCTCGCGATGGAGAGCGGGCAGGGCTTGATCCTCGCACGCACGATCGAGGAGATCAACCGCGTTATGCGGGGCGTGCAGACGCGGTGGCTCACGCTCGTCGGCACCGAATACAAGAAATTTGCCGAGAAGCCAGACGAGGTGCCCGGTGGTCTCGTCGAGTACTGCATTGCGCTCGCGAACGACCAGCTGAAGTCAGCCGACTCGACGGAGACGCTGTCCGCGCGCATCGAGCCGCTCGTCTCGGAGAAGTATCGCGTACCGATACACGACTACCTGAACGACGCCATCGACGGCTTCCTCGACGTCGCGAAGAAGTGCCAGCAAGCACTGATCGACATCGTTTTCAACGATCTGAAGCCCGCGCTTAAGCAGCTCTTCCAGCCTTCGTGGTACGACGGCGTCACGGCGCAGATCATCGAGACCGTCCGCGACTACATGTCCGACTACAACACCTACCTCAACCAGACCCTCGTAGAGCTCCTCGCGGAGGACCTCATCGACACGTTCTTGGTCTCGTACCTGAACGCCCTCGCCAACGCACCGAAGCTCAAGATGCCTCAGGCTCTGGAGCGTATGCGGAGCGACATCGACGACGTGTACAAGTTGTTTGGCCAGTATAAGAAGCTGGACGAGCTCGAGCCCCGCATGCAGGTTCTCGACATGGTGCTCTCCATCCTCGAAGCGTCGCAAAGTCTCGTTTTCCTGTCGTACTACTCCTTCGCGAAGGTCTATGGACCTAACATCGCGTTCGTCGAGAATCTGCTGAAGGCGCGAGGAGATTTGGACCGGTCTGGAGTGAGCGAGGCGATGGAGAGTATTAAACGGAAGGTGCAAGAAGATAACTTGACGGATCGTGAGTACACATCGCGCATTGCTGCCGCATGCAACAGCACCCTGACTCTCCGTCGCAGCGGAGGAACCTACAATCATGAAGAAGGTCACAGTTCAAAGTGGTCTCTCACGTTTGCTCAACAGAAGCTGATTGACGGCACGGAAGGACTGTATACTACAACATTGACACTTCGAATACCTATGCATCGCTGTACTCGTACTCTCTTCTATCCTTATTGCATCTTGTAGACCTAGTAGACCCGTCTGTTGTGTACCCCTCACCTCACGCCGTCTTCGTCTTGGCGGCTTGAGCACCTTTGGATTTGTCTGGCAAGGCAGCAGCAACCTCGTCGATCTTCTTGAACTGCCAAGGGAACCGGGATGGGTACAAGAATGGCCGCAGGTCGAACCCTATGAACGCAGGTGAGCCTTACACTGGCCAGCCTTGTCTGAGACTCACTATTATCGTCAGGGCTGTATTGTTCCTGCAGAGAGAATTCAATGCCTCCACGACAAACACCCGGCTAAAGCAAACTCACAGCGTGGTATGACGGAGTGAGCGTAGTCATCTTGTGTCGATTCCTCGCATATTCGAAGAAGAATAGCTTGACTTTCTCAGCAATCTAGCAGGGTGCCTAGTTCAGCGAGGCAGACCGGGCGCGCAGAATGGGTGCGGCTGACCTGTGTCGGCGACAAGAACGATCCCCACTCGTGGACAAGCTTCGTGAACATGCTGTAAGGGCCGCACTTCTCGACTTTGCGCAGGCGTCCGAACACGGAGAGCTCATCGTAGGTCATACCCATGTCCGCCTGTAGCCATGCTACAGCATCAGCGACGAGTTGCAGGAGCACGGCTGTACCCACCTCGTCAGCTTGCACATAAGTCTCTGTGATTGGCTCTAGCTCCGCAGTGGGCACGGCCGTCAAGAACCTGACCCGAGTCTCGCTCAACATAAGGCAGGGGAGTAATCAGGAAGACGCACTGCTCTAGGATGGGCAGATCGAATGCTCCCTGTGCATACGCGATGAATCGCTTCAAATCTGTCTTACTGATAGCACCGATCGGGTTGACATCGGCTGCGGATGTGTGAGGACGTCTAGCACGCTACTTGCTCGAGGTACGCACCCGACGAGCAATCATACTTCGTGAGGTATCCTCTCAAACTGCGTACAGCATGTCAGTGAACTCCTCGACTCGTTTAGTATAGCGTTGATGACACTGACCTCTCGTCAACGTTGGCACTGCCCAGGACAAGGAGCCCTCCGACTCGTCCCCTCACCCAAGGGAGAAGCTGAGCAAACAGATAGGCGAGAACCATGCGTAGCCGGGCCTGACGTACCCACATCAGAGACAGCTCACGGTAGTAAAACTGCCACGTACCTGAATATTTTGCAGGGCAAGGTTCTCTGCCGCAGAGCCACCGTGCGCACGGAACTGGGGCTTGGCCCCAGTCACGAACGAGAACAGGCTGCGCACGGCCGTTACCAGTGTGTCCATGTTCAGGTCGGTGTGGTAGCTATGTTGCGGCTCGTCTTGGGCCCGCGAGCCGAAGAAATGATCCATAACACTCACCTCCCGATGGCCTCCGCGAGCTCCTTCGCCCGGCGTCTGGTATCGACGCTAGAGTTCTCGGTACCCATGTAGCATGTGTGGAAGATCCTGTTGCAAAATTCGCGTGCGTCCGTTGGGATGTAAGACGAGTCCTCGGGCTCGCCCGCGATGCGGCGCGCGTCGGTGATGACCAGCTCATCTGTCTCCACCTTGATTAGGCTCAGGCAAAGGAATATACGCCGCATGCGTACCTCCGTTGCTGGCAGCATCGGCGACGAGGCGACACATCGAATAAACGATGACCGAGGTCGCGCAGCTGTCGATACCACCACTCAGCGGAACAAAGTACCCCTGTGTCCTCGACCGGCGCAAGTAGTCCCACAGCCAACACGCCGGGCCCAGTCTTCCCGGCGCCATCCATCAGCCAGCATACCGTACGGCAAACCAAACCACTACTCACGCGATCTCTTCCTCTGGACTATGATACCTCACCTCAAACGCCTTCCCAGTCATGACGAGGTCCCCAGGCTCGCCCTCCTCGCGGACGCCGAACTTGCTGCCAGACAGCGCCCACTCGACCTCGACACGCTGATAGCGCTCCGCGGCCGCAGCCTGCATGCTGCGCGAGCTCGCGGCGCGGTGCGCGCGCACGTCCTCGATGTCGATCGTCGCGGTGACGACCTCGACGTCCTGGAGCGAGAACTGCGAGCCCTGCGCGATGACGTGCCCGTTCACCGCGATCAGCGCGCAGCCGTCGTAGTAGAGCCGGTCGCCGTCGCAGCCTTGCTGGTTCGCGTAGAGGTAGATGCCGCCGACCTGTGGGAGGGGTTAGCCTTGCGGTGGGTGGGCGGAGGGAGAAGGGCACCTTGGCGGTGGCTTCCTTGATGAGGTCGACGCGCTTGTGCAGCTTGCGCAGCTCATGATGGCTCCCGCTCGAGTTGGTGAAGATCTCCACTCCATCAAGACCCATCAAGATATGAGGACTGACCGATGTTATCGCCCCCATGTTACAAACATATTGAGAAGAATATTTACCTCGCGGGCGTGAAGAGCTCTTCACATAACTCAACGCCGATGCATGTATCCTTCGTGCTAATGACGGCGTCACCGAATGGAACTTTGACCTGGCGATGGTCATGATCAAGCGAGCCCATCACTCTGAACACATACCTGACCCGTGACTTTCTGTATAATGCGCGGAAGATAGTGGTCCTCAGTGGTCCTGTGCTTCATCCACGGCGTGAACCACCTGAGCTCGCGGTAATTGCCATCGTTCGCCATCCACATCTTGGGACGGATCAGTAGAATCTGTCCGTGGTATATGATGATCCTGCAGTTGTAGATCACATTCTTGTGGGTGACAGGCCTGACAAGAGTATTTCAACGGCCTTGTATTTTATTGCTATAAAAGCCACTTACATGCCGATGTCGCATAGAATGCCCTTTGCGTCCTCAGACTCAAGAATCTTGGCCAGTACTTCCCACGAGTGCAGAGCTGTGTCACCTGTGCCACGCGTCTGTCAGCGCGATGCTCAAAAGTGCAAGTGCGCTAGAGCTACCTTCCAAGAAGTGATCTTGACATCCATATCCTCTGCAGGTGGACTATTTACAACAATGTTTTGTTCATTGTGCATAACGCACGTTATCTCAAGCTCAGGGCCAACGCGTAGGGTTGCTCCCCGTTCTTTGGCTATCCGGATGCTTGTGAGAATGCGTTCTAGGTTTCCCTGGCGTGTTATCATCAGATTATGGGCTAAGTGCTTTCAGACTGACGCACGGCAAAGTCCAACGACCATTGGTTCAATGAGCTACGCTTTGGATGTCATATATTGCACTGTCTCTGAATGTATCCGAGCGCACCATCTGTGAACTTTCTGAGTTGGATGCGCAAAGACATTGAGACGTCCTCTACTCACGTCGCGACTGTAATCAGATGGCCCATGTTGAGGGCGTCGTACGAGTCGACTACAGTGTACTTTGAACACTATTTCCGTGGTGACAGTACGGCTAGCTGCAGTAACCTTGCACCGATCTGGCAGTCACGTACGAGTGGGATGATTTCCGAGTCGAGTGCAACTCTTGAGTCAGTGTCCAAGGCAGTCGGCCTCCGCGGGCCGGACGTGCTGTTACGTCATCTATGTACACATCGAGAAGAGTAGCGCTGACTCAGTCCGTCATTATTATTTCCACTCAACTTTGCCTATGAGTATGACTATGATGCACTTCAATCACCACAACATATACGCCCTTCTCTCCTCAACATCACCCAGTCTCCCATGGCCATGCATGCAGTCTCGCCAGTGACGCCGTGAATCTGCATTGAACCGAATCGCGTCAGGCCATGTCTGAGAAGTAAGCAAAGCCTCCGTTATTACGCTCCTCCTGCGCTTCTATCTGGTCACAACTCGTCTCCCGACTGCCTTATCGCCGTATGACTGGATGACATACCACGGATACATGGCGCCCTTCAAATGGATGGCTCGACATCCCGCCTCGTACAGTACTGCTTGCCCAGATGACCGCCTCCACGAGCACGACAATGGCAGAGGTTTGCCCAGGCCCCAACAGAGATGAGGTTGAGTTGGCAAGGATGGGATATAAGCAAGAACTCAAGTAAGAGCTCCTCTATCTGTGGTGTCATAGTTGCCCTGAACATTCGGCAGGCGCAACTTCGGACTGCTCCAGGTCAGTCTGAGTCAGCCACGGGCGAACTTGTTGAAGGACGAGCTCGTGAACTCTTCCATAGAACTTTGGAGTGTCCTTCTCCATCATCAGCATCATCACCGGTGTAAGCTCAACCTTCTCGTATGGTTTGGTACGTATAGAACCCGAGGGATCGTTTGCTACCATAATCGATAGAGACTTTCCAGCACACCGGGGGTCCTGTGGTCATGGTGTGGGGCTGGGCTGTCGTCTGTAAGTTTCACCATCCATAGAGAAGAAGACTGTGTCTTAGTCTTCCTTTTCAGCGTTTTTCACGATGCTTGTGGGGCTCTCCATGGCAGGTAGACCACCCGCAATTTCGGAGAGGTTAGCATCGCTGATTATCGTCGCATGTTAGAGGTGTGCAGTGCGCATCCGACCAGCGGGGGTCCATATTATTGGGCAGCAATGCTCTGCAAGCCTGAACATGCCGCATTCGCGTCGTGGATCACGGGATGGTTCAATTTTCTCGGCCAAGTCGCCGTCACTACCAGCATCAAGTGTGTACTTGACGTCGTCTGACTAGTATTTTATCCGCTCATCTACATGCGCGCAGTTTCGCATGCGCTACCTTCATCGCGACTCTTGCAACTTTTGGCACATCCTTCATCCCGAACGCTAGCACGACCATCGGCATATATGCGGCAGTCGTGGTCACACAGGGCCTCATCAACACTTTTGGAGTCCACTTGCTACGACACCTCAACAATATATCGATTTGGTGGCACGCAATCGGCACCTTCGTCATTATCATTTCAGTCCTCGTAGCAGCACCGACGCATCAATCCGCGCACTTTGTCTTCCAACAATTCCTTGACGACACGGGTGTAGACGGCCCCGGATGGAGCACAAGAGCAAGCCCCGCATACGTCGTCGTTATTGGGATTCTGGTAGCGCAGTATTCACTATTAGGTATATCCGAGTCCCCTCACTTCCCCGGTGCGTACCTTGCTGACAATGTGTAGGTTATGACGCGAGCGCTCATGTTGGTCCTCCTCTGTCATATACCAAGCGTTATGCGCTGACCTAGTACTGCTGCTAGCTGAGCGAAGAGACGCGCAACGCTGCCATCGCTGGTCCGATGGGCATCGTCATGGCCATTGGCATCTCCGTCGTCCTGGGATGGTGCCTCATGGTGGCATTGTTGTTCTGCATACAGGATCTTGCAGGAACAATCAACTCAGTAACCGGCGAGCCCGTCGCACAGATCTTTCTGGACACAGTACACGAGAAGGGCGCCATTGTCCTGATGGTTTGTGCTCCTACACTTAGTGGAGCTGTCATGTTCCACTCATGTATCACAGGTCATCGTCATCGGGGCCATGTTCTTCTGCGGGACGTTCTCAGTCACGTCCAATAGCCGTATGATGTACGCGTTCGCGCGGGACGGCGGGATCCCAGGGCACAGATTCTTCAACAAGGTCGATTCCAAGTATAATTCGCCCGTCCGCACCGGTGAGTAGTCCTTCTGCCCTTCTCCCGCTCCATCTACTCACTCGCACCTGCCCGAGCAGTTTGGCTCGCTTGCCTGCTAAGCTTTATCCTCGGCCTACCAAGCCTGGGGAGCGCGGTCGCCTTCTCTGCGGCGACGTCGATCGCGACGATCGGGCTGTACATCTCGTACGGCGTGCCGATCGCGCTGCGCGTTGCGTACGCGCCGCGGTTCGTCCGCGGGCCGTTCCACCTCGGCGCGCTGTCGCTGCCTGTCGCGGTGGTGGCGGTGGTGTGGATCGCGTTCATCACGGTCGCGTTCGTGCTCCCCGAGGAGAACCCGGTCGGCGCGCAGACGCTGAACTATGCGGTGGTCGCGATGGGGATCGTGCTCGCGTATGCGCTTGGGTTTTGGGTGCTTAGTGCGAGGAAGTGGTTCACGGGACCGGTGAAGCAAATAAATGGTGGGTGGTTCGCGGGAGCGTATGCCAGCTTGAGCGTGTTCTGACTGATGAAGTTATGTAGCGGAGGGCTTGATTGCGGAGACGGCATCAGACGCTGTCGACCACATCGTGTTGATAGACCAACCTTCCAGTGACAAGGGTAGCGATGGTAAGAGCTCATGATGGTAGCACTGAAACAAGCACTATTTTGAACAAGTCAACCTGGAATGCCCAAGTGGTCGACGCCTCCGGGTGATAAATTACAGTGATCACCCTCCCTATCGACATCCGATAGCGCTCTCGCAAGAAAACCCTCCCTTCTCTCACTCCCTAAGTATTCTGTGGGTCTGTCTACGGGAGCCTACTTTCGTAAGCCGCTCTGGGGGACAACGGGCGGCCGCTTCGCAGCTGCCAGCTACCTCCCTCACAAGCGGCGAGTCTACGCGAACACTTGCACAACCTCAAATTCTTCAAGCACGTTACCACGTGTCCTACGCGACCCTATTGACAGCGCCACTGTACAGATGAAACGCGTGCGACAGATTCAAGTTCCCGCATTTCTGACACTCACCATCCAGCCATCGCTCCGAGTCATCTCTGCACGTCTGCCACCAATCTGCCGCCGCTATGCTGGCAAACCTCAGTCGCCCTTGTGCAAGTCCGGCGCACACCATGAGGCCATATTGCCCTGTTTGCATGGAGACACATGCTCTGGGCCACTTCAGGATCTTGAGTCGCTGTGGTACGACCACTGCGCCCTTCCGATCCATTATCACCGCGCTCATGTTGTATCTATTGATTTCTCAAGGCCACACATTTTGCTCTCGTTGTATCGACGCGTTTTTCGTGGGACACCGCCGGATCAATTGTCCCCTCTGCCGGAAACACTGCACGCATGACGACGTCTGCCCGATATACCTTCAGGTCAATCATGATTCGGGAGAGTCGACTGTGCTACCGCTGTACAAGAGCGAGAACCGATCGCTTCGTTGTGCGCTGAGTGACGCACAGCAGGAGAGAGCTCGTGTTCAGCACGAACTAGATAACGCGTGGAGAACCGTGCAAGATGCTCACGAGGCTAAAGATAGGATGCGAGAGAAGTTGACGCGCGCACGGAGGGACGTCCAAAACCTGCAGAGAGACCTTGAGGCAGAGAAGGGACGACATGCGCAGGAGCTGTCTGAGAAGTCGAGCGAGATAGAGGAGTTGCGAGCAATTTTACGCCGACCAGAGGATAGAGGTGGCTATCGTCTTCTATGGCTTACATATCTGAACAAGTGGATGCCACGTACTCATGCAACTTTTTCTAGGAGGCAAGGGAGAGTATCCGGTTTCGATCCATCAGCATTCTCAAACCCATTCAACGTGAAGCCTGCATGGAACCAGACGCAGACTGCTGCCAGTGCGAGCAATAACTTTGCCGGGCGGTCATCATTCAACGTTCGACAAGCTGCGTACTGTAGAAGAGTCGGACACGAGGTTGTTTGTCTTCGTCATGAACTGCTGAGCAACTCCAATACTCATTACTGTCTTAGCCGCAGGAAGTCTCATCTGATATTTCTGATGCAGATGAGGCACGCCACTCAGGGTAACGGAGGCATACTGGGAGCGAAGATCCTAGAACTCAATCACTCAACATACTGATACCGTACGTGCGGCATATGATATCATCTACTCTTATTCACTGGCAACGACGGATTCCGGACACTTACCGATACATACACGGTTTGCATTGGCAAGCATAGTGTCATATGAACCATAGCCAAGGGCCGATGGCATTCGTTGACACGTCCACGTCAGTGCAGGTGTAGGTAGAAATCACTGCCATTCCGCCCATGCGCCGCGGCGTGCCTTGCGCGGTCTTACATAGTAGGCTCGCTGCCCAAGGCTCCGGCGAGTCGGTGCGGTGTTCAAAGTATCAATATGTACCAACTCGCTCCTACATACATCTGGCGCGTGTACTGGGATTCTTCACTGCATCATAGTCTGTTGACGTCTACCTTCTGTGTAGTCTGACCCAAGCCCAGTGACGCTAGGTTGGGGGTACAACTGTAGGCTAGGGTGTGGGAATTTAGCTAGTCGGCCTACTTGGCAGCGCGCGTCTGCGATGAGTGCCACCGCGTGTGCTACCGCGTTCGTCGTCCTGTCCTTCACAGCTCGCTTTCCATTTCATACTTACATGCAACCTCAGTCTGAGCCCCAATCATAACGCAAAATTATCTCGGTTTATAGCTACACCCTTCCGCTTTCATCCTAGAATAACTGTCTGAGATTCCCAAAGTCAACTCAGTAGACATCTATGTCTCACATAACATCGCCGCTTCGCCCTAATTCGAGGCCGTCGTCGCGCAGCTCTATTGGCAGATCCGCAAGTCCCTCGGTGTCCCTATTGGACGACACAGGTACGTGCGGAAAGCAGGTGTGCGGGACACTGATTGACAGAGTCGCAGTTGCCATACGCACTCAGATGTCCACGCTCAAACATAATATCCGCCACCAGCAAGCACAGTTGCAAAGTCTAGAGAATGTAATTCTGCGCGGACCGCGTCCATTACCTCCGGGAGTTTTCAATTCGCCCCCACGCTCACCCATCGAACTCGATCAGGCATCCACATCCGGGAGCCCATACATGTCTCAGCGGCTACAAAAACGAAATAGTTTCGAGATCCTACACAGTCTTGCAGGGCCGGACTCCAGCTTGCCGCTTCCACGGCGAGAAGAGCGAAGCCGATCGTTTGGGGAGGAGAATGACATACGGGAGGGCATCCCGACTTCTCATGGGACACGGTCGCAGAGTCCGACACGAACACTTAGTCGTACGTCTCCGTTCTTCCTCGCAGGGCCTGCTAGCGTGTCTTAACGCCGCATAGGAATACCGGTTTCGTCCGTAGGTCAGTGTCCGCCCACAGGTTCCCCTCTCGGTGTCTGACTACGCCATAGGGAACGCACGGGCACTCGCCGAGGAGGGCCAGCAAGACCACTTGACTGCCCCACAGCTCTCGCCAGCGCACAGGTCCATATCATCCCCTGCGTCTCCGAGCCGCCGGACGTCGTTCGCGCCCGGCAACACGACCAAGGTGCTCGCGGACCTGCAAGCAGGCGTGCTCAATGCGAAGACGGCGCTCGAGAACACAAAGGCACAGCTCCGCGTGAGCCAGCGGCAAGTGAGCCAGCTGACGCGGCAGACGGAGGACCTGAAGGAGGTGCGGGAGCGGCTGCGGCTGGAGAACGAGGGTCTGAACAACGTGGTGGCGCGGAAGGAGCGTCTGCTACAAGAGGTGCGCCACGTCTCCCCCGTACGCCCAACCCCGACCGAGGGCGTGACATTGGCAGGTCCTTGAGCGCGCGCGCAAGGCGGAGGCAGAGGCGATCGCGTTGAAGTCGTCGCTCAAGACCGAGACGACGACGTCGAAGAAGTCCTTGCGCGACACGGAGGCCGCACTTGCGGAGGCGACCGCGCGGTCGCAGAGGGCGGAGCGCGAGTACGCCGTGCTGCGCGACTCGCTCAAGGGGCTCACCGCGGGCTTCCAGGCGGACACGGACGCGCTGCGCGAGGAGATGCGCACGCGCGAGGAGAAGGTGCTGAAGGAGGCGGCGGAGCTGGGCGCGCGCTACACGCGGCTCGTCGAGGAGGTGCGGCGCGAGCGGGAGGACGGCAGCTCGGTCGTCGGTGAGGCGCGGCGGCTGCGTGAGGAGAACGAGCGGATACGGAAGGAGGTGGAGGAGAGCTTCCGCGATGACATCGCGCAGCTGCGCGCGGAGGTCGACAGGCAGGGCAAGGAAAGCGAAACGGCGTGGCGGACCGCAAGGTGCGTCGGGCGATTTTGCCGTGGTCGACAGTGGGCTGACTATCATGGTGCATCCTATCAGGAATTTGGCGGAAGAACTCGCTCGCTTGCGCCGGCTTATGCGCACGGATCCCCAGGCAGACCAAGGGGAGGCTGCGGCCCCGCCATGATGTTATCTCGCCGTTCGTTCCACTCTATCCATTATATACATAGTAACCATATAGCCAATCTTGCATTCCTATATATGCTAAAGTACCTCGTATATACCCCCTCGGCATGTTATCGCTGCATCACCCGGACATCGCACTCACATTACACCTACCTAGTCCTAGCTCTAGTCATCATGCTTTCTGCAGACCCGTCACCCGAACTTTTCGCGCTGCCTCGACCCGAGCTGCATCAAGCCCTGCGGCCGGCCCTGGTGATCCACCTTGATGGGGAAATTCTTGGAGACCATGTCCTTGGGCTCCCCGGACGACGGTATCCGTTTGCGCTTCCCGGGTCGCGTGAAGTTCCAATCACTCGTGAACTTCGTGGGGAGGGAGAGGGAGGGCTGGAAGGTATCGTCGGGTGGCGTGGGGAACAGGGCAGGTAGACATGCCGAATCGTCCGCGTCGTTATCGCGCTCGGTAAACTCGCACTCTGAAACGTCTGGCGTGCTTCGCAAGAAGGATTCGTTGTCCTACCAAACTGATGAGCTGACCAGGCGGAGATGTCACTCTAGGACGACTCACCTTGTGTCTTGCTGGGTAGCTTGCCCGATCCACCCGCGGTGCGGTGGAGCGCGTTGATATAGGTGTTACCAAGAGGGAACTTGAGCTTGGGAGGGGGCGATTGCGGTTGGCTAGGGCTACCGCCTCTTGCTCTTGCAGACGCTGCTTCAGCTCCGCGATCCTAGCCTTCTGTTTTGCTTCCTGGATCATTCAGTCAGCCCGCGCGGTATACACTTGGAAAGAGGTCATGTAGAGACGGAACCTTCGCTTTGTGCTCCAGAAGCGTTGCCTGCAGGCGTGTGATCTCGCCCGACTTCTCTGCCATCTCCATCTTGTGCCGCTCCGTCCCCTCTTTCAGCGCCCCCTCCAGCTTTGCGATCTTCCGGTCCGCGGCAGTTTTCAGATCCGTCGCCGTGCTTGCCGCCTTGAGCGCGCCATCGGTGATCTTGCTCGCTTCGTGCAGCTCGTACTGGGCACGGGCGTTGTCTTCGAGCACACGGGTTTTGTCCCTCTGTTCCTCCTTCAGCCGGCGGCGGAGGGAGAGCACTTCGTCCCTGTGCGACGCGAGTGTAGCGATGCCTCCGGCAAGGCGTTCAAAAGCGCATGCGATGCTGCACAGCAGGCCCTGTACACACGGTCCTGTCAGCACTCGCAGCGTCGGCCTCGCCCTACAACGAGTCTCACCGTCACCGCACAGCTCTGCTTGTCAACGTCAACAAAAGCGTTTTGGAGCTTCTGCGCGGTCTTCTTGATGTAGTCCGCGCTGCTGTCTGTGTTGATCGTCTCCACGCTCGCGTGTAGGCCCACGAGCTCCGTCAGCACCTCAGCAGAGTAGATCTCCTGCGCCGGCTGGGCGGTTCCGTCCTGCGACTGGGACACATCTGGGTCCTTGAAGTCGAGGTATATGGGATGTATTTGGCGCTGTGTTACCGACGCCCGGCAGAAGGGGCAGCCGATGCGGTTTGAGCCGCCCGCCTTGCGGAAGAGCTCCTCGACGCTGCGTGAACAGAGTGTGTGGCCTTGAAAGAGGCGTAGTCAGCAAGTGCACTAAGTAGACATGTCAGACGAGCAGACCGCAACGACCGAGGTGCTTGAAGTTGGATATGGCATGGTTTTCTAGGCAGATATGGCAGTATGGCTTCATGGTACCAGAACGGGGTTGGCTCCGAGTCGAGTGTCTTGCATCAGCGTACCAAGTGAGGTGGCCAGTCTGATCCCAGGGAGATGACGGATGTCCGAGTCACTGAACGATGTTGACGGGACGAGTGGCAGACGAGTGAGCACAACTTGAGACTCGGGCGGCGTCGCGCTCGACGACTCAGACGCGTCTGTGGCGTGGGACGTTGATCAGTTCGCAGGAACGGCGCTTATCCTGGTCATTTTGCTGGAGACCTTTGCCGTGCACCATTTCTCCGCTGTACTGAAAGTATCGATGGACACTGGGTTGGAAGGACCGAAGAGTAACTCCGGTCTTGCAAGGTCATGGTCTGGGTCTACAAGGCGCGCCCATCGGCTTTTCGCTCGTGAGACGAGTCATTGACGGTACATAACAGTAGCTTCATAGTTCGCAGAGCGTTACATGCTACAATACATAATGTCCGCGTTATGTGATCTGCTACAATGTTCTCAGACTGGCTAGAACACCCGAAGACAGAACAGGGGCCGTAGGGCGTCAGAAGCCAATGTTCATGTCCAAAGTGGACAGGGGCTTGGCTCTCGATACGCTATGAGGGCTACGATAGTGGTTTCCACCAACCATGAGCCCAACCGGCACGAACGGCGATCGCACCATTCACTCTCACACCGTATCGTTGGGTCCTGAGCTGCATGCAGCATGGAGAAGGGTAGTGAGCACACTTCAGCCCTCGGGCCCTGGTGCACTGGTGAGCAAGGGTGGGCTTGAACGGGGCATCGCTCATCGCTCAGCGCTCATAGTCCAAAGAGACCTAGCAATCACGAGAGTCAGCCGAGTATGCTCGAGTATGTCGCATCAGATGCCGAGGACGTACCTGGGCAGTGACCGCATTCACCAACCCCGCGAACTGCCGAATGAATTTCCTCATCTGCTCCGGCGCGGGGTGCTTGCACACCATGCACTCCGCGGCGTCCCTCAGAGCCGCGTCCGTCCTTCCCTCCACCAGCAACGCCTTCCCCGCCGGCGTCGCCTCCAGTATCCTCGCGCTCCCCGTCATGTAGTTGATCCACCACTCCGACGCGTTGACGTTCCCGAGGTGCTTGCGCGCGCAGGTCCCGTGCGCGCGGCACGTCGCGAACCACACCTCCGACTGCGGGACCCACGACGGGTCGCTCGCGACGCGCGCGGCGACGACGCTGCACGCCCGGTGGTACTTGAGCAGGTTGTGGAGGTCCTTCCCGGTGATCTCGACCAGCTCCGGCACGTCCGCGCTCTCCACGGGCCGTGCGAGGAACGCGCGCGCGGCCTCCCTGGCCTCCGCCTCGAACTTGAACTGCAGCGCGATCGCGTAGACGCGGACGGGCATGGACTCCGCGAAGCTGCCGAGGTTTTCTTTGAGGGTCCTCAGCACTTCCGGTATGTCATACTTGATCGCGGCGCGGATGATCGGCCGCAGGTTGTCCAGATCGTCGATTCGTGGCGAGTTCCCCGGATAGCATAGGCGCAGCAGCCACTGCAGAATGTCGCTGTCCTCTTCCAGTTTGACCACGGGGAGGCCCTCTCTGGTGTCTCCTTGCGACGGCGTAATCTCGGGCTGGGGTATGCCAAACATATCCTCGAAGACGCTGGACGCCTCTGCAAGGATGCCTTTTCGCACTCGGAAGTCGACAAGGTCGGAGGATCGTAGGATCACGTCCGCGGAGGCCTTGTTGAAGGGTGCGGGTGCGTCGGTCACTTGTCTGTGGTTCATGTCAAGGGAGTCGAGGGATGAGCTTGAGGCGGCTACGGTTATGACGCTGCTGAGCCTGGTGACTTGAGAACTGGGCCTACTAGTGACCTGAGAACTGTGCCTGGTAGATGTTCCACTACCATAGGCGTCACGGCTTCGAAGTCGGTCAATGTTCTATGATAAGCGGGGACCATATGTGAGCGGGGATTGTACTACTCACAACATAGGGGGCAGCAAGTCGCGCTCGGGGCTTCAATGCCCTTTCGGTAGTCCGTTTCATTGCATATATACACACTGCTCCTGCCAGTGTCTGTCAACGCCAGGAAGGCACAGGTCTGGCCATAAATTGAAACATCATACTTCGCTGAACGGCAGAGGCAGCGCACCGGGAGATGCCATCATCGTGGCGTTGACACCACATGTCACGGTAACTTTGTTCGGCTTCCCGCACGGTGCATTGATAGTGCGTTATGATAGATGCACTGATTTGTAGTACTTCTGGATATTCTTTGACTGCACAACGTACAAGTACAATGGTCTATAATACAGGTCACGGACTAGAGGTGGAGAGTGGGGGGCGTATACAATCAATATACCAATCATAGACAGGAAGTGTTCTACCAGCGTCGTGGCATACGAGCTGTCCGAGTTGCAACACGGAAGCGAAGGGACCGAGGAATAAGAATAAGCCAGATGCGCAGAGCAAGCACGAGAGCGGGAGCGAGGTAGAGGTGGTATCACAAGATCATGTAGGTTATAATAAAGGCTGAATAATTCGGGGTCGAGGCCGTCGCTCTCGTGCTGCACAAGGCGGATCTCGGCGGGGCTTCACGCGCGGGCCTCGGGGCAGATGAGCGGCTTGCGCTCGAAGCTCTCCGCCAGCGCGAGCTTCGCGAAGGCGGGCGACGGCGACGAGCCGGAGGACTCGTTCGAGCGCGTGCGCTTGAGCGGCGCGTCCTCCTCCGCGTCCTCGTGCTCCTCGCGCTTGCGCTTGATGTTGCTCTGCGAGCACTCGAGGCAGTCGGAGCAGTAGCTCTCTTCGCTCGGCGACGGCGACGGCATCCGGAAGGACGACCGCGAGGCTGCCCGTGAGGCGCCGGCGGACAGCGGGAGCGGGGTCGCGCAGAAGACTTCGCAGAATTTCGGGAGTGTCGGCGGGGAGGCTGTAGCCGGGGCTGCGCGTCTGAAGAGCGAGTTAGATTGGCTCGAGGTAGGTAGTCTGATGACACGTACTGTGACTCTTCGAATTTCTTCTGTAGGGCCAGATACTTGGCCTCCATGTCGTCGCGCTCCGACTTGATTTTTACCGCGGTGTCGCGCGCCATCCGAGCGAGGCCAATCACGCCCAGCGTGGCCGCGGCGTGGACGGCGGCGCGCTTGCGCCAGACGACGGAGCACGCTTTGAGCGAGGCAATCTCTGCGCGGAGACGCTCGCATTCTGCGGCGGAGGAGTCACCGGTCTTAGACGATGCAGCCGGCGTGCTCGACGTGTTGTACTCGAGGTGCAGCCTGCGGACCGCGGGCGAGACATGTGGTTGAAGGTGGTGCGGGACCAGGTTAGGATCGATATGCGCTGACGTATGGCGAAGTAAGTGTCTGGATTCTTTGTACTCGGGGTAGGGGATGAGCTCACCGACTGTGTAGGGATGCCGACATGTGGGGCAGAAATGATGGGTCGTATATGGGGTTATGCTCCGGACAATCTTGACAATGCATGAGTAGCAGAAGACATGTCCTAGAGATAAGCAGCCTGAGATAAATTCGGAATGTATGATGTGGCTGGTACTACTCACCGCAAGGCAGGGCGGCAGGGTCCTTGAGGACCTCCAGACAGATGATGCAAGTAGGCATGTCGGTCTAGACACGGCTACGAGTAGGCTATAGCACGGGCGGTGGGCTTAGGCTATGTGTGAGCAAGGGCGGTATGATGTGCTCGAGTCCCTGGGATGGATACTTTATAGCACCCTGGACCCGCGGGGGCAGCAGGGAGGCGCTTTCCGAAGCCTACCGGACGAGGGTCGCACCACATACTTGTAGAGGCAACTGCGATAGCGGGACTGTGCGATGGGCAGTTCGAGATTTCCAGTTGTGAAGGGGCGGACTGGATCGAACGCCGGAGACGGATGGCATATTGGTTTGTCCGAGGCAGAGTTCCTTGTGTGGTGGCGTCCGGGATGGAGCCTGTTGAGCCCTGTTGATCGCACGGTAACTATTCAATCGCTCGGCACTGTCATGTCTAACTCAGTCCGGCCTCTTTCCATCCACCGAACCACACACGAACTCTCGTTCGCTGGCGTCGGACCCACCGAAGCTGCCAGCGCGAGAGCAAGGCTCCTGAAAAACCCTTCAGCATAACGCTCCCTGACTCCCTGAGACGTGGCACCGACATGGAGGAGGCATGTATGGCCTGAGGTCACCGCCTCCAAACTAATTTCACGACGGACGGGGCTCGCTGGGGGGCGGCTGAGCGAGAGCCTCGTAGAGCAGACCGAGGCGCGGCCCAGAAGTCGGAGCCCGCGTCGCGCGTTCGACCCCCATCGCGTCCACGTGACTCACGCGACACGGCACCATACAAGGCCAAACAACGCGACCCGCGTCCCCGCCGACGCGACCCGAAACCCATCTTCATCCACAACATCCACCTTCCCTTTTCGTCGGTCGCACCCAGCGGGTCCTGTAGCTCGCCTTCGCGGCTTTTTCCTCGTCAAGATGGCCGAGGTCTCCTGTGGGATCTGCCTGGACGACCTAAAGAACCCCGTTTCCACGCCGTGCGGTACGCGTCCGACGCCTGCTACCATATCATATACTGATTATATGCGCCACAGGACACCTTCACTGCGAAAAGTGCCTTATATCTCACGTTGAGGCTACTTCTGACGCTATCACGGCGTCGTGTCCGTCCTGCCGCACTGCTTTTTCCATTGGTGAGCCCGTCGTAGTCAGCAGCGCGCCGAAAATTGACGCGCCGCGCGTCGGCAGCGACACCCGACCTTCGTTTTGTTCCCGCAAAATATCACAAGTTCATTATCCCGAGCGTGCGACGCGTGTTTCTCGATGCTCCTGGCGAATCGAACAGAGCCCACAACGCGACCGTGGCGCGACTGGAGGAGCGCGTCAAGGGCCTAGAGAATGACAAGACGCTCTTGATGGAGCGCTGCGAAGCATCGATGGTGGCATCCTCGAAGCATGCCGAGGGCGAGCGGGACGCGCGAATGGAGTGCGAGCGCCTGAGGCGGGAGATGCATGACTTGAGAAAGAAGTATGATAGCCTCAAGGGTAGGTACAAGGAGCACAAGGAGATGTGAGTGCCGATCGGTCATTCACCATGAAGCGTCGCTGACCCGGAGCAGGCACGAGACCAGCGGTCCTCAGCTGGCGTCGAAGCGCAAGAGCAACCAAGCTTCTCTGGACGGCTCGACGGCTTCCTCGTCACCCTCTTCCCCCTCGAGCGGCAGCTCCTCGCACCTCTTCCGCTTCAGTGGTCACGCCGACAACGGAGATCGGCCAATGCTACGCATCCCAAAACGCCCTCGCCTACTCGGGTCCCCCTTCGACCCGACCAAAGCAGTTACCATGGCCCCCCTCGCACGCCCTGCTGTGTTCAGAAAGGGCCGTACCTCGATCCTGCTGTCACTCGAGCACGGCGAGCCGCGCAGGATCCTCGCCACGCCGGAGGATCGGTCGGATGGTTCGGCGCTGGACTCAGGTGTAGGCTCGTCAGGCCCTCGCAGCGCGAGGCCCCAACGGTCCGGTCTCCCGATGGGCGACCTGTTCTCGCCGGAGTCGCATCGCACCCGGAGCAGCAGCGTCTTCAGCAGGCTCCGCGACGCCGACGACGACGTTCTCGTCGAGGACGAGTCTGACTGAGCAAAAAACCCGTGCGTCGGCGACGTCGGCTGATGCGGTTTGATCCCGAATTCGTCATGTGAATTGGACAGAGAATTGGTGTCTCCGGTTCTGGTTTGGCTCATTCTTGCATAGCATGGTCGTGCGCCGCATTACTTACCTTACAACGCATACTCACATCCACATATCCGTCCACCCGTACATATACATACCTTATTCCGATTCATCAGTGCCATCATACCATCATCCCCTGCACTCATTCTCCGCACCTCAACTCCATCATCCCCTAGTATATACTAGCTGTTTTATGCTTGGTAACTTCTTGCTCGCTTTCATGCACTGTGTTTGTGGGCTGGGCTACATCACTGTATGTAAACTGGCTGTAATATCGAGGGTCGCTGTGAGGCGGCAGGCCTCACGCGTTCTTTGATCGTATACTAACGTTGTGAAAACCAAGCGATACAAGTCAACTGGTACAAGTCTACATATTACCGCGGAGATCTAGTACTTCAACCCTGCGGGCCCGGGGCGACGACGATCGTCGATGGCGCAATCGAGATTGCAATCGACGGTCATCCGCCTCGAGTCACTACATACTGACTCGCTCTCGCTTGGCACACCTCGTCCAATTTACGTCTTCCGCAATGCAGGCGAATATTTGTCGCGAGCTCGCGCACACTGCTCGCCCTCAACACCCCCCACCACCATGAGCCGCGCCGACTCCATAGAGACTCTCGAGCTCGGCCCCATCGCCGCCTCCTCGTCTCGCAAGGGCGAGGTGCAAATTGACTCGAGGTCGAGCAGCCGGCAGCAGTTTGAACAGATTAACATTATCGACCCGAACGGGTCTAGGGAGCAGTTGCACGCTGAAGACGCCGAGAGGGACAACGTGCAGGAGCTTGCGCCCATTGACAGTGGCTGGCCCGCATGGCGGTTCGTCGCGGCGGGGTTCATGGTCGAAGTCATGATATGGGGCTTCCAGCTTTGGTCTGTGCTTGAGCTGCGCCTTCGATTCTTTCATGAGCTCTGACTCGTACATCTGCCATAGCTATGGTATCTTCCAAGGTGTGTTTGGTCCTTCCTCCCACCGAGAGCGCCTACAGACGCCACCATGGCCCAGATTATTACACGTCCTACCCGTTGTTTAAGGACGCCTCCGGCATTGCAATCGCGGCCATTGGCACCTTGTCGAGCGCTGTGCAATTCGGCGAGGTGCGTTCCTACCTACTCAAGCCACATGCGATGGAGCGAGTCCTGATTCATGAGGAAGACGATCTTGCTCTCGTTTTTCTTTGGACGCTACCCAGATCTCCTACGTCCCAGTTTATGGGCTGCCCTTGCCCTCAATGTGGGCTCCCTCTTACTAGCCAGCTTCGCGAATAAGGTGTGTACGGTCCAAGCGTGTGCGATCGAGCCTACCTCATAGATCGCGTTTGCAGGTTTGGCAACTGATCCTCCTCCAAGGAATAATATTTGGCGTGAGCGGTGGTTTCCTATACTACCCGGTACTCATCCTGCTGCCACAATGGTTCGTTCGCCGCCGTGGGCTCGCGACTGGTATCATCTTCGCGGGATCCGGACTTGGTGGTCAGTCCTCTTCGTCGTCATCGCTTCTCCGCGCCCAAGACCTCACTCCGTGCACATAGGATTCGCCTTCCCATTTCTCTTCCAAACCCTGCTTGAGCGTGTCGGCTTCCGCTGGACACTCAGGGTCTGGGCATTGGCGATACTCCTCACCATATCCTTCGCAATATTGGGCATGCAGCCCCGTTTGCCAATCCCAAAGTACCAGCGGGGGCAGAGACCGCGCTTCATCCCGCCGCAAATGCACTTCCTGAAGACTTCTCTCTTCTGGCTTCTGGTGCGTCCCTCCGCCTCTGATGACCCGCATATAGTCACGCATCAACGCGCATATAGAGTGCCTGTACGGTCATGCACTCCATGTCGTACTACTCTGTCTCGCTATACATCGCCACCTTCGCGAAGATCCTCTCCTCGCCGTTCTCGGCGTCGATCGTGCTCGCCATCTTCAACTCGTCGACCGTCGTCTGCCAGGTCGTCCTCGGGCACATGTGCGACCGCTTCCCGTACGCGTGGATCATGCTCGCGAGCACGCTCGTGAGCGGCATCTCCGTCTTCGTCCTCTGGGGCTTCGCGCACACGCTCGGCCTCCTCTTCGCGTTCGCGGCCGTCTACGGCGGGCTGGTGCGTCCCCACCACATCGCACCGTCCCATCGCTAACCTGACCTGCGCTCCGCAGATGGGCGGCTTCATGGCGGCGGGCCCGATCTCCGTGTGCGACTGCGCGGGCGACAAGCCGGAGCAGGCGAGCGTGATCTGGGCGGCGAACTACCTCGTGCGCGGGGCCTCCATCGTCGCCGGCCCGCTCATCGCGGGTGTCCTCTACGACAGGGGCAAGGCGACGCTCGACCCGAACATGCGCTTCGGCGCGTACGGCTTCGAGACGCTCGAGATCTTCGTCGGCGTGTGCGCCGTCGCGGCGAGCGTGGCGAGCGCGCTTGTCGGCCTGACGCGGCGCAGGGTGCAGGCGGCGTAGCGGGACGGAGAGTAGACCTGTTTACGATACCGTGCTTAGGTGGTATGTTTGTGGTGAGTCCATCCTCTCTGGATATGTTCAGCTGACTCATTGCAAGCGTGAAGAACTAGATCCCGGATCGTTTTGGCGCGTTGACTGGCTTTCATGTTGTACTACTAACATGCCTGTATCAAGAGCTTCAGCATACAACCCAAAAGTACGCATTCCAGCGTGTAATAGATCTTTCCTGAGCTTTGCACGTACGACCATAACATTCAAGCTCAATCGAAGGAAGTCATCGTCGAACGCGGTGTTTCATTCGCGGCCTGCCGCTGCGGCCAATAGAACCTCGACGCAGGCTAAAACGCATACGACGAATCAGCATATATCTCCTTCATCTTCGTATTACAATACCCAAATCTCCTCCGTCTGAGCATATGGGCGGCGCTCGCCCTCAGCGTGCTCTTCTTCACCACCTTCGCTAGGCAAGTACGCTTGCTCCGATGTTACGTCGTGTAACCTGCGTACGGCTAAATGCGCATCAGGTATGGTAACTGATAGTGCTGCAAGAAACGACTTTTGGCGTCGGCGGAGGCTACCGACACCATCCCTTCTTCATGCTGCTGTCGCACTGCGGCGTCGGGGATTGGCGGCGGAAATCATGTTCGTGGGTTCCAGACTCGGCGGTGAGCTCTGCCAAGAACCGCATCTCGGTGTCCTGAATGACGTCTTGTCGCAGGCTTCGTGCTTCCATTCCTTCTCCAAGCCTCTCTTGGCTTCCGCGGGACACGGAGGGTCTGGGCTCTGGCTATACTTGTCACAGTCGGCATCGCGATCCTTCAATGGGATGTGGCCTAGACTCCGGGTGCCAAAGTAGCAACCAATTCATACCGCCGCATGTGCACTTTCTGAGATCGGCGTTTCTGGCTCTTGGTAAGCATGTGGTCCTCCTGACCGGATTGTCAATCACCGAGCGTTTCGCGACTACAGAGGACCTAAGGCTACAACATTCTGCATGGTACGTGACTATCCTACGTCTCGGTTTCCATCGCAACGTCGCAGCACCGCTATCTGCTTCCATTATCCTCAACTCCTCGGAAGCTGTCTTCCAAGGCCTCTTCGGGTACTCATGTAACCGCGTTCCGTATCCGCTTGGATCACGATCGCAAGTACACTCATCAGCGAACTCCCCGTCTTCCTTCTGCTGGGCTTCCGAAATACAGTGGGTGTCATTGGCATCGTCTTCGCGATCCTCCCTGGCGAACTGGTGCGTCCTTCCACGTTCGCTCCGATCACTTCTGACCACACGCATTGCTTCCGGAAGATGAGAGGCTTCAAATCTGCAGGGGCGACCGCCGTGTCCGACTGCGCGGGTCGCAAGCCAGAGCAGGCGAGCGACATCTGGGCCTGCAGCTACGTCGCGCGGAAAATCACTGTCGTCATCAGACCGTTGATCGCAGGCACGCCGTACGACACAAGGAAGAGCCCCGTCGAGGGACACCGACGCTTCGGGAGGTACAGATTTGCAACGCAGGAGATATCGCGGGTGCTCGTGCTGTCGCGGCGAGCCTCGCCAGTCTCCTGGTGTCGCTGGTGGGGCGTAGGTTGTGTAACTGGCATTCAGGAGGGCTTTTCGTATTCTGTATGATGAGCTCGAAGTTCATCAACTAATAGACGTCGTTACAGACCGGCCGCTGCCTTCGACTTCGACTACTCTGGAATGCGTGGTATAGTGACTATCTCAATCGAAACAGCGTGAAACTCACAGAGTCCGTGCCAGTGATCACATTGAAGCCTGCCGTGGAGCTCGAACAAGCGTAGCTGTCGCCTTGGCAGGCATTTTTCGTCACCAATTCCACCGTCGGGTGCAACACACGAGGCTGAAGGACTCTAGAATCAAACTCACGGAGGTGAGGAGCTGGTCGTTGAGTACTGGCAGCGCGACGATAGCTAGGGACGTCGGTGTGGCAGCGTTCTAGTCACTTGCTAACCCACACTAGGCCACCGACGCCGGAGGTCGAACTGACTGAGGTGACACTGCGTAAGTGAACCGTCATGGGATGCCAGTGCTAAGGGAACCCGGAGCGTGCGACGTGCTATGGGCAGTGGGCGATATGCTGTACACAGTCGTCGTCGTTTTCACGGGGCATGCCATATCAGATTATTATCTCGGTAGCATAGCACTTGACCAATCGATCACCGTCCGGACGTAAGTACGGCCTCGTATCCCTCTCTGCGCATGCAACAGGACGGAATATGAAATCCGGAAGATGTCTGAGAATTCGAGGCACTCCACGCTGCCATCCAATGCGGAGAGGTGCGCTTTGTACGACGTGCTTAACCTGTAGATCATCTCCGGCCCGGGCGTATTCTACAGCGTATTGACCAGGTACACCGGCCACGAATTCAAGGCGATGGGGGTCTTCGTTATGGTGCGCACTGGTACGGTGGCAACGAGTCTCGGGATGGAGATCATGAAGCGCAGACCAAGAGCGTGAGGTTGGCAGTGTTCGGGCGAGCGGATGGGTCGTTCGCAGGCAGATGGTCCGAAAGATGGATTGAAGGGCATCGTGTATGCGCCGCGTTGTCATAGGGTGGGTCAATACCGGAAATCAACGATGGTGAAGGTTTGCGCATATGCATAGACCTGTGCAGTCCCGGTGCGTCGAGAGAGCCTTCTACTCGTCGCTCGCATGGCTACACGACCAGCCCTTCCGCGATCCTTTCATGATATTACGTGCGCCAATCACGGTCTTGCGTGTTTGCTGCAATACTCATTCAATGACATCTATTACGTGTGGATTGGCCCAGCTTTCGGTGCCAAAACCGTCACCTGAATCTGCGCAACACCCGCTCGCATGTACAGCTCATGGCCGCCTCGTCTAGCGTGCATTCGCTTAATGGCGGCCTGGACTCATCGTGCATCAGACAGTGACAAGCGTCTGCGATGGATCACGTACAGGAGGCGTAGCCCGCCGTCTGTGGGCAGCTTCACTGTCTCAAGGGCCCTCGTACCTCGGGCCCCTAGACAAACGTCTATGGACAACTGTAGCCAGGCTGACCACACCCTTCATGCGATGTCGGACAGTCCTCTCCGAGGATCAGACTCGCGTTACATCCAGCCGAGAGGGATGCTAGAGGGACGAGGGGCAGCGGTTTCGGACCTGCGAAAGTCCTCGTCAGGGGGCTTACCCGCTGCCCGACCGTCCGCTCCTCTGGTGCCGTTTAGGCACCTACCATCTAAGCCTTAAGCAGTGAGAGTACCGGCAGGGGACTGTCTCGCACCTGGCTTGCCGCTCAAGTCGACGACGTGCCCGTCACCTCCTCGCGCGCACGCTGCGACACAGGGGCTTACTGCCTTGACTCACCGCCGGGATGGTGGTAACAAATGGGTTGGGTGGGTGGGAGATGGGGCATCACCTCGACTCTGCCACGTCCACGCACTGCCGCCGCACGCCATTTCTGCACGTGCGACGGTTCTTCTCCGGCACCATGCGGTAGGCCGTCCATAGATAGTATTATGTCTAGCGGACGATCGCGACCCAACAACGCGTGATCGCGTTCATTACGCTGTCGACGGCTCGGGTTCGGGATGAATACGGGAGCGGGGTCTAGAACCCAATGCGCCTAATCGATGTATGCACAGGGGTGAGTCACGATCTTACTGGATGATGATGCAAAACCTTATATCATTCATTCACAGCTCCAGCGAAAAAAATCCCAGCAGCCACCGCTCCCCGTTAGCCTCCTCGTCTTGAATTCGGCCGCCAGTTGAGAAGATGTCCAAGGTTGACATAGTGGACTGCGCTATCGAGCTGACGCCGACAGCTCTTGAGGATGGGCGCCTAGACACGGAGAGCGATCTACGACCCCTTCGGGACACCAGTACGAACGCGACGCTTACGAGTATTGCCGACGTCGACGAAACCGCCATCCAGGAACTTCCTGCCGTCGATGGTGGATGGAAGGCCTGGCGGTTTGTCGCCTCTGCCTTCGTATTGGAGGTTATGATCTGGGGTTACGAGTTTAGGTCGGTCCCAAGGTCATGACCGCGTCCATATAGTGACCTTTTGCATTTGCTTCCCCAGCTACGGTATTTTCCAAGGTAGGCGTCGGTTTGCGTGGAACCTCGTACATGTACCAGTGTCAATGCCGCTTGATAGATTACTATACCTCTCACCCACCATTCCAGCAATCCTCCACCGTCAGTATCGCGGCAGTCGGTACAACGTCGATTGCCATCCAGTACGGAGAGGTGCATCTTCTTTCCCAGTGTCCCCGGGTGTATAGGTCGCTAAAAACTGACAGACGCTGTTACTGTCGCTTTTGTTCGAACGTTACCCAGACTTCCTCCGACCAAGCGTGTGGGTCTCTCTCGTGGTGGCGACCCTGTCGCTCCTATTAGCAAGCTTCGTCAGTCAGGTGCAGTGCGTCGTCGCTGTGACCGGGTGCTGGTTCTCACCGAACACCTAGATACGGCTTCTCATCGCGCTGCAAGGAGTTCTCTTCGGTATTGCAGGAGGGTTCTTGTACTTCCCCATCATCATCCTGCTGCCGCAGTGGTTCGTTCGCAGACGCGGTCTCGCTACCGGCATCATATTCGCTGGGTCTGGCCTTGGAGGTACGCAGAGCTCCAGCACGTCAGCCATTCGAGTCGCTCATGTCAAGGCCTCGCATGGTAGGATTCGTATTCCCGTTCTTGCTACAGACATTGCTTGAGCGGTACGGTTTCCGATGGACGCTCAGGATTTGGGCTGTCGCCATGTTCGTCTTAGTTGGCATCGCCATTCTTGGGCTGCAGCCCCGACTGCCAGTGCCCAAGTACCCGAGTGGACAGCGGCCTCGTTTCATCCCGCCACAAATGCAGTTCCTTACGACCTCACTGTTCTGGCTCCTCGTGAGTACTTGCCCTAGCCATCCCAGCGAGGTCGAGGGCTCACCTTGTTGTGCTAGACGGTCTGCACCATCTTGCATGCAATGTCCTACTATTCCGTCTCCCTCTACATCGCAACGTTCACGAAGGTCATCTCCTCACCCCTCTCAGCTTCCATCGTACTCGCCTTGTTCAACTCCTCGGGCGTCGTGTGCCAGATAGTGATAGGCCACCTCTGTGACCGCTTCCCCTACACATGGATGATGGCCGGGTGCACCCTCGTCAGCGGGCTGGCGGTCTTCTTCCTATGGGGCTTCGCGCAGCAACTCACGCTCGTCTTCCCCTTCGCCATAATCTACGGGGGCTTCGTGAGTCACACCCGCTCCCGAGTGCTCCCAGATATAACTCACCGTACACCGTGGCTCTAGATGGGAGGCTACAACTCGCTCGGCCCGGCATCCGCGAACGACTGTGCGGGCAGCAGGCCCGAGCAGTCGAGCATCATCTGGGCGTGCATCTTCTTCGTGCGAGGGATCGCCGTCGTCATCGGGCCCCTCGTTTCCGGTCTTCTCTATAGCATGGGCAGCAAGTCGGCGCAGGCCGCGAGCGTCGGGTACGGCGGCCACGGGTTCAAGGCCCTGGAAGTATTCGTCGGGACGTGCACGGTGGCGGCGAGTGTCGGGAGCATCCTCATGGCCATGACGAAACGCAAGTTCCAGGACTGAGTGCGCCCGGGGCTCCAGCCGCGCCGTGTCACACCACTCCCGTCGCGGCGGTGCTGCAAAGCTGTCAGTGCGTCAGTCCAGGAGCTATCACTCACCAAAACGGCGCGTCACGCGCTACATAGATTTCATGTTTTCGGGTATCTCGGGACTCTTAGAGGTCTAGAATATGCTAAGTGTACAGTAATGTACAGATATGCCGACGGAGCTCAACGTCGATGATGCTGCCGTATTGTACTTCGCTGCGCTCGCTCACTCACTTTGCCGGGTTGCCGGGCAGGAACCGGACGCCCTCGCCGTCCGCGACTGCGATGACCTGCGCGCGGTTCGTCTTCGTGAGTATGTTGACCGCACGGCGCAGGAGGGTTGCCGGTATCCCGGACAGCGGGGACGGCACGGGGGGCTCGATGATCTCATAGAACGTGAGGATGGTGTTGAGCTGGGCCGTGGAGGTAGCCTAGCCAGGCTGCGTTAGAGGGCTGGGCAACGGGCAGTAGGGCCGTGCGACGTACCCATTCGTGCAGGACCTCTGCCCACTCCTCTGGTAGCCTCCAATACAGAAGCACCGTCCGCGTTTGCTTGGGAGGCTCGTATACCGCGAGGTTCTTCGAGACCATGTCCGCCATGATGAAGGACAAATGCGACGGTTTCAGCAGTCCTGGATCACACCGATGAAAGGGAGGTCGTGCATGCAGGGCGGGCTCAGGACGTACGGTTGATGCGCTCATTCCTGAGAACCTCGTCCCACTCGCCGCCCTTCGTCTCCGCATCCTCCACACGCAGGTAGAAGAGCTTCCTGTGCCGTGCATACGACAGAAGTAGACGCGTCCAGTTCTCGGTCACGGTCGATTGTGTGGTGGGGTTAGGTTGCTGCCTGCGTGGTCCACATCAATCGCCGGCTGAGACGCCATCAGAGACCGAGACGGACGTGAAGAACGCGGGCATCGAGTGTATTGAGGGGAGGAGGTACCCTGTCCGTCGTCATGACCATGCGTGAAGCAGCGATGTAGCACAACTCACCGGAGGGTGTCGTATGCGTGGACATTGACATGATCATCGTCGAGGTGTAGTCTCACAGGTCTATTCCAGCTATCAAGAGGGGCGTGATTTGGCTCGAATGCACTGACTGGAAGGTAGCCAGGAGAGGGTTGTGGTTAACCGGTAAGAACGGAACGCGCAGCCACAAATCACAAGTACTGGCTCGGATCGCAGAGAGATCTTGGCAGTTACGCCGGTGGCACCGCGAGTAACGTTAACAGCGTTGCACAGACGCTAGTGTAACTAGCGTTTTGTAGTTGTGCAGCTCTGTGTCTGAACGGTGAGGACAGGATATTCTTGGGACAACTTTTAGGCAGAGGGATTCGCGGTGACTATTCGACTAGGTAGCAGTATGTAAGCTAACAGCCTGAGACCGAGAAGTGAAGGCCTCAAGGCACTGATAAAGACAACGGGAAGCAGGGAGAACAACGGAGTAGAGCATCAGGACGGTAGGTAAGCACAAGCAGAATCAACTTAGGAAGAGAAAGGTGAAAAGAGTAGAGGAAAAGTACTGCATTTCCTTGGTACTACTCGTCGTCGCTCTGGTCTTGCAAGAAAGCCATGATGCTCTGGCGAGCATTACCCTGCATACCGCGCCCGTCAGAACGAATAGAACAGGACGATTTACAGTTCGTCCACGCACCTTTGGCCGCTTCGGCTTGCTCACAACCTCTTCCTCAGACTCCTCTTCAGGAGCCTCCTCGGCCTGAGACTGCTGCGCCTTCTTCGCACGACTCCTAGTACTACCAGCGGACACCACCGACTTCTCAAAGTTCTGCACATCCTCTATATTGCGCGGGATTCAGCGACCGTTCCACAGCTGCGAGAGCGATGGGCACGCTCACCAAGCTCCTGCGCCAGCTCGCGCTTCGCTCGGATGGCCTTGGCCTGCTCGAGGCTCATGCGCCCCGTCATACCTAGGTCGGAGAGAATCTGTTTGAGTCGCCGGAGTTGCTCAGACGGCCTGTCCAGGCCCTTGAACTCCTTTGCCCACTGCTTGCGAACGCCACACGCCACAACGAATGACTATCGGCATGCGTGAGCCCGAAGGTGCGTTTGCATACGGGCATGATGCATACCTTCAGTCGTTTGATGGTCTCCTCGTCCTTCGACAGCTCCTTCGCCGGTTGTCTTGATTTTCTCGTCTTGGGCTCCTTGGTGGATTTCTGGAGAATTGTCAGTCATCGCCTCAAGGTCTCGTGTAGCCGAACGCCGAACCTTGCTCCCATCTGTGTTCTACGCGGAAGCCATGGGGACCTTAGGCACGCATTCAATGAAGATAGGGCATGAAGGTACCGACCTTGCCCTTCTTAGCCCGCTTGGGGGGTTCGTCATCGATGAGGACAGACATCTCGGATTCGCTCTTCTGTCAGTGTAGGAGTGCACAGTCAGGTTTGCTCACGGCGCAGGCATGAAGAAAAGCACTGACGTAGCCACTGTCCTCCGCCAAAGCAGAAGGTGCAGAACTCGCCGCATGGTCTTGCGCTTCTGGGTCTATGCTACTAGCAGGACCCGGACTTGCTCTCGGGGCCTCTTTCATCTCGGCATCCTCATGCACAGAAGTGCTCTTCTGGCGCTTCTTGGGAGGTTCTGGAGATTCTCCACCTTCCACCTCCTGCCAACAGCTCAGATTTCGCGTCGAAGGGATGATCAGGCACTCTTACCTCGTCTGACACAACTGCCTTCTGCGCCTTTCTCTTGGGAGCGGCGTTGGGAGATTGAGCGGAGGAAGTTGCATGAGTCTCTCCTTGTGCTTCATCGTCGGACGAGGGGACGACAGACTGTGTCTAGTTAGCAATGGAAATCGCTCGCAGGGCGGAAGTTACCTCAGAGCGCTTTGGGGCTGTAGCCTTCTTCGTTCTCTTCCTAGGAGCCTTGGGCTCGGAGTCCTTCTTCTTGGATTTGGACGCCTCTCCGGCTTTGGCACGCGGTTTCTCACCCTTGGTGGCCTTGCTCGGTTTGGCTTTCTTCACCGGCTTTGCTTTGACCTCTTCCGCTTCCTCTTCCGTTTCCTCCTGTCAACGCCAGACCAAGAAGCGTTAGCATACCGCGCCACAAAGTCAGGCGTGGCGAACGCACCATAACAGACCGGATGGCGGCTTTCACAACGCTCTTGTATGGCTGCTCATCGAGCGACCCCTCATCGAGAGACATGCGCTTCTCCACTTCCCTCCGCACCCTCAGCGGTGTCCATTCCCTAATAAAGACCAGCGAGTATTTAGTACGACCCTGCCCATGTGAATACAGCCTAAGCACACGCTCACTCCGAGTCGAGCGTTCCGTCCTCCCTGGCCTGCTTGATGATCGCACGCGTCGTCCGCTCGACCTCGCCGACGTCGGTGTCCGCCATGTTCTCCGAGAGTGTGTATGCGTCGTTGAGAGCGTGATAACAGCACAGGCGGTAGCGAAGGAAGGCGTGAGCGCGGCAGGCCGCAGAACCCAGGAACTTGAAGAGAGTTTGACGGACGCGTCGGAGTGCGAACGCGTGGTTTCGACGCGTTTGGTTCTGTTTGCCACCGGCGCGTCGAGCACGTGGGACGCGCCATGGCGGCCACAGTCACCTCTCCAGCTCCCCCACCCAGCTGCCACCTCCCCTGCTCCATACGACATGTCTTCAAGCATTGTGATTGCGCGCGCAGAGGAACCTCTCCCGACGTGCACGCCCCACCTCATGCCCTTCCATATCGACTACTCCGGGCCCGCACCGATCTCGACATACTTCCGCGTCAAGCCCGCACCGCCGCCGGGATACCTTGGCAAGACAGAGAGTCAGAATTCAGTCCCCTTAGAAACAACCCCAAGCTCGCAGAACTTCGGTGAATCGCAGACGTCGACGACATCAGACACGACGCTCGTGGCATCGTCTTCCAGCGCTACGTTGGACTCTCAGGGAGACGGATCGTCTCAGGTGAGCTGCCTCTCTAAAGTATTGCTTGACACCTGCAGTTTGCAGCACATGATGCATGTGCATCTATGTGTCGACACTAGGGCTCACTGCAGGTAGCGTCAAGACGCTCAGAACACAGGCACCAGAGCTTATGGTTGGAGTGGGATTGTGTGTTGCTGCCCCGCTGCTCTGCCCTCATGATACTACGAACTGTGATTCACCTTCTGAAACCTTGAAGCTTGAAGGCCCATCGCATGACAAGTCCCATGCTCTGTGGCGTTTCCGTTCCGGAGTACTCTGTCAGCGCCCAGTGAAGCCCACTGGGGACGTACCATCCGCGACGACTAGCCCTGTTCATCATCGATCCGGCTGCTTGTGACTGTTGATTGCCTCCTCTTCTCCATGACCCATGAACAGAGTTTCACAGTCAGTCCAATCATCGCTCTTGGTTGAGATTACGTCCCGAATTGCTGGCAATGACCTCTTATAGCCGCATCATGTAGGACACTGCCGTCGACGACCCCAAACAAGCCAAGATAATCGAGTACGGCCAACGCTTCGTAGCAGCGTTCCGCGGAAGAGCGGTGCAAGGCTTGACGGTCAATCTCCCCGAGGGCTATGCAGGGCTGGTCTTGCAAGCCCCAGACGGCTCAAGCGACACTACCAGCAGCAAGCGAGCACCTGCAACGGCGCATGCGCGAGGGCAGCCGCGGGGCACGCGGCGGTCTTCGCGACAGGAAGCGATAGCCACCGACGCCGACGTGGGCGCCGGCGCCGATGATCCCGAGCTAGAAGGCGCCATGCGGAGGCTGCGGCCCGCGGCGACGTTCTCGTCGTTCGTGCTGTGGAACCAGGACATCCCGGTCGACGAGGGGCGCGACGCGTACCTGCGGTCTATCCGGGAGTGGACGCGGCTCGCGGCAGAGGTGAGCCTGTGCCTGTAGTCAAGGGAGCGGTACCTGATTCCGTCGTGCAAGGTCCATCGGGCAGAGGATATCTGATCGAGCCTGAAGCCGCCCAGCCAGAGTCCGAGTCACCTCCTTTGACAGCTCCGCGACAACGTCGGGGCAACGGATGCATCAGTACCGCGCAGAAAGATCGCAGGCTTTTGTCGCGCGTTCAGGTTACGCTACTTAGTGTTGCGCGCGCTGTACACTACATATCGCCGGAACATGTGTGCAGATGGGCGCCGTGTTTACGCAAAGTTCGCACTGCCTGGTGCTCAGGCAGCCCATCTCCACGAATGAGGCAGAGTTTCGCGTGTCCCGCGAGGTACGTCGCCCGAGTCGTGGTTCATTGGTTGTTCGGTTGGGTCATGGGGCCATACCGCGGGGCGGAAAGAGAAAGCCTTTGTGGCAGCGAATCAGAGGGGAATCAGAACTGCCGCTATGGGCGATAGTTGGAAGACGACTAACCGGATTAGGCAGGCGTAGTGATTCAGACACCGACATCGACCATGCGGGCCCTTGGCAATGGCTGAATGATGCCGCTGCCAAGGGCTCCCCGAACACAACGCCCGCTCGGACGCTCGCCTTTTAACTCCCCGCACGGTGGGCTTGGTAACCCCCGCTCCCCAAGCTCGGACTGTCCATTCCTTAACCCCCGTCACTCCTTTTAGTTGCACGTTTTGTGCACTTAGTAGGTAATCCTGCCGTGAGTTCTCAGCATCTCCTGCTCAGTTCAAGAGCTGACTCTGTCCGGAAGATTATAGGTCGAGCTTTAACTGCACACTATGTATAGCACCTCTGCAGTTCTTGCGACCCTTTTCCTTGGCGCTGCCTTCGTGCGCGCAGATCCCCTCCCCAACACTCCCGCGCCCGGCGATGTATACAACGAGGGAGCACAGTGCACGGTTGCTTGGGCGCCTGACACGACAGGTGTGTGGACGGTGATGAACGTCGAGCTCATGACCGGGAACAACGAAGCTATGAAATTCCTCAAAGGTGTGTTCCGCGTATGGTGAGAAATGAACTTATGCTAATTCCACTCTACTCCACTCCCAATTCTAGTGGTGACTACTGTTGACGGCACTGACTCATCAAAAACGAGCTTCAGCTACCCCTGCCCTAATGTACGGGTTTCTTTCCCTACTGCACGTGCGAGCGTTTCTCACTAGGCGCCCGATATTCAGGTCGACGTCAACTCGCAGGTCTACTTCTACCAGTTCACCTCTCCCTTCTCCAAGAACGTGTACTGGACCGGCCGCTTCGCGATCGCCAGCTCGGACGGCGCCACCACGCCCCCTACGCAGAGCGAGGTCTCCAACGGCCAGACCATCTCCTGGGGCAGCGGCTCGATCGTTGGCCAGACTCCGGGCACGCCCCCTGCGTACGGCGAGAGCACCTCCGGCGCGTCAGCGACCGCCTCCGCGAACGGCACCTCCAGCTCCGCGTCTGCCTCCGCCAGCGCGTCGCTCTCCGGCGGCCTCGGCAGCTCGCCCCCGTCCGCCTCCAACCCCACGGCCTCGGTCGAGCCGACCACGAGCACGGGCTCGGGCTTGGGCTCCGCGAACACGATCGTGAAGACGACCTCGTCGAAGCTCACCAAAACCCCCGCCGCGACCGACGCGGCGTCGGCCACCACGGACTCGTCCGCCGTCTCCCCCACCGGCACGAACGGCGCGGGCGCGCTCAAGACCGACGGCCTCGTCCTCCGCGCGGGCGCGGCGCTCTTCGTTGCCGCGCTGACGTTCACTGTCGCGCTCTAACGCACATCCGGCCTCCCTCAGGTTCTGGGATTGAATTGCGCGTCGGCTCCCGCGGTGGTGCGGCCCGTGCCGCATGTCTATCGTTACTCCACCGTGTTGTGCGCACCCTTGTTGTTCGTAGATATTTCACGACGGCATGACGGCAATTCGAGTGATCCTGCTTGCACCTCACCGCTGCTATCTATATGTCGTCTGCGCTGTGCTCTGTATCCACGATGTTGATGTTGGCACGTTCCCTGTATCTTTCTCACCGGGTTTTACTGTAAATTACGTATCATCTTATAGTAACATAGTACTTTGTCGCAACGTGAACGAACGAACGTCGAAGTTCGCGGCTGCTTCAATAGACGCGGCCTGAGCAGACATTTGTTCTGAGTCGTATCCATTCACGTTGACCACAGGTACCCCGTAGGACGAGTTTTCTCTAGCTGTTCCTTGCGATGTTTTGCTAGGGTTACTTCGTGCTAGGTTTCTTACTACTTCCCGCCGTGTTTTTTCTTCCTCATCAGTCTCGCTGCCTCCCAGTCCGAAAATGTTTTCCCACTTCTGCAATCTATTTGTGCCTGTTTACAAAGTGGCAAATTGCTATTGTCTCGCAGCGACTGGCCTTACCTACAGTATCGGTCAGTTCGATGAGCAGCAGCGCGCGCATTCGGTTTCCGAACACTCTGCGTTGAAGATGCAAACCTACAGTGTACAGAATGAGGACTAATAGCAGGCCATTTCTTTCCTGAAGAGCGCTGTTTTCATGTTCAGGTAATATCCCCAAAGCTTACCTTTCACGTCGTTCGCCCGTAGACATCTGAGCATTTGTTTCATAATTGAGGCTAAGGTGGATAGCCGTACTATAGGCTAATACGAGTAAGGTTTGCGCGCCATATGTGGCGGCACTTCGAGTTACAATTGGAGGGCGTATCATGAAAGGGGTGTAGGGCAATATTGAGTAATGTTCTAGGGCTCAGTGTATGCCCGCCATGGGCGGGGTAAGGGGAAAGGATTTCTACACACACTTTCTTGGTCATGTCTTGCGCGTGGTGTCGGCTCTGTTTAGGCTGTTCCGCTCGGTTTCATCCAGCTTTACTTAGGTCAAGAAGTTTGGTTTGGTTCACGCCCGGGCCGCCTTGGCGCTCAGCGTGGGGGGTTCTGCTTGGGTTTCTAATATTTCTACCGATCATTCTAACGTGACTTGTTTTTGTTACTTTGTAGTAGGGGTGAGCAGGCTGGACGCATCATCTTAATCCTGGGCTTCGTCTTTTGGACTCTTGGTGAGCTCTCTGGTGTGCCCATCCTAGGTCTGTCCTGTTACAGACACTACTTCATTACACCCGGTTTCGGCGTGTTGGGCGATGCTATTTGTAAACATGAGGCGGGGCTGGCGAACATCAACGCATCCACGAGTGAGTATGATACATTGATAGCAAGCGTTGGGGCTCTCAGCCACAGACGCGCCAACGCGTCTTAATCACGCCGAGGGCTTTTCCATCCACGTGCTACGCGTGTGGACTCCCAAAGTCTCGACCACTTGCTCAGTGCTCTCAGCAATCAATGCCATAGTACTTATGTCACCACCTCCACTCTACTACGGTGCACTCGGATCATTTCCGAGCAAGCAAAACAGTGCAATTCGAGAGCAAGTGTGTGATGATACATCGGAGTTCGGAACACTGAGATGATATTACAGATGGAAGTGTACATATAATGTAAGGTCGTGATACACGCATCGAGCATGCAGACTTCGTGTGTACAGGCGGATCAATGAATAGACGTACAACCCCTGAAGATCGTAAAGGTAAGAGCACCAACGCACAACGGTACAAACACAACGGACCCAGAAAACGTCGCGAGCACAGACAGGGAGATCTACATATCTTTCTTGCCAGCCATCACCTTGAGGAGACCCCGCATGTTCAGCGATGTCTTACCGCTGGCAGCGATCTTGCGCGCCACGGCAGACCGCGAGTCGACACGCGCAGCAGTGTGTGCGGGCTCGGACGGGCGTTGCTGATGTTGGTGGTGGCGGTTCTCATCGCGCCGGGGTGCAGGCGCAAAAGAGTGCTCAAGGAAGTCCTTCCGGACCTCGTCAATCGGGTTCGCAGGGTACTTCGCCGCGGGGCTCGGCGGGGCGAGCGCAAGCGGGGCAGGCCGTCTGCGCTCCTTGCCGACCGGGCGGCACTCGGGCGCGTTGGCCGCGTGCGGGGCGAGGGGCTGCTTGCCATTGCTCCTGGGCGCGTCGGGGACGGGGAAGACGTCGAGGAGGAACTCGGGCTTGCGGAGATGCGGCGCGGTGCGGCGGGCGCGCGACGGGAGGGCGAGGACGGACATGCCGGGCTTGCGCATCGCCTGCGGCATCAGCGCGCTCCCGAACACGGCGAGGTCGTCGCCGGAGTCGGCCTGCATCGCGTAGCGCGGGTCTAGGTCGGAGTCCTGGCTCGAGCAGCTGCCCCTGCGCTCCTCGTCGGGGCTCGCCGGCGCGCCGGAGGCGGAGCCGAAGCGCACCCAGCCGTTCTCGCTGTTGAGGTCCTGCTCGCCGCTGAGGAGGTGCGCGTACTCCCACTCCTCGTCCTGGTCGCGCCAAACGCCGCCGGCGCCGTCCCTCCAGACGTCGCCGACCCCGACGAGCTTGCCGTTGACCATCTGTGCGCCACCGGCGCGCGCCTGGGCTTCTGCGAAGCGACGGACGTGGTCGTCCATCTTCCCGCCATCGGCGAGCTGTGCGAGAGCGAGCTCCGTCGCGAGCGGCGGCGGGCGATACTTTGCGTACTTGGACTTCTTCGACTTGGTGACCTCGTCGCGAAGCTGCGCGCGCGTTTGGACTGGAGCGGACGGGACCGGGGGGACGGGCTGTCTGGATTTGAAGGTCGGTGAAGGCATCGAGGGCATGGTGATAGACTTCGAACGTTGACGGGACCCTTTGAGAATGGAGAGCGAGCGAAAGTGTTTCAGACCGCGCTTCGCTGACTTCTCCGGCGCGGTAGGTGCAGGGGAGATCGGCACGACGAGCGGAGATGGGTGTCTGTCAGGGTACGCGGCAGAAGACGGGGTCTTCGGGAAGTGTACGAAGACAGACGCGTAACCGACCGCGGTGAGGTCGAGCTGGAAGTCCTTCAGGGAAGGCGTGCGGTGGCTCGGGGCAGTCGGGCTCTCAAACACGTTCAGGAACGACGCAGAGGGCACACGGGCAGACCCTACAGAAGGGCGGCGAGAGCAGGAGCGCGGGGAGATAGACGGGCGGCGGGAGCTCGAGATGGAGGTCCTGCGTCTCGGGGTAGGCGGAGCAGGGGATCCCGGCTGAATGCTGAGGATCCAAGCAGATATGGCGGAGGTCGTAGCGGATCTACGGCGAGCGAAGGCAGGGCTGCGCGGGCTGGTAGATGCTTGGACGGGGGGCGAAGGCAGAGGCTGCGTAGGGCGCTTCTTCTGAGGCGGAGGCTGCGCGAGAAATGGATACTTCGGTGCGATGGAAGTTGCTGCAGTCGAAGTGTTGCGAGGGGCAGCAGACATAGATATAAGGTATGGTTTTGAAGTGAAGCGTCTGCAGAAGCGAAGTGCTGTCACGATGCGGATCAGCCAGCGGTTTATGAAGAAACGAACGGTGGGTGCTCACGAGATGTGGCAGAACTCTAATGTAGATGTCCTGTGCCTTGAGATGCTACAGAGATCGACAGATGCGTGAATGAGGCTGTCGTGCGAGAGGTCGTTGAGTATGGCTACAGAGAAGGCAGGTGCGGACACGATCCAAGGAAAGACGAGGAGAGATTGCGAGGAGAGCGAGAGCGACGCGAACCAGATCCCTAGGCTAGCTAGTGGTGGAGCTCTGCTGTCTCTGGCCGGTTGCTTTTGAGCCTCGAGAGGACAAAAGTGAACCGCGACCACGTCGGACAATGGCCATTGTTCCCTCGTCTATAAACATGCTGCAAGCGCTGAGTGTACAGCGCAAAGTCGCGCCAGCCACCTACACATCGTTGAAGCCACCGCGACCCCTGGAAGCGCTTTGATTGAATAGGCGCCCCCTATTGGTCATTCACTATGGCCTTATTGTCCTCGGTTAGGTATTTACAGCACGGTTCCGGGGTCCCACGCCCACCAGAACAAGACCTTCCTTACTGGGAACAAGCCACATGCGTTTCTCGCTGTCCTCGTTCCGCGTCGAGACAATAAGCTGCCGCGTTCTCCCCCACCAATGCAATGCACATCCTCTTCCTCGTGATGCCGAGCTATTCTATCCATGTCTTCTGCATGCCATGTATGTCTTTACCCCGCTTCTTCTAGCCGCCTGAACGCCGTCCTCACAGCCCGCCGCATCCCCACGCAATTGTTAAGACTCGAGCACGACGTACGCTACTCGCATATCTCCCAGCTCCTAGCCTCATCATTGTGAATCCGCTACTTCTGGTTCACCAAGACGCGAGCCTTGACGTCATCGTGGCGTGTAAGCTAAGACTTTTTATTGTCTTGGGATTTGAGGACGACCTGTAGCACGATGCGGAACCATCGGTGAGTGCCGCTTACTATCACTCCCATGTTGGTCTAGTAGGAATTCTCTCTTGCGAGTGGCTCGGATTGTCCTAGGCTCGTGCTGAAGACTTGTGGGCAGCATAGGCGACATGACTGGAATGAAGCAAAGGCATGCATGAACTTGTGATGAAGGGATCGACCCCCGCGAGCCGTAACATCTGACCGAGCGTCATAGAGTACTCCTGACTGACCTCAACCCGACTGAACCGGAGGATCGCGCGACCAACCTGCTCCTCGCTAGTCATAGGTCTGTTGCCCGGAGTTCCGGACATCCCGACGAGGCTGAACACTGCCCCTCAGGCCCTCGGGAATGTCGAGGCCCTGAGATTGAACGGCTCGAAGTCACCCTTGCGGCAAGCTTCCGAGGCGCAATCACTGCATGTCTGTTGGTGACCTCCTGAGATGGGCTAATTTACTTACTAGTCTGTAGGACGTTCCCCATCGCGCACCATCTGGTGAGACGCGGTCGGTCGGTATAGCACGGTTGTTCGCGCCGTGGTGATGGCCACATCAACGCTAAGTCATGAGCGCCGCAATGTGGCCACGAATACCTACTTCGTTACGTTAATCCGCGTGAGTGTGCCTGCAGTGTTTCTCTTGCCCCTACACCATGACTCACATTGCCCAGCATCGATCGATCGTCGCTCTGTCTTATATGATGACGACAATGCCGTCCTACGCACTCAGTTCCATGTACGGTAACGACGTGGTTTAAATCCCGTTCCGCCCGGTACCGTTCAGCGGACTAACAAGCTTCGGCGGGCGGTGTCAGTGCCTCATGACGTTTCGTCTCGGTATAACCCAACCGTATCACAGATCCGCCCTACCTACGCGAGCGCAATACCTTCTCCGGTCTCGCAGATCGCCACACTATGGCGACGCCCAACGTGTTCATGTACGTCTTTTGGCGTGTACGGCAATTTGTCTTCAGGTGGTCTGTCGGCGCGCTGCTGCCGTCAGCTCCAACAACTCGACGTCTCCGCAGCGCTGGAAAGCACCTCCCCAGGTTGGCATACCGGGCTTCGGGTGCACCTTCCGGGATCTGGTGTAGTACGGCGCTGCTTCGTGCGCGGATCAGGTATAGCATTCAAGTATTCGGGACGTCATTTGCTGCGGTGTTTGGGGCAATGACATGTGTATCGATTGAAGTACGGGCTTTTTGCGAAAGCGGCAATATACAGCCTGTCGATGGCTTCCAAATGGGCCACAGTGACGCGCATCCGACTCGTGAAAGCCAGGTATATGAAGCACAACGATCAGAGATCATTCGCCTGCAGGCAGATTTGTCGGTGATCAGTGCAATTCAATCTCTCGGCCAGTTCTTCAGCTGCTGATCTCTGGCAGGCAACGGTTGATGCAACGTTGATGACTTCGGACCTCGACGTCACCCGTTGATGCTCGTGGCTCGCAACACGGCGAGCTGAGTGGTTCGTACGCGCCAGGACAGGGATCTCACCAGAGAACGTGTTGACGGACACATGAAACATTGCATCAGCACGATGCATGGACTATACCGTGGGTACTAGCCTTCCCAGCCTGTTGGGGCTAGCGGCCACAACCAGCGGGTACGTTAGAGAGATGATGGCAAAGGGGATCCTGAGAGGCTGCATAATATTTCGCAAGATCATTGCTGAATCGTATGAAATCATTCACAGTACCCGCGTTCCCTATCACTGCCGGCAGTGACGATAAGTAGGGCCACACCACCTAGAGTAGGTATCGAGTGCCACCAGAGAGGCATACAACGGCCGTGATCTGGTGTGCTATACCTAGAATGACTACGTCAGGTATTGCATTTTGCTGTGTTAAGACGTCGTACCACCTCGGTCGCTGTTGAGACCGGTAAATTCATGGCGCCTTGCAGTTCATTCAGAGGGTGTTCGCACTGGTGTCGAGGGCGGTGGAGAGGGCAGTGCGCTGAGTGACCGCTCGGGCGAAGTCTGAGAAATCCTTCTTCGTTGTCTTGCCTCTCTACATCGAAAGGTGACATGATCAGCTACCCACAAGCAGCAAAAAGAGTAAGCACATACCTTGAGCGCGTACACGACGATGTCCTCTTTCCGAAGGTCAGATGAGGCGTCCCCGCGCTCCTGCGCTTCCTTCAGCACGACACGCAGCACGCATTCATTCTCGTCAAAGGTGCAGCGAACCGCCGGTTGCAGTCGCACGCTCATGGACACTTTCCACACGGACTCTCGGCGAAAAACTGGTGAGCCAGCGCGAGTGGTAAGGTTTATGTCAGGGTGTAGTCACAAAATCATCGGCGGCCTGCACTGACCCAATCGCTGCTCGGCGGTCTTCCTGTGCGAAAGGAGCTTGACGTGTCCGAGGATCCCATTCCCGAAGTCACCTGCTCCACGCTTGATGAAAACCTTCGCGCCTTTCACCTCCGCCTTGACTTCCTCGTCCTCTTCACCGGTGACCGCTGACACACGCCGTGTGGGGGTGTACTATCAGAGGGAATCCTCTCATAAATCATAAGCGAGCGGTAGAACCTACTCGTGCATGTTGCCCGTGTGTAAGTCTGGGCCTGTAGCGGGTCGTCTCGCGCATATTCTTCATCTCGTGATTCCACGCATTCTGCTCGATCCGCGCTTTCCAAGCCCTTAGAACGAGCGACTGGCAGGGTAGCCTGCGGGCTTCCCATTTGGGCTCCAACACTGACGGCGCCCCGATGATTCTGCGAGTCCGGGACCAGCGAAGTCGCATGCTCGCTAGAAGTGTTTTGACCATCGTGGTACCAAGCTGGTTTGTTAGAGTACGCCGTAGGAGATGACATGACAGCCGCGAACGCCGACTCGGCATTCGCGAAGCATGCAAACGCCGCTGACGCCCTGACCTAACAGTTTGGCATCCCATGAGCTCAAGTAGAACGAGAAACCTGTGTGACCCACCGGAGGTATCGAAAGGATGGGAACGGGCGAAGGAGGACTCCATTTTGACGTGCACGCGGTCCCGCGGCCTCCTGCAATAGGGTCGATGTGATCGAGGGGCGATGAACGACTCCCGTGATCCGCGACCATAGCCCCTGGTGCATCGTCCGCTCCTCGTAAGGAATCGGGAGACCCAGAACAGCTAATCGGAGCGGGATGTAGCGATAGGTGGGAATGGGATGGACTAGCCTCGTCCGCAGTACCAGACATCGTCTTGCTTCTCTTCCTCGGAGCATCGTGGTGTTCTTCCTATACGCGTGATGAGAGGCCTGACCAACCCTGAACCTGCGAGAAGCTCACTCCGATAGGTCGCTCGGGATTCTCGATTGACTGCTGGCCACCGGACGTGTGAGTGGCACATACCCAAACAAGAAGCATGCAGGCTTATTTACATCGCCTGGGCCTTCGTCTCGATCCTTCCTCTTTAATGACCCTGGTTCGGTGATCTTAGATGCCTGTACAGTCTGTCAATGCGATCGCTCCGTCGATATGACTAGCACGTTGATCTCACCCTTTCAGACGTAGCCGAGCACTGCTGGGCTGAAGAGTCCGGGGAGTTGTGTGAGATTCCCGCTGTTTAGCACATGCTTGAGGTCTATACGAATGCTAGAAAGACCCTTTGCTCTTACATCTGCGCTCTGTAGTCCTGCGAATAGTTGTTGGTCAATCCGTATGTGGTATGTTAAATCACTCAGATCACGTACCATTTTACGCCCCGTACGAACATTCGAGACACTCCGTATCCAGCGGCCGCGGATATGGTCGCTAGAGCGCAACATGCAACGTGCGTTTCGTTCAAGTTCAGAGGGAACATCTGGTGCAAGATCTCGAGCTCCTGATATTGATGTTCTAGTAGCTCCACGACCTATTGTGTAAGAAAGAGCTTGTGACGGTCAGGTTGCAGGAAGAACAGAAGGATATCGCGGCATTGGTTGTTTATGTACCTTCGCGCCGCGGCCCCCTCTCAGGCAGCTCATCGCGCCGTAGACGCGCCGTAGACGCAAGTGTAACACGTGTGCTTTCCGGATACGCGTTTCATAGCCCTCGCAGCATACGATGGGACATTGACAGTACGACCACTGGCATCACGCCATATCGTCACAATGCTTCAGAGACGATGCAGTCAAGATGATGGGTATCTTCACCAGACCCTGGCGACTCAACTTGGTGGCGCGGCATAATTTGGGCGGCGGTAGTAGAAGTTGCCTCTTTTGGCCATGCGGTACATAATACGTGGCATCCTCCGAAGACAACTTGATCTACGTGCTCGCTTTTGGATCATTAGCGAAATATGAGCGGATTATGTTCGAGAGTTGCCAAAGGGACCTCCAACCTCTGATTTCCAATATTGATATACGAGATGTACTCAGGGTAAAATAGTGTAGAATTATTGCCTTCTCTGGTTATGCCACGTCAGCGCGATCACGAACAAGATCCATATGTTTGGCTCTTTGACGCCGCGCGGAGGAACTACCAGTCTACCACAACTTCCAACTTGAACTAATTGCCCCTCAGTGCGGTGGCGCTGTTCTTCGTCGACATCACCATAAATCCTCGAACATAGGTCGCAATATGCTCACGTCCCGCGTACCACTGGCGATCGTCTGCTTGTTGTCACCATGGCTGGTTTCCGCGGCTTTGTTTCCAGCCAAAACAGAGGTTAAGATGATTGACGCCAAAGGCTTTCATAAGGTCATGAATCACAACGTCAGTATGGAAAATTCCTCTACTTCACGAGATGGTTGATTGCCATTTGCGCCTCACAAGTCATATTGCCACTGTTGTTCAGACTGTTAGCTGACTCGGGTCTCTACAGGTTACCTCCGTCGTTGCCTTCGTTGCCCCTTGGTGTGGAGTGTGTCTTGCTCGCACATACCTGCAAAGCTATCACTCACGTAGCTACTCAGTACTGCCAGAGAATGGCACCAGAATACAGCAAGGCCGCTGAAGCCCTTGCTCCCATGGTACCTCTCTTCGCTGTGGACTGTGACCAAGAGTCCAACAAGCGCCTCTGCTCAGAGCAAGGCGTGAAAGGATTTCCCACTGTGAAGGTGCGCCGTGTCTAGGCCCGGTGAATTATTGAGAAGTTCTCATGTCACTCATTAGTTATACCCACGCGGCGGACGCTCGAAGCCGCTGACTTTCGAAAGCGGGGAGCGAACGGCGACCAATATTTTCTATTGGGCAACACGGAACATCCCTCATGGTATCAAGAGACTAGACAGTGTTTCTGAAATCTCCGGTTGGACCAACGAGGTAGGCCAGTTTCTCATTTCGGAGAACACCATGTCTAATACTCCAATCACCGTGCTTCAGCATGCCGCTAAGCCACGCGCACTCCTGCTGAGTTCCAGCAAGGACATTCCGCTGATATGGAAGGCGCTTGGGAACAAATACAAGGACGGTATTCTGTTCGGCGTTCTCCACGACAAGAGCGGTAAACAAGCGGTCAAGTTGGGAGTTGCAGAGGCTCCGACGAAAGACTCTAAAGTGTTGATTTATCCCCAGGGCTCGCAAGATTATGTTCAATATGAAGGTAAACATTTTGCTTGCTCGGATCTGATTGTCGATGTCACATTTGCGCCTACAGGAACATTGAAGTACAAACCGCTCAACAAGTATCTCGGCTCCGTCGTAGATGGGACCGCAGAGTTTCCCATGGGGCATGCAAGAGCCGGTGGGTCGTCCGTGACTCCAGGAAACCAAGCCAGCCACAAGGTTGTTCTTGTAGATGCGACGCCATCGGAGTCAGCGACCCATTCGGCTGTCATTTCAGTTTCTCCAATACCCACGCCGCATGCCGAGAAGCTTAACGAGGCGGAAGCCGCTCCGAAACAAGATGGGACAGACGGGGTAGCCGGTGGCACCGAGGATACGACAGACTCTGAACCTTCAAGTCTTCCACAACCCACGGCTACCACAGATCCGGATGCGGGGGAGAGGGCACGTTCGGACCATTTCAAAGATGAACTATGAAGATCCGTCCTGTGTAATTATTCTTACGTCTGTGGACCCCTCATTTGCTCGTTCTTCCGATCCATGCAGTAGCCTTCTTGCTCACTCTTGCCACGTCGGGGGCTAGCCCACAATCAAAATCAAAGTCAATCGGACCCGACGCCACACGTGATAGCATACATTTCGTGTATGCTAGTGCGAAACGATTAGAATAGTGGACTTGAGCTTGGCGTCGGTATTCTGCCTCCCGCGATGACTGTGGGCAAGCTGGTAGTGAGTGAATCACAACATTATTGATTATTAGAAGCCCTCTAACCTTTCTAGCGGCGTTCGGAGTGGTTAGGTCGGGATATTGATGAGCGTTTAAGTTCAAGTTGCTGATTGTCTTGCTCAGTAATAATAGCCTCAAATTCACGATTCCCAGCTCTACGTATACATCTTGTGCAACCAGCGTTTCGGCGGCTTAATACCGGTGCTTAAGGCTTTGCCAAGGCCTTCTTTTCGCCCACTGCCAGTCGCTCGCGGAGAGTTTTCAGGTTCCACGGATGTGGGGTCTAGATCGTTACCCGGACGGTTCAGCTGGCAACTGCATCTCTAGTCGCCGATGTTACACGCCGGTCAGATAGGCACGGACGGATCAAATACACTGACTCGCATCCGGTCGATCGCATGTATCGTGGTCCCATGGGCATAATGTTATGGAGAGTGTTTAGCCTTTCATTCTACTTCTTGCACATCGGCTGATGTCTATCTTCTCAGCTGCTAGCTTTTCATTCGCAGGTCGGGTTTTCATAATGGGCCATGAGGTAGGCGTCTTGCGCTCATTGGTTCTATGTGGTCCTACCCTGGAGTTTTCGGTGAGGATGTTCCCTGCGAGCCGGAACGCCCATGGACCAAAGGTGATGCGATCCCATGATAGAAGTGTCCTGAAAGAACACATGCATGATGGCTTGGGCAGAGAGCATTGCGTACACGTTCCATGGACGCTTTAGGGATGATGAACCAGTCAGGAATGACCATGACACTTTTCGCGGCGCTATATCAGGTTTGGTTATAATCGCTACCATGTCCCAGATCTGGGATATTTCGCCACCGGGCTGATCGACACCCCACATTCAGTGTCGCCCCCCTGTAGCTCTTCTGCCTCGCAAAACTTGCAGAGCCATCTATTCAGGACCCGAAAGTCGCTCGTTCGACGCGCTACAAGGCTTGGTCACCGGTGGGGACACACCCTCGTCGACAGCCTCAATTGGGTCAGTGTCCATCTGTGTAGAGTTTACCTCCTTGCTACGTCAGCACGAGGTTCCCAGCACGTTATGCCTTCGCTGCAGCTAGTGCTTCATACGCTGATTGCTCGGACTATTGAAACTCGAAAGCCTCTTTTGACTTTCCACACAGCTGCAGCATGCATGCACGAAGAACGAGGCTCATTCACGGCCGAGTCGTGGTTCATCTTGCCATCGGCGGTGGACAGACAGATTGAAGGCACAAGGGGTGTCGTAACTCTTAGGAACAAATCGGGTACGCGATGGGGAGATGGATTACATTCACGGTACGATGTCTTGGTCATTTGCCTGTGACCGTGAACCAGCGTTCATCCTATCCTCCAGAAAGATACCGTGCCATAGAGAAGACAGTGTTTCCATTTTAGCGTACAAATCCTCGATCCGCGTTGATGGGCATGGTGAATATCCGATGACGTACATGAGGTTGCCAAAGCGGTAAGTAAAGTGTTCCAGCTCTGAACTTGTGGCCAATGCACGCCGCCCATGGCACGACTTTTGATATGAATAGGGTTTAATCCTCCACTCCCACCTTGCGGCACGCTCCTTGCTTTCGTTGTTGGATGGCGTTCAGTTGCTGACATCTGTTATCAGATAGGCGGGATTGCCACGCAGTGCCTCACAGACAGAATCTATTGGCCATCGCAACGCGTTTCCCCGTCATTCGCGGCTGTCCCTCGAAGGCTAGGATTCTCTCTTCCTAACATGCTAGGTTTGCGGTGGCCGCCGATGACGAATGCCACGGAGCTTCCTCATGGGATTGCGATTCGGAACCGCCTCTTCGGATTATAGGCGACTGATCCCCTGGAGATGTGCGTCTGAGATTTTGCCTCAACGTGTCGAAGTGGTTTTCATTTTCCGAAGTTCGCACTACCTCGTTGACCACATCCTCAGGAAAGGGCGGCTGCCGTTACTTCCACGGACATCACAGGACCTGTTTGCTCAGGCTCGATCGCTCGTGGAACACCATGTATTCGACGGAGCTTGACATGCTATATAAACTACACCCTCTCCCCGGTTAAGACCAGCAAGTCCAGTCGAGCCCACTGCAGCTGCAAACGTAGTCGCCACTGCCGTCGATACCAATGTCCAACCCCGGTGCTAGCCAGCAATCAAAGTTTCGCCTCAACCCGAAGCCCACATACAGTGAGCGCATGTCGGAGACAAGAGGCGAAATTAGACGTATTATGAAGGAGGCCCTTCGTATGTGTTGACGGATGACTTCCTTAGGTTACGCGCTGACGCTTTGGCCAGGCCATATTACAGGCGACGAGGTCGCCACCATGCATTGGCCAACCTATTGGAAGGATGTTGTCGCTCGATACCATGTCATCATCGAAGGTTGGCCGGAAGATGTCCCTTTCCGAAACCTTAGCGACGTCTCCAATCTTGGAAAGCTAGAGCAGCTTCTTCGCGGGTGGCAGAGTGGAGCGATCCACTTCCGCCGCATCCCGGAAGCGGAGTTCGCTCTCCTGAACGCGCAGCGCGAGGCCGGGGGATCTGCGGATTAGGTGTGGGCGGCAGGCTGGGTATGGGGAATGTTTCAGGGCACGCACAAGTATTTGGCTGTGTTGCCAGAGGGATGGACATTGATCTTCGATGTGTTCTTGATATCCTATGATCCTATGCTATGATTCGTCATTTAGTTTGATATTCGAGATCGGCGTCGAAAGCCACGCACTGCGAAATACATACGATGCGCCAGAGTAACCAAGCCGCGCGTCATCGATGTGGGGTTTCCCCTCTTCGTGTGCTCTGTAGAGACCGAAGAACCCACTAGCTGGGACCGGCAATGTCAGCACTATCTCGCCGCGAAGAGAGTCTTTCAACTCCAGTCTTCAGCGTTGTCACTGCGGGATTAGCGAGGGTGAGACGCACATGAGGCGTCCGAGTGTACCAATTGCTTGTGTGTCGCCCATGCAAGAAGCGCTGCTGGCGCCATAAGACTTTTGGGGCGTACCCAAGGGGAATTCTGAAAAGACACAGTGGACACCCCATCGCAGCGACTACCAAAACATTGCGGAGATCGACGCTGTGCGAAATGTAAATCCCACTTGCTTCTCACAATTCTTGGTCAACCGCCTTGCAAGGCAGGAGTCACGCACTGGAGAGTGCATGACGGAGCAATCCCACGTCAGCTCCGCCTTGTAGAGGATGCGCCCAGGACGGCCAATCGGTCTGCCCCGGCTATGTTTAGGTCCCATCGGCAGACTGGGGGGTGAATCCTACTTCACCGTACTCCGCACGCCGAGAAACCACAACGCGCCTCGAACGACGCTCTATGACGTACTAGTAGTGTCCCAGAACGTCTGCGTCGCCCATCCTAACAGGAGGTGCACTGAGGGTCACACAGTACAGTGTCCGGCGAATTGTTCAATCGGCGAAGAAAGGGATATGGCTGGTTCCGTGAATGTAGCGTCTCTTCAAGAGTTGCCTGCAGGAGCTCAACAGAAGCACAGCCTCGTAAGACAACGCACCTGACGTTCAAGAACATCTGACACATGAGTCAGGCCATACGGAACACAGTAATGAATCACGCACCTTTGGATGCGGTCGAGACCCAGAAGACAGCCATTGCAGGTGCAAGTGTCCTTATCGGAAACATATCAGAGCACACTCAATGAAGTATATTATCACAGGATGAACATGTCGTATGGGCTACGCCTCTACACGATGGCCTTGCGCCTTGCGACAGGCTTCGACCTCTTACGCTTCTTTCCCTGCTCGAACGCATTCGCAGTCCTGAGGTCACGACCCAGCAAATCATCCTTTTTAACTTGGTAAATGCGGACCTAGCAGAGAAACATCAATATACGCGGCGGGACACGGTCGATAGCAGGCACGCACAATCCAGTTTTCAGAAGTGAAGGCCTCGTCTGTGGAATGCAGATGAGCAGCGGTAGCAGATGGCGCCCGATATACGTACCAAGGTAGTCTAACGTCGGGCCTATCCTAGGCATCTGCTGCCCCCGGACCCGGTCCACCGCTTGATTGCCACCGAACAGCTCAGCAAAACTGAAAACTCAATCTCAGTGACGATCTACGCGGCGGGCGATGCACCCCTCCTGCTTACCGGTAGTAGGACATTTTGTACATCAGGCTGTTCTTCATCGTTGCGGACGCCTCGTCGTCCACCCGGTACTCGCCCTTTGCTGTGAAGTAGTTGGGCTCCTGGATCTCGTCTGGCCACACACCCTGCGCGATACGGACCATCCACAAGAACTTGTTGATGTCGTCACCGGAGTAGCCAAGAAGACCACCGAAGATAACCAAGACGTAGTCGACGTCGTGCTTGCGGAGGATCGGGTATGCCACCTCCTCGCTGCTGGACATGGCTTTGCCCACGGTCGCGATGTGGGCTACGCAGGCGCAAAAGTCAGGTATGTATCGTCTACAGGATCATCGGATACGCACTGTTGTTCCAGGTGTTGTTATCGACCAGCGTCGGACGGTCGGCCATGCCTGCGATCTGATAGCCATAGTCCCACCAGCTCATGACGACGGCGGTCTCCGGTGTGTTCTGCCTGAGCCAGTAGTATGCCTCCCGGAAGTCATCGATGATGTGCTGGCTGCCGTCAGGGTTCGTCGACGCGAGCACGACAGACGGGGACGAGTAAGCCGACGAGGTCACGTACGTGCAGTGAAGCACAAAGAATAGGAGCATGCCGAGCGCATTGAGTATGACAGCGAGGCGGGTATCGCCGCCGAAAATGCCTCGCGCCTTCTCGCCTTTCTTGGAAGACACGGCAGCGCTGACTGTCGAGACTAGACCGTCCAGCGGACCGGCGTGAGCCGCTGGTGCAGCTTTCTTGCCTTTCTTCGTTGTAGTCGTGGACCCGGAGCTTGTAGACACAGCCGTCGAACTCGCGCTCACAGCACCGTCTCCGGCCGTCTGCGCATCCTCCTCCACGGCCTCTGGCTCCACAGGATCGATGTACGTATCTAGCACGGATGAAAACGCAACAGCGGCGCAGACACAGACGCAGGGCGTCAGGGTCAGCATGAGCCGGACCATAACACCCGCGAAGTAGCTCGCCACCACCGCGTAGATGATGACGAAGACGTGCTCGTCCCGCAACTCGCGGAAGCATAGGACGACGCCTGCGGGGAAGAGGAAAATGAGGAGCTGCAGGTCCATGAAGAACGACGGCCATGCTGTCGGCTGATGTTCCGAAACCGAGGCGATGATCGGGATATACCTTCACCATCAGTAGGTGAGTAACTTTGCCGCCCCCAATGAGAAAGACCGTACTTTTTCGCATAGCCCGTATCCCAAAGGGAGTAGAAACGTCCCGTCCAGGGTGCAATCCAACCTTTGTACGTGAGGCCGACGATCCCGAGGGCGCCGAGAATACCCATGCCAATGACGGAGGCGTAGAGCAGGCTCTGGAATTGTTTCGAAGAGACATGTGCACGCACAAGCTCCGAAAATGCGATGATCTGTAACAGGCCGAACACACCTGGGAAACAATGCGGTCAGCAGTGTCCAGCTAGCTGCGTCAGGGCCACCTACCCAGCGCTGCCATATGTTCGCTAGTGCGTACAGGCTGGAATCCGACGAATGGGACCTGCATGCTGGCCAGCGTGCCAATCGCGTACCACGACGAGTACGCGACATACAGGCGGCTGCTGAAGCGTCCCATGAGTATCAGCGCGAAGGCATGCAGCGGAATCATGTTTGTAATGAAGGCGTAGCCACCTAGACCACAGGGTCAGTCATCATCGTAGCGAGGAACGATCAAATCTTACCCCAAGCGGCTACCATGTAGAAGTAGAACAGCGCAGCCAGAGTGCCAAACAAGGCACTGCCCGTCTTGAGTGCCTTGATCCATAGGAAGAACGTGAACATGAGCAAGAAGATGGCGATGGCTTCGTTGTCATATGAGCCTGCGACCGAGCGAGAGATGTAGCCGGGTACAATGCCGATGAATGCAGCGGCAAGAAGACCGGCGCTCTCGTTCTTCATTTCCTTCGTGAACCTACAAAGTCGTTAGCAATGGTGAGAACATCGCCGTAGAGGAGCCCAGACAATTAACGGGGAGACCTGATCCTGGGCCCGGATTCGCGTCCATACCCGCCAGACGTTGCTTTGTCATGACAGTAATGGGCCTCAGGCGATGTACACGCCCAGATGTGTGTGAACTGGGAGGAAGCCCAGCGGTATTCATCCACTGTGGCACCCTACGACCATGCTCGGGCGCGTTACGCCTACGCACGCCTGACGCGAACGGGGCTCGGCGCCTCGTTCGCCCAGCATCTGTCCGGATGAGGATCAAGCCTCCCATCAATCGTCAGGGATCCTTGCCATGGTCACCTGGGAATCGCGGTCGTACATGTATGTGGACCATGCTGTGAGAGCACTAAACCCGGGTGCCAGCAAGACACAGATGTTGCGGATGTCTACTGGCAGATTGAGCGCGTGCAAAATGTTGTATATCACGCCGCTGGTAGCCATTAGGCCAGGGTAGATGGTCCCTCCGACAACACGACCCAACGGGTACCATGCTGTGGGATCGAACCAGTTCCAAAATTCCTGAAATGTACTGTCAATATATGTGCTCAAGTACAGCCATCCACAACATGGGTATTGCATCTATGCAAGACGTCGCCTGTTTGGCCCCCGATGTGGTCTGGGACGTTCTCCATGGTGCAGGGAGCAGGAAGAGGCCCGACGGCATTGAGCGCAATTGCGACAACCATGATGCGAGTGACAGGAAATTCTTCAATCACTCACGTAGAAGCCCTCGGAGGCCAAGACCCGAGTTGCGCGACTGATACACGATGAATCTTCTGCCCGGCTATGGGAACATGTCAAAGTGCACTTACTAGTTGAACCACGGGTCGCTACAACACTCCGTCAGCACCGGTCAGCACACCACGCGTCGCTGGACGCACAATTCATGGATGATACTCTCAAAGTTGACCACCGCGAAGAGACGTGAAGCTATGGCCGCCCCGGATATGAGGGCGAGTGCGACAATGCGCAGGAGCGAGGTCGCATTCACGACCGTCGCCGGCGACAAGTCCGTCGGCACGGAGTATGCAAGCGGCATGACCGCAAACAGAAGGGGTGTTCTGCCTCCAAAGAGTGACCGAGTAGTTGGAGGGAGACGAGGAGGACGTGGAGGGAGGAATGCAGACCGCAGCGCTGCCGTGGAACGCCAGACACGTCGCGCGAGCAAGCGCGCGCCACACGTGCGCCTACTACCGCAACCAGCGTCTGGACCAAGGGGCTAGCACTCGAGCAAGCGCTGAAAGCAACCGGTACACACCCCCCCAGGCGTGCGAATTGCATCGGGCGTCGCTCGGGCTTTCAGAAAGGGTAAATTCTGGGCGCTCTCATATTCTCTGCGCAAATGCACGTTGTATCACTGGCACTTTCGATCATACGAAGCGATGTGGGCTCGTATAAAATCATACGGCAACATGCGAGGGAAGCGAGGATTATTCTGTAGTGCTGAGAAGTGGTGTGAAAATTAATAATAAAGAAGATGTTGTGGAGGAGTTGAACTCGTGCTGCCGGGATCAAAATAAACGGAATCTTACTGCTAAGCCAAAAGGCCACTGCTAGGTTGCCCGACGGCTTGGCTGTATAGGCTTGCAATGCCTGGCCCCCACAGTAGGAGCAAGAAGTCCGCAGTGATCACAGCAGACAGTAACAGACGACCGCATTCAAACTATGAGCCGATGTAATCGCTATATTATACAGCAGGTGAGTGTTGACTGCTGTGCCTTTGATCATTGACGGGGGCAAGCAGGACCACAGAGAGGTCCAGGCATTGCAGGCCTATACAGCCAAGCCGTCGGGCAACCTAGCAGTGGCCTTTTGGCTTAGCAGTAAGATTCCGTTTATTTTGATCCCGGCAGCACGAGTTCAACTCCTCCACAACATCTTCTTTATTATTAATTTTCACACCACTTCTCAGCACTACAGAATAATCCTCGCTTCCCTCGCATGTTGCCGTATGATTTTATACGAGCCCACATCGCTTCGTATGATCGAAAGTGCCAGTGATACAACGTGCATTTGCGCAGAGAATATGAGAGCGCCCAGAATTTACCCTTTCTGAAAGCCCGAGCGACGCCCGATGCAATTCGCACGCCTGGGGGGGTGTGTACCGGTTGCTTTCAGCGCTTGCTCGAGTGCTAGCCCCTTGGTCTGGACTCTGCACGCCGGCACTCTCATAACTCGGTCGCGACACTCATCGCACCCCACTCCGAGCTCAGCTTCCGCAGACATATTCAAACACTCCTAGAAGAGAATATGTCGCGATCCCGGGACCGTGTTGAAGACACGTACGAGCTTCAGAACGACGAGCGGCTGGATGATCTGCACTCGAAGCTTCGAACATTGCGCGGAGTACGCTTCCCAGCTCAAACCAGATGTCGGCTGGCTCACTATACCGCTCTGTAGGTAACGACAGATATTTATGATGACGTAGAACGTCAGAATACCACGCTAGACGAGTCGGTGAGTCCAGGTCGCCCGTACAAATCCGGTTTGTAGCTGACGCCGTTGTTCCTCAACAGCGAAACACGTTCAACTCCTTCGGTGCCTCCTTGGCTGAGTCTTCTCGACGAGCCGGGCAGGCATTTGGGCTGACGTCTGGAGGCGTGAAGCAGTGGCGGACAATTGGCTACTGTACAGCAGCGTTCGTCGGGCTGTGGTTACTGTGGAGGATATCGCACTGGTGGTGGGCTTCACCCTCCCCTTGATAACCTGCTCTTTCTCTTCTATCTGATGCCGTAGCGTATACCTTTGGACTCCCTTCGCTTTACTTTTTGGATGCCGGATGTATATCCCACATACCTCGGGACCCTCGTCCGACTGCAAGGACTTTCTGACGCATCACCACCATCTAGCAACTGACGCTAAGCATAGTCTATTCGGATGCATGACAAGTTTCGAGAACTGCTGCTTCATGCCAGCACCATTCAAGAATATGATGAGGGACAGTCCTATCCTACCACCCAAACGAGCTGGTGGCCACATATTCCAGAAATAGTAAGGCGCTCAGTAGCCTCGAGGCAACCGGCACGTGCAGCAAAGCACCCGAATATGGCTGGCGCACGTTAGTGTATCGACCGAGGACCCCCGAGAATAGGTGGGGAACCCTGATCGCACTTGTCCAAAATCCGGCAAATTTGTCTGGTCGCCCAGTGGCCTATTTTGTCTGGATTCCGATCCGGCTCCAGGCCGGATCGCGGATTTGTCTGGATTCCGTATCCGGCAGCCAAATTCGCAAAATTTGTCTGGATTAGCATATCCGGCTTCAAAAAACGCGCATTTTGTCTGGATTAATGTATCTGGCCGTGTTTCGAGGCTGAATCATCAACCAAAACGTCTCCTTAGAACTAGCTAGGACACTACTAAACGCAATGGCGAGTCAGACGAGTCCACCGAATCGAAGAACATTGCTCGTATGCATCATTTGTCTGACTCGCCATCTTCGTCCTTACTTTTGTTCCTGCGCGCCTTGCGAAGAGACGCTATAGCATGTGTATTAGAGGGCATAGGAGGATGGGTAAGATAGCGGCCACCAGGAACAACCCCCCCTGACTAAGCACCCCGTCACCGAGCCGCCACCGACCCTCCCGCCGCTAATTCTGACGACACTTCCACACTTTTGGTCAATGTCATCAATAGAATCTGCGAGGAATAAGGAGGAATATCATTCCTACAAAACAGAATGTGAATATATGGCCGGGTTGGTGAGATATAACATGACCGACCTGATTTTGCAAAATGTCTCAAATCGACTTGTTAAAGCTTCTCGAAGCCTATGGGCACGTATTTAATTTTTTGACTGCGACATTTGGCGGGCGCCTGTATAAGATTCATTACATAACAGTACCATTTATGGCAACAAATGTCGGAGTCTCAATGCCAGGCGCTTAGTAAACCGTCTGCCACTGGCTATGGCAGTCTGGACAGCGTCGAGAGAAGGAACCAGCTACAAGTGAGGCAAATAAAAGCCGTATTCATGTAATATACCACGACTGACTACATAATTTGCTCGGAGGAGCGAAAATATTTGTCATGTACAACAGACTCAGCGCGATTTGGCGCGTCACGTGGGCGCTAAACGGGCGCTAGGCGGATTACATAAGGGGGGGTTGTTCCTGGTGGCCGCTATCTTAGTATGGTGATGTCGAGCGAGGACTGTACAACAAGGAACTTCGTCGGCGCGGAAGTTAGGACTGGCTGTACTGAGTAGTACAGCACGCTCATAGCCAGACATAATAGTTGTGATTGTATTGCATTAGCAATTTGTAACAGTATAGGTGCACTCTGACAATGCGGATACAAGCCACTCTATACTTAGTAACTGATGTAGAAGGGATCACCGCCACCGGAGCACCCAGCGCGCAAGTTCGATCCCTGGTCAGACACCAAAACCGCCACCGGAGCACCCAGCGCGCAAGTTCGATCCCTGGTCAGACACCAACCCTACCCCCCATATTTGTCCGGGCCGGTATCAGACTTCCCCAATCCCCCGGGCAAAATGTCTGGACAAAAAATCCGGCCTCGCCGCAAATCTCCAGGATTTGTCTGGATTTCGATCCGGCTGTGGGGGGTCCAATCACCCAAATTTTGTCTGGATTGCGATCAGGGTCCCCCACCTATTCTCGGGGGTCCTATCGACCGCCACCCGATCAGGCTCGCGGCCAGCTGTTCCTCTCTGCAAGAGACTCACACTCATACCAACAAAGAAACGTTCGATTGCGCTTTAAACCACATCTCAACTCATAGGCTAACGTGCCGAACAGCACAGACTCACTGAGAATGTCTTCCGACAAAGACGTCCTCCTCTCCATGGGCTTCGACCCTGCCCGCGTAGAATGTACGCGCCACACACCCTGCGTACCCCCACCCGCGCATCTCATACTCACACACCGCCTCGCAGGGGCAGTCAAGGCAACGGGCGGGCGCGGCCTCCAGCCCGCGATGGACTTCATCCTCGAGAACGAGGGCAAGCCCGTGCCTGACCTCTCCTCCGTCCCCGCCGCCAGCGCGAGTGCCAGCGGGGGCGGGGACGCGCCGATGGACGTGGATGAGGACCAGGAGGAGCTGGCGGCGCTCCAGGCGGCGTACGGGAAGGCGCAGGTCGCGCCCGCTGCGGGGAGCGCGGAGGGTGGCGAGCCCGTCGAAGCGAAGGTGCGTGTCCATTCTGCGTTGCCACTCTAGACGAGGGCGGATTGTTGACGGGGTGGATTTCTTTGTGTTCGCAGAGCATCAAGTGCTCGCAGTGCGGCAAGACCTTCAAGAACACCGCGCTCGCGAACTACCACGCGGAGAAGAGCGGCCACGATCAGTTCGAAGAGTCCACGGAAGAGGTGAGCCCGCCGGTATCCCGCGGTGCAGCTGCCCTATTTACTCATGTTTGACAATGTTGCGTTACGCCCTGGCAGATAAAGCCGCTGACAGAGGAAGAAAAGAAGCAGAAGCTCGCAGACTTGAAGGAGAAGATGGCGGCGAAGCGTGCGGAAAAGGCGAAGGAGGAAGCTAAGGATCACCTCGCAAACGAGACAATCCGGCGAAAGGGCGGTCGGGTGCGCGTGGATATAGCCATACCATGCGATCGTCAACTCATCGGTTCATTGCAGGATCTGAACGAAATCCGAGAAGAACTGAAGGCGAAGGAGATCCAGAAGGATCTCGAGGCGAAGAAACGAGGTTCGCATGTCTTCGACCCGCATCTGCGAAGCGTATCCGCTCATCTGGCGCTGCAGAGAAACTGGAGGATGCGAAAGCACGCGCACGCGTCAAGGCCCAGATCGAGGCCGACCGACGCGAGCGAGCGGAGAAGGCAGCAAGGGAGAAGGCGTTGCGTGAGGGCAGGCCTCTCCCCGAGAGTTCCGCTGCGCCTGCCGCCGCTCCAGTAGCGGCCGCCCCGCCAGCATCGAAGACAGCAGGGAAGGACTACCCCGAGACGCGTCTGCAAATCCGGCTGGCGAGCGGGGGCCAGCCGTTCACGACGACGCTCCCGAGCGACTCCAGTACGTTCCCGTCCTTCGCGCGTCCACGTTCCCCGCGCGCCCCTGGCGGAGTCCGAGGCTGATCGATCTGATGCGCGTATAGCACTCCGCGAGGTGGCGGAATTCCTCGCGGGGCAGACGTTATCGGTTGACGCGGAGACGGTGGCGTTCGCGCAACACTTCCCGAGGTGCGTGCCGCTGCGTTGTGGTGTGATGCGTGTGCGTGTGGGTCCCGGTGCTCATGCGGCCTGTCTGTTTGTTTTGTTCGTTGCCATGGCACGCCGGCCGCGGCGAGCAGGAAGCAGTTCACTCCGTCCGATTTTTCGAAAACGCTGCGCGATCTGGGGTTGACCCCCTCTGCGGTGCGTGCATCCGATATGAGTTGATGATGGAGCTAATAACGGCCTATGACCCCTAGGTTCTGATCGCATCATGAGCTCCGAATGCGTTCTCTTCGCTGATGTTGAATGTAAGGCCAGCTGAAAGTTGGTGGTAAGTTGTATGAGTATGCTGATGTTGACAATGTATGATGCCTTCCATGGGAGAATGAAGTCAAGTCCCAGGGCCGCTAGTGGGCAGGGATTTATGCTTGGAAATGTGTCGCAACATTTTGCACACGTAGCTATGCAGACCGGCATGACGGCACAATAATAGTTGTAACGAAGAGTCCGGAACCCCTGCAGGCTCGTGAGGCCACTCCCGTTATGGCGAGGTGCCTTCCTGATCGGGAGCGGTGGCCAGCCTGCCGTTGAGCGACCCGCCAATTCTCCGCCACAGCTTCGGAAGTGGCTCAGGGTGCAGTGCCGCCGCCTCGTGTATAAGCCCTGTGCTGCACCTACTTCTTCCCTTCACCAACGACTGGAAGCTCTCGCACTGCACCCGGTCTTTTTCCTTGCAACTTCAAGTCGCGAATAACGGTGCCCCGTACCTATGGCTCGCGAGTTCCTCGCTTCCCTGCCGCCTGCGTGATCATCGATGACCGCCCAAGTTTGAGGGTATGTGTCGACCCTCCGCCTTTGCATCGGTGACTTGCCTTTTGCGCTGGTGGTGCCGTATACATTGGGCGTCATGCCTCCGCTCACGGCGGACTGCGGCGGTGTATGAGCGGACGTTGTGGCCCAATTGTGGCGTCCTGAATATCGATGTCACGACAGCCCCCGCAGCGCAGCCCGTCGCAGGCGCATGCGCACAGGCAGCTGTGTCGCAGCAGCGCATGCGTGTCTGGGGCTGGGAGGCGGGCCGGAGACATGGCCACGGGGAGTCGTGCGAGTGGTGCCTGGCGTGCGGAGGTATCTGGGCATCGGGCGAGTCGGGGGGCGGGAGGCCCATCGGCACGCGTCGGCAAGGCAGATCGAGATTGTTGTGTGCATTTATGTTGCGTAAATGTGCCTGCGCGATTGATCTGAACGGACGGACGGACGGACGAACGGGGCGAGTCGGTGGCTTGGTGGCTATCTTCCGCCTTAGCGCGTTCCAGGAGATAACTCTTAGGCGCCGACAAGCCCTCATGTACACCCATCAGTCCCTGGACGCCCTCTCCTCCATCCTCTCCTCCAACTCTCATGCCCGCATAAGTCCTACAGGGCACGGCCCCACCAATCCCGCTACCCCCGACCCACTATCATGGACTTCACTCGCGTCCGTTCGCCCTCCAGCTTCTCCACTGCCGCGCCGTTTCGCCAGCGCCCCGGCGGCCCTCGAAGCCCAAAGTCGCCGCCGGGCTCAGCGAAGATGATCCCCCTCGACCTATCCGCTCGCGTCGAGGAAGCCACACCCGCATACTCCAGCCCACGGTCCTCCACCTGGTCCCCTTCCTCGCCCGGACTCGCTTCCGAGAGGGATCTGCAATCCGAGTACGGCGGCTCGAGTAGTTCGCGCCGCAACACCATCAGCCGAGCAATACAGACGGGTACGTCGGATCCCGTTCCCAGCACACCCAGCACCCCCGTTGGTGCAGCCCCGACCGTGAAAGTCATCAAGAAGACCCCGGCGCTCACCCCGCCGCCTGCGGTCAACTTTGACGCACCACCCATACCATGGCGGGGGATGCCCTACGAGGCGGCCCAATGGAGCCTCACGTCGGAGCAGCTCCAGGAAATCGTCTCAACTGCCATTCGCACGTCTGCGCAGGAGAACTTCATTCGGCTCGTATCCCAGCAAACGCTTGACGTCGAGCTCAAGCAGGAGCTTGAGCGCCTCGATCTGGTGAGTGCCCCGATCCGCCCTCAGCGCTTGGCAGCGCATCTCGCGGCTTCAGCTTCTCGCTCGTGCTGACCACCGTCCCTCGCGCCCGCTCCTCTAGCGCAAGGCGACGACGCAGGCGCAATACCGTTTCCACACGCAGCGGCGGCTCATGTTGCTCCAGTCGCTCAATGCGCTGTCCTTCGCGCCGGGCGACCCATCTTCCCAGGAGGCGCTGTCAAATCTCACGGCACAGCTCGCTGCCCTCGCCGCGTCATGCGACCGTCTCATGGAGACATTGTTGACGATTGCCGACCAACGCGCACAGATACAGCGCCTCCAAGACGCGCACGTCGCCTCCGCCCTCGCGATCAGCCTCCGCAAGCTGAATGGGAGCTACGGCCGGCGCGTGACGGAGCTGAAGGATGCGCGCGGGCGGGTCGGGGAGCTGCAGGCGGAGCTCGAGGAGGCATGGGGCGTGGCGGAGGAGCTCGCGCAGGAGATGGACGACCTGGACAACTTCGGGCGGGACTTTGGGTACGAGGGCGAGGAGGTGATCGAGGATGAGGCGAGCGCAGTCTCGCGGGAGGGCAGCGTCGTCGTCGCGGACTCGCGCACGGAGCTGAGCGTGCAGATGGCGGAGGTCGTCGGCGTGACCGCCACGGCCGTGGCGAGCCAGGCGGCGTACACCACCCTGTTCCCCGGCCCGATCGCGCCCTCGCCCGCGCAGCTGCAGGTCGCGGATCGGACGAACCGGGTGATGGCGGCGCGGCGGCGGAGCGTGCGCACGAGCAAGGGGAACCTGCGGCTGCGCCAGGTGTCGATGAGCGAGAGCGAGGCGTCTCCGTCAGTGGCTGCCGCCGCGCAGACGGCGCGCAGGGCGCGGAGTCGGAGCAGGAGCAGGCGGCGGCCGACGGTGTCGACAGACGACGCCCCGGGGCCTATCCCGGCTGTGCCCACTATCCATGTCGAAGCAGCACCTTCGAAGCACGGCTCGTTCCTCGAGTTCAGCGATACGCGGCCGACGACGCCGAGCTCCGCTGTGCAGGAAAGCCCGCGACGCCTCCCCCCGCCCCCCGTGCCCCCGGTCCGCGTGATCAACACATACCGCCAGAAGCGGAACACCCTCGGTAAGTACCCCCGTCGTCGTCTGTCTCCAAAGCGCGCCCGGCTCACCACACGCACAGAGGTGTGCACGCCGCCGCCGAACTTCACGCCGTCGACGCCGGGCTTCGACCGGACGATCATCCCGCCGTTCACGTTCCGCGCGGCGCGCGCGTCGAAGGACGACTCGTTCCTGCCGAGCGAGCGCGAGCGCGAGGTCGGGGTGCGCGTGCGCCGCGTGCAGTCGCTCACGGTGCGCGGGCGCGGCGAGACGGTGAGCCTGTACGAGGGCGAGCCGGGCCCGTCGTATCGCAGGTCGGACGGGGAGGTGCTCGAGCGCGGCAGGGCGAAGGCGAAGGCGAAGCGGTATTCGGTGCCGCTGAGGGCGGCGCAGGCGCTGGTCGCGCAGCGGCCGAGGCCGTCGATGGCTGGCAGTCCTGGAGGCTCGTATTATGGAGCAGAGGTGCAGCGGTCACAGCCCCTGCGAGGCGAGCGTCAGGCGGCCCTGGGGCCTTCGCGAGGAGATCATAGCATTTTACCAGGTCCTACGCAAGCACCAGAGCAGCAGGTTCCGCCCCCGCCCCCGCCTCCTCCGAAACACGAATCGATCATGCCAACTGCGCGCCCCCCGGAGCCGTAGCGTCCGCAGACGCAGAAGCAGATACAGTCGGCCTAACTTATCAATCATCCCCATATCTCATCCGGTCTTGGACATGGTTAGCCACATTGTACGATATCCAAGGTACGTGTGCCGCGTAGCTGGTCATCTCTCTTTCTGTTTCCTCGCGGTTGACGTGTCTGTCTTGCAGCAAAATAATGCCCCATACCCGGCACGCATAACCTAATGGCCCGCTATGTATTACCTAACTTGCTGCCGCCGCTGCATCTACCACCACCCACGCCTTCCCCACCCTGCCTCCCATCCGCGGGACTCTCGTGCGCTCGACGCGCGGCGACGGTGCCCGCAGTGGACACTCCATATCGTGTATATGGTGCTGTTGCATCTATGAGGCTTTTGTATCTTTCTCTCTTTATTACAGTCGATGCCTGTACCACGCATACATGTACTGCTTTGCTTCGCTCTTTCGGAATCGTGCATTGTTTAGTTGGTAAAGAAACGGAATACAGACGGACTAGTGCCAGTGGGCAGAGTAGAGCGCCTTCATGTCGAGTATGGTACCGGTAACGCCGCCTCGGGTCCGAGTGCTCCAACGTTTGCGATGCCGGCGACCATAGGAGAGACCTGTTGACACCCGTTCGACTTGCCCGACAGCGCTGTCCGCGGTTGGTGCTGCGTGCTGGTGGCAGGTGCTCAGCGCCGCTGTTCAGAGTTCGATGCGTTCATCACTGTGAACGTCAACGGCAGTATATTAGGTTACGTGCCGCGCAGCACATCTCTGCTCCTGAGTTCCGCTGCGGGCAGCCACATCGTTCTCCACATGCATATGCACTGCTTCTCTGGATACAGATCACAATGGCGACATGGATAGGCACTCAAATCAAAGTTGAAGCTGATTCTGATCCCTCAACGCGCGGCATATGCCCGTCGGTGGTGATTACATCGTACAGCCAGTGTCCTGTTTCCCAAAGACGTACAGACCCGCGAGCCACCCCGCAGCAGGCCACCGAACATCATCACCACCGTGAACATGGACACCTTGTCACCACCCTATGCCAGCGACGCAACCTCGCCCTGCGGCGCATACTCAAACAAGTGCACCCGCCCGTACACCGTGCCCACCGCGATCCGCCCCTCCTCCTCATCCAGCGCGAGCCGGTTCCACCCATCGTCCTCCTCCTGCATATGGAACACCGTCGCGTCCGCGCCCGCGCGCTCCTCGCCGAACCACCCGGCACTCACACGGTCCCCTCCTCCCTCCGCCTCCCCTTCTCCACTCTCACCTGGAGCTCCGGCCGATAACGATGGGGCTGATGACGAAGTCGCGGTGAGCATCCGCCCTGCGATGCGCTGCCCGTGGTCCCCCGCCTGCGCGGGCCCGCCCTCGTACGCCTGCGCGTCGAGCCAGAGCGCGGTGCCCCGCCGCCCGAGCACCATGTCCGACGGCGTGAACAGCCGGATCGGCGAGGGTATGCTATGCGCCATCGCCGGCGCGCCGCCCGCGTGCAGGTACGGTGTGCCTGAGGACGCCGGGGCGGTTGTGAAGGCAGGGTTCGGGGCCAGGACGTAGTGATGTAGGATGTTCACCGGCCACGGGAACCAGGTGTCGAAACGAATCAGCACGTCGATCGGCGGGAACGGCTCTGCCCCTGCCTCCGCGCCGCATCGCGCCTCGTCGTCGTCGCAGCTTGTAGCGCATGCATGAGCCGGGCCCGGGCGAAGGAGGCGCGGGGCGACGACGAGGCTGTCGATGCGCCATTGCCACTTGTGCGACGCAAGGGGGTCGCACTCCGCCAGGGGCGGGGGCGCATCCGCGAGCGCCGTGGGCAGGGAGGCCGGGGGCGCGGGGAGCGCGTACAGGTGGATCCACTGCCTGCAGAACGTGAGGACGTGCCGGCGGAAGAGGACGGCGCCCATGCAGCGCTGTTCCTGCGAGCGCACAGCCAGTCAGCATCGGTGAGCACGGGTTGCGGGAGAGGGGCACGGACTACCTCGTTGCGCAGGGTGGGGTCGTCGTGCTCGTGCGGGACGCGGAGGACCGCGCGGACGCAGCCGGCCTCGATGTCGAGCACGCGCACGACGTTGTCCGGCCCGCTCGCGGCGAAGACGCTGCCCTCGAGCGCGAGTGGGAAGCGGAAGCTCGGGAACTCCTGCAGCGGGATGAACGCGGTGGAGGTGTCCTGCGCGTGGAAATCGATCGAGAAGATGCGGGTTGTCACGCTGGGAGACGGGCGTGGTCAGATAGTGTCCAGCGCAGTGCGGAGAGAAGAGTGATCGTGACGTACATGTCGCTCGGACCACGGCGCGTTACAGCGAGGATGCCAGGGTGGTTGGGATCCGTGTTCACTGTGGCGCCTGAGAGGTTTATGCATCGGAGGGTCGCGACGACCCTGGGCTCCCCGGTGTCTTTGCCGATGTCCCAGCAATGGAGGATGTACTTCCGCGGCGCGACCGGCTCGTCATAGAAGGTGATAGTGAGCAAGTAGCGGCCCTCGCGGCCGGGCAAGTAGTGGACGGCGAGGTTGCGTGCGCGGGCTCCGGACGGGGGGCCAGGTGGGACGAGGTCGGCGCAGCGCGTCGTGCGCGGGCTGGCGGAGGTCCAGTTGTCCCGCAGGGCGAGGGCGCGGAGGGTGAGCTGCTCGAGCTCGTCCGCGGAGAGCGCAGTGAGCGGGCGTTCGTGCAGGCCGGGGACGGGTAGGCCGGCGGCGAGGATGTGGGTGTGGAGGGCGTCGTGCCAGACGCTCCTGTCGCGCGTGAGGCCGTAGAGGGCCCTGCAGGTCTGGGGGTGGATGATTAGTCCGAGGGTGTGATTGCAGGCAGCGGGGGACGTACCTGGCGCACGACGAGGACGTCGTTCACTCTGAGATGGTGGAAGATGAGGAAGAGGACGTCTGTGGGGAGGGTGATGAGGTTGAGTGGGTCCATGGTGCGGACGAGGGGCGGGAAGGTCGAGGCATGGTAGGAGGCGTCGGGGGGTTATATAATAGCCACGGCGGCTGCGATAGGCTCATGGTGGGCGGCAGAACAGGGAGGGGGGAGAACGTGCATGACGCCGACCGCAACTCATGGCCGTTTGGAGGCGGCGCCAGATCCAACCTTATCGGCGTCCGGCCATTTACCTCGGAGGAACCTCGCCCGCCGCCGCGCCTCGCCGGTCGCCCTCGGACCGCCACACCGCCTCTCTTCCAGAACGCGGTCACATGCTTTCCCCCACGCGCACCCCCGCCGCGACGCGTGCCTCCTGCGTCGCCATCCACACGGCGGATGGCTGCTGCGAGCTTCTGCGCGGTGCGCGCGCGTCATGCGACCCTCGGCACTCGCGCTGGGCGCGTAGCTATGTATAGCGCTGCCGCTCCCAGCCTGGCGCGAGCTCTGCCATTCTCGCTTTCCTTCGCCGGAGAGCTCCCGGAACGCTCCATCGCTCGTGTGCCCTTCACTCGTCCTTCTCTTCCTTCGCTCCACCTGCCACTTCTTTCCCGCACTTGGCTTCACGGTTGCCTGTTTAATGGGCGTCGAACGGGAAGTGCCATCACGCAGACTCTGGGCCTCAGGCTATGGCGGCCCAGAAGGTGCAGCTACTGGTCAAAGATACATATAATAACCCTCATTGGCTAGGTATGACTCCATAAACACTTAGTGCTGTCAGATCGCAGTAGTGATTGAATGAATGGCTTCATGCTTAGACTCGGAGCTGCCCTTTGTAAGTTGCTCCGACTATCGCGGCCCCGAGCATTCCACTAGTCTGTCCTCACTATGTCCGCCGTTCTTTTTTTTTTTTTTTTGGATTCCACATGTTTACGGCCCGTATCTCTACGATACATGCAGGCACAATAACTACGGCGAAAATCAGTCCTAGGACCCTAGTGCGCCTCACGGCTACCTGCTCAAGCGGAGCCCGTGTTGCCCTCTTGCAACCCTGGGGCGAATCGTAAGGCATCATACACTAAAAGTAGGTAAGGAAGAACTGCGACCATAAGCTAAGGGAAGGTCCGAGCCCAAGGCGAGCCACCAAACGCATCACGCGCAGCAGGTGCAACTCCCCCCAAGACCGGCCTCGCCCGTCGCGTATGTCCGCCGTTCATATCCAAGTAAGTACTCGTCAGCGGCTGTGACATGCCACCATGCGCTTCTACACCACGCGTCGTTCCCTCTTCATCGGGCTCCACAGTTCTCGCATCTAGACCCGAGTGCACATACATCCGCGTCCCTCCTCCACGCTGTCAAGAGAACGAGCTCTTCTTCTATCTTCCACATCGCCCGACCACCCGCTTGCACTGCATCTGACTCATGCGGAAGAAACAGAACGTGACGACTGTCGTGAATATTAGCAAGATCTGAGCATTCTTATGGATACAGTGCGACCAATCAACTAAGGCTATATGGTACTATGCTACCAGAGATCCAGACGGAGGAAAACACGAAAATAAAGCAGCCAATAGGACCCCGCTCTCACCCCGCCTACCGCCTAGTACCGCCTATCTCAACGAAGCCACCCTACATACGCCCGTCCATCCCCGGATACACCGCCGGCCACCTCGTCTCCTCGTCCAAAAATGGCACCGACCCCTCCGGGCAGCGCAACCCCCTCTCCCTCCCCCTCCGCTCCTCAATCTCGAGCGCAGCGACCGCCTCCGCGACGCCCGCCATCGGGTCCAAGAACACCTCCGGTGCGCCGTCGACCACCGCCGCCGCCTCGAGCGCGCGCATGCTCGGGTACGCCTCTATCGTCGCGCCCGCGCCCCTGCGGAAGCGCTTCACGGGCACAGGCACGAAGAGGCCCTCCGCGTACGCGTGCGCGTCGGCAGCGGGCAGGGGGGCGGCTACCGCGAGAGCGAGCTCGCGCAGCGAGCCGTATGCGAGGAGGTGCGGCGCGCGGAGGAGGGCGGGGTTTACCGTGCGCGAGGGCGGCTGCGGCGCGTTGACGAGCCGCGCGAATGTCGCCGCCGGGACGGGGACGTACCACGTCGTGGGCGCGGGCGTAGACGGGCCCGAGGCGAACGGGCTGTAGGACGCGTTGGCCGCGCTCGGCGGGAGGGTCGTGAAGTTGGGGTCGAGCGGCGGGGCGTGGTGGTACGCGGCCCTGCTCCTGCTCCTGCTCCGACTCGCGCTGTGCCGCACACCAGCACCAATGCGTGAGCTCTGCGTCGTCGTCGCCGTTGCCCTTGCGCCGGGGCCGACCTCGGCCTTCCTGCGGGGCGTGTACTTGTAGTCCGGGTGCATCATCAAGTGCTCCTCCTTCTTCTCCGCGGCGATGCGCACGTAATGCGCGCGCGTGGCGGGGTCGAGCGCGCGCCACTCCGCGCCGACGCGCTTCGAGAGCTCGTCCTGGCGCAGCGCCCCGCCGCCGCTGTGTCCTGTAGCGGCGTGTTCCTCCGCCCGCGCCATGCGGTAGCAGATGAACGAGTTGGGCGGGCGCTTGATCTTCTCGGGGTGGCTCGCGGGCATCGTCGGTCTCGGCGGGGTTCGACTTGTGCTGGTGGTGGGTTGGCTTGCGAGTGGCGGCGATGCAAGAGGCGGTAGGATGCAGAGGGCGGGCGGAGACGCACTGTGATGAACGGTGCACGTCCTACCGCACCCTTATATCCACCCCGCCTGCGTTGCGCGCATCGCCCGTGCAAGTGTGCACAACACCGACGCTTTGACGACCGCCGCCCCTTGCCAGCAGTGCGCAAGCGCCCGCCCGCACGTCACGGCGCACAACGCTTTGCGGCCCTGCCATCAGCCCAAACGGGGGAGCGCACACACATGCGCACACGGACGATCAATGCAGGATGGCCATTGGCTGCAGGGCTTTGCCCCGGCGGGGACGTTACAGGGACGGGGACCTGGGGGACAACGCCGAAACAGGTTGGGAGGATCCCTGGACGAGCAGAACGTAGGCAGATCGAGACATGTCGTCAGTCGCATCGTTGTCGTCGTCGCGCGGATAGTTACCGGACAACGTACCAGGAACGCGCGTGGCGACAGGTCCACAACCCGCGCAAGAATAGCCCGTCGAAACATTGCGACTGTGGCGCACAAGAGGCAAGCCAGTCACCGCCGAGTGCTGTTGACGTCTTCCATGCATTGCGCGCGAGATCGGTGGGGGCCGTGGGAGAGGCGCGAGTGGAGGACAAGATCGGGGGCCGACGCCACTGATCCGCCCCGAGCCCCATCTCGGTCGCTACGTGGCGCACACCGAGTCTCTAGTGACACGTACCGTCGTCCTCTCGTCGCCGTACATCTCGCAGCGAAGTGAAGCCCGACACACTGCACGGGGGTTGTCGTCCTTGACGATCCCCAGAATAGTTTGGGCACGTGCTGCGGCGCCCGACCTATGGTACGCATCAGCGAGGTAAAGTGACGGGATGGGTTTCAGAACGTACGGGCTGCTCGAAGAGCGCTTGCCAGCACAACGGGGCCTTTGCTGGACTACAAGACTGTTGGGCAAGTGTGCAATGAGTAACGGCAGTAGTAAATGTGTACCACCGTGGCGTCGGCAACTTGCACGCCGGGTACCTAGCCGCGGGCACAACGCACACCGCATACGGTGAGACGTGGGGGCACGTACCTGTTGTAGGAGTATCCTCAGGATGCACACGCGATTGGATCGGGACTCACCAGTCACCACAGCCGGGCCAATGCAGGATGAGACCGCGTGAAGCACTGAGTCATAGTGGGACGAATGGTACACAGCACTACTCATTAGACAGTAATGAACAACAACAGACAGAAGATGGTTCCACAGCGACGAGCACGCCGAATAAGTTACACACAGCCTGCCCCCGCCTGCGCGCCCTAGTTAGTCGTCTTCGTCGCCGATGACATGCACCGGCCCCGCCTCCGCCTCGTCCGCCGCCTCGGGGACGCGCGCGTACCACTTGGACGTCGGCGTCGTGAGCTCGATGGCGTTCTCCTTGGCGGCAGACGCCGCGTTGCGCCCGCTCGTGGAGTAGAGGTTGATGAGGACGACGACAATGGTGTAGATGAGGAAGGCGAGGCTGTGTGCAGTGAGCGAGGGGAGGGAGAAGGGGAGGGAAGGGAGGCGTACCTGAACATGATGAGGACGTAGGTGACGTGATCCATGCCCTCGTCGTGCACGAACTCGAGCTCCTCGTCCGTGGCAGACATGAAGAGGATGCTGGATGACGATCAGCGCGTTGCAGATATGAGGGACTCCGCGCTATAGACTCACCCTGCGCAGATGAGAAACTGAAGAGATACTTGGTGAGCGCCTCTATCGATACGGATTCTGATAGGATACGTACGAATGAAGGTAGATGCCTGAACGCGCGACCTGCAGTTGCAGTAACGGACCCCTCGTCCTTGCTGCCCTCCGCAAGTGTATGCTCGCTGTGAGCATCGCCCTCTTCCAGCGGTGCGTACTTTGGCACGATAAAGCAAACCTCAATGATGCGGGCGAGAGCAGCGATCATAAGCGTATACCCGAAGGTCGAGTGGACCTGCGGGACTGTGGTTCGTCAGACTGGCCAGGGCATCGGCGAGCTATCTTACCTTTGTTGAAATCATGAGTGCTTGCGCATGCTGAGACATTGCCCATCCGGTCAACCCGATACTGGCGGGATGTGAGCCACGGAAGGTATGTTCGGTTTGCCTCTGCTACTCACATCAAGGAGGGCACGACGGAACGCTGATAGTCCGTTATCAGCATGCTAGTCCATTAATGGGTTGCACGAAGTGCATACCTGATTGTTGCGAGATAATACGATGCCCAACGCGCCTCCAGTCCACCCTGTAGATGGAGTGTCAAAGCACGTTTAACCGTCAGAAGTTGTGAGCAGGCATACAAAGGACACCTAGGATACTAGATGAATGTAAGCCAGATGGTACACGTCGCCAAATACATATCAACGCACGTGTGTTGCATGTCTTTCACGGACCACCCTGAACCGTGATGCTCCGTGAAGGTATTAACTAAGATCCTCATTAGTTGTCAGACAGCTCACAACTAAGTGTGTACGCACCGATGCCCTACCATGTCCAGTAAGGTCAAGCCGTCATACGACGAACGGATGTCACGTACCCAGAGCGTGATGACCCATGAATCCCACCATTCCGGACTGCGCCCACTGCGCCTGATCCAGGTCTCTCCCACGAGCAGCAGGATGGCCATGACTATCCCGTAGGAAATGAAACCGCTTCCCTATGACAGCGCAGTTTCATAATGAGGGACAAACTGCTTTCTGACAGGGCGTACCATGATGTAGTGGGCCAGGCACTGCCCGAGGTGGCCGCCACGGCAGTATCCCCGGAAGGTGATTGCGCCAAAGAGCATTTGCGCCCAGCCAATGACGGGGTAGGCCTTGCCCACAATTCCATGCAGAACAACGGCGTAGGGACGCAGACTGCGCTCATGTATATGGAGCTTCAGGTAGATCCCGAGGGTCAGTTGCAAAGCGATGGGGACGAGCATGATGTTGGCCATGGTGCCGTGTACGCCGTGGAGGAAGGCGCGTCCGCCATGTGAATGGCCCAAGATGTAGCCTCCGATGGTGAGGAGGAAGCCTACGCTCTGTGGTACAGGTTAGGTAGGGCTCTCGCGATATTATAGCGAGACACAAATGGGCGGAGGCTCACCTGCAGAGGGACATGCCAACGACTCCGCGAAAGCCCGAGCACCATGCCCGTCGGGAAGAGGACTCCCCACACTAGTGCTTGAACGCAGATGTGAAGCCATAGTATTGCATCGATTGGTGCATGCTCTTGCTCTTCTGTCAGTTCGTCGTGGTGTTCGTGGGCGGATGCGGAGAGGACCAGAGTGAACAACCAGATGGATAGCGAGTTTCTCAATGTTGGTCGAGGCATGTTAAAGAGAATTATGAGGGCTCGTCAGTATCCACCCCCGTTGTCGTGGACGGCGCGGGGCCGATTGGTGCCAGTCTGCGTGGTGTGGTGGACGCTTTCCCGATGGTCGACGGCAGACGGAGCGTCCAGCTTTGGGCGCTTCGCTGCTTGAGGCGCGATCGACACGGACCCGTGACGTCGGAGACGACCCCCGATGATCGCCTTACGCAGGCCCCGCCGCTTACTCTCCTCCCTCCCAAAAAGGTCGTATATCCAGTCTGCCTAGGGGAGACAACTCACTCATATTCCCCTATGGTTAGGATAACACTAAAATCTAAGGCTTGCGCCTCTAAAAACCTTGTTTGGCAGCAGTAGCATGTTCTACTTCAAGCCTGTCGCAGAGGCGGTGCATGTGTCGGCCCTCGGGCGCGACAATGACAGTTGACGAGCATCGTGAACAATCTCACCAGTTTGTTTATTGCGGCGGACGATTGGCAATTCGCCACTGTCGACGCAATCACGGTGTCACACTGTATACAATCATTTCACGGTGAGTAGGCTAGCAGTGCTTCTTAGTTCTGGAGGCTGGGTCGCATGTACTCATCAACTAGAATGTGAGTCATCTCGCAGGTGTGGACAATGGACTAGCGCGTCCAAGCCCCTCGGGACCGCTCAAGGGCCGCCACTGACTCATTCCGTACCCAGCTGGGAAGTATTCGGGATCTGCAAACCCTGCGTGACATGGGCGAGGCGGTTGCGGTGCCAGTGACCAGTGGTCAACTGTTTTAACCCTCTTCAGCGGAGCAATGAGCCCCGCTAGCCTCAGGCTATGCGGCATGCCTTGATGCGTAAAACGGCTGCCCGTGCTGCGACGGAACCGTGGCGCTTCTCTGCGAGTGAGTATATAATGCGCTAGATGTGTCCGGGTGCTCAAGGTGTCACTCACATTATTCTAGCCGTTTCGTTGCCATGAGCAACATCACTGAACATAACACGCAGATACTACAAGCGGCACTGAATACCCAGTGAGTCACTGTCCTTGTTGAGTAGTCCTGATAGCGAGAAGATCTCAAGCTACTTGGTAGATTCATTGATGCTTGTATCAACTTTGCGTCCCTCAGTGGGTCCTGTGGTCTAATGTGACATCATACTGGCTGAATATTAAAATATTTGCAGGTTTTTACCTCTTCGACTTCTGCTTGACATTCGACCTTCAAATTGATTTCATGTGGGGACGTAAATGGTCCATAACAACACTCCTATTCTTGCTTCTCCATTTTTCTGTTGTTCTGTCACAAATATCTGATGCTGCTGGGCCATTTCTATCTTGCAAGGTATGTTATTTTTGCTTGCAGTACTGCGAATTTGTACTGACAGAACATGATTGGATAGAGGTTTGTTGTACCATACATATTGACCTCTCTGACGTGCTCAGCTTACCTCGACATAGTGGCTTTGCCTTTGATTTTGTTAGCCTAGGTGTTGCATTAATATTCAATGTCGTCACTGCAGGTACTGGGGTCATGGCTATCTGGGTAATGTACTCTTGTGCCTGACTTCCTACACCCACAGCAATTGCAGCTCTACGAATCTTTGCCATCAATGGGAAACACTGGCTGCTGCCTACAATCATTGTTATACTGTCCCTACCACAAGTGATTGCCAATATCGTGTGTGGAGTCCCCCTTTCTGATTTGCCCTCAATTGACTTCATCTTGTGCAGTATGAGATTATCAACACTCATATCATGTTCTTCTCACAAAACATCTGTGCACCTGCATATAGCAATGCATGGACCATGGTTGAGTGGGTCTTTCTCTATATTTGAATAATAGAAGCTCTAATGGTCATTTGGTAAAATGCAGATGTAAGTCATGCAATGGTTGAGAGGTAACACAAGGGCTGACAAACGACTTCGGCCATGACCATGATAGTGGACTATGCTGCTGTGGCAACCGCCCTAGCTGCCCATATTGTGGTAGTGGGAGCCATATGGTATCATACATTCACTTTGAAGAAGTTAGCACACAATGCAGGTACACAGGTCAATCTGGTCACCCTACTGCTTCGTGATGGTGTGTTTGATCTCCCCTAGTCTCCTGTATTATTGACTAACATCCATGAGTCAGGAACAATTTACTTTGGGTCAGGAATACCTATTATATCGCCCGTACCTACATCTCATCTTTCTTATCCATGGCAGCGCGCTCCTTGCTTTAGACATTCTGGAGACCATTGCTCGATATTCACCGGTATATCAATTGGTTCTCTCTCACCAGATGTGTATGGTACTAAATGTAGAATGCAGAGCTTTCCGAACATAGGGGTTTTCGTTGGCAGGTTTGTCGACGTGATCAATGTCCTGCACTTGCGTTTTGCTGATCACCCAGATATCAGTGCCACGGGAGTCATCTTGTCCCGCTTCTTCCTCAACCTTCGCAGCACTGCAGATTTGCCACAAGGAACAGCCTCAACGTCCGAAGAAATCATGTCTGAGCTCCGCTTTTCACCTCAGAACACATTGGGTGGCTCAGTACACTTTGGTAGTATTGCCGAGGATGTGGGAGACGAAGAGGATGGTGTTGAGGAGGCCAGCGAGGTGTGGACAACGGAGGGCAACGTGCGCGGCTCGTTCACAGCAGGAACCGAGAGTCCGTGACACTCTGACAGCGCACGTAAATGTATCGAGGAGGGTGACGGCACCCGATGTCCGTTTTGTTGGCTAGTACAGAACAGAAAATAACTTACGACGTGTGGATGCACATTAGCCCGCATCACAACGGTGAATTGGCCTCATGTAGCGAATTGACCGTCCGCTTAGCATGTTGACACCGTCCAAAAAGCAGGCGAGAAATACTTAGTTGTATCACCATCTAGAAGTGTAGTATGTGCGGCGTGATAGAGAGAGAGGATGCCTAAGCACCAAGTCGTATCCTCCCCTCGAGCACGCGCCTCGCTTCGTCCCCCGGATCGCACTTCGCCAGCTTATCATAGTCGTACCACACAAGCACCGAGTCGCACGTCGTCACGATCCGGCGCTGCGCGTACGACCACACCGCGCCCTTCAGGTGGAAGTGCGTCTTCGGCAGGCGCTTCGCCGGGTCCGCGGTTGCGCCGGGGTGCGGCTTGTGCGCGACGAGGAGCGTGTCGGGGTAGACGACGGGCCGCTTGTAGTCGATGGAGATGGACTTGAGGATGAGCGAGACACCGCGCCCGGCGAGCATGTCTGCGACGCGCTGCGGCCCGCCGATCTCCTGCGCGAGGGAGACCATCCATTCGATGCGTGATGACTCGAAGAACCGCACTGCAAGAATAGGGTGAGATAGGGAGAAGTGCGTATAACCACGCAAGCCATACCATAACGGACGTTGTTCACATGCCTGCATCAGGGGCTCGTTACACTAGTACTGTGCGCGCACGGCGAGAGGTCCGGACGACTCACTGGAAGGCATCGTGGTCTCCCCATACAATCTTCTGCTCCCAGAAGCTACTCGGGTCGTACCCTAACTCAGAGAGCTGTGCACGTGCTTCCTCCTCCGGGGCGACGGTCTCAGCGTTCGCTTTCGTGTGCAGAAACTCTGCGAGCAGCTCTGGTGGCGGATCCGGAGACTCGGGGCCTATCGTGCCAGGCGCGATGTGGAACGGAGAGTTCGGATCCCGGAAAGCATCTTGCAATACCTACTGTACATGACTTACATGGTCAGAACAGAGTGGCCTGGCCGCACAGGAATCCGTAGGACCTACACACGCACCTTAATAGAAGATGAATGCCGCGAGAGAGGGGTAGACCACACTGGTCCACAGGTACGGCAACGCCGGAATTGCTGTAGCTGTATCCTTGCGAGTTGCCTGAGCTTGTGCATGATGGAAGACAATGCACGAAGGAGGATGGGAGCCAAGCTACTGGCAAGTCTGGCTGTGTTGAATCGTCGCCCGAAAGAGCCAGGATTGCACGGGAAAACTCGGTTAAGCCAAGGATGGAAAAAGATAGCAATAAATATTGAGACCCGTAGGTCTACCACTCCGGGAAAGCGTGTCATCCTTGTGCAGGGGCCATGCTAATCTTCTCTGTATCGTTCCAATTTTTTCGTATGTCACCCCAAAGGGGACATGTGAAGTAGATAGGTGCCAACGTCGTCAGACGCAGTTTTGCATTCTGAGCTGCCGACGATCGTCACGTGTGGTTGAAGACGCGATCGGGGGGTTGCTGGGTCGTTTCCCCGACGTCGACGTACTTGCTCAGAACCTTTCTTCGAGTCTATCATATCTTCTCTGATGTGACAACCCACTCGAGACCGTAAAACTTTAAGCAGCCGAAAACGGAAAGTAGGCATATAGCTACAAAGCAAACATTCATAGACTGATACCCTGAAGCCTTAGCTATACAAAGAGCGTGCGGTCGCGTCCTTCTATCACGACGAAGAACAGCCCATAGTGACACCGTTATATGGACCATCATGGTCCGACTCGTCGCCGTCGAGAATATTAGGTACGTCCCCCACGATGCACTGCGTGCTCGGGTTGTCCTGCCCCGGACACGCCGCCCATTCGCCGGAGTCCTCGATGTGTACTTCGCCTGCTGGGTGGACGTAGCCAAGGCCCATGCCCGGGACGATGGGTACAGGGTCCTCCTTGTTATTGATGTGCGTAACCGATGTGGATAGAGCGTCGATGTAGTTCGCGAAGGCTTGGTTCCCGACGCGGGGCAGACCGTAGCCAACGTATGTGTATGTTGCACCGGATATGTGAAGCGGAAGATAGACAGCGTCGAGCAACGCGATCGCAGCACCTGACGGCAGGCATTCGTGGATCATGACCTAGGTGGTCGACAGATAGATATCATGGTGCGCACCTAACGAGTGTCCCACGAGTGCGACATTGCCCGTGCTGTACTTGGACATGGTCGTCTGCACTGCAGACAACACTTCCGTTGCGGTCCTATCAAATGGTCAGCCCTCGCAATATCATGCATGTGTGCGATACATTGCTCACTTTGCCTGTTCATCAGCGAAGCCTTTGTGTACCTCGATACCCGATGAAACCCCAGGGAAGAGTGTCGCGTTTAAGTTGCCCCGGATGGCATCCGCATCCGTCACTAGCGACAAACTGGAAAGTCCGGTCAGTTCGAAATGCGACTACTGTATCAGTACAGACACGAACATTTCCTCTGGGTTGGTTCCCTGATGCGACACGACCACCGTATCAAGCGTTGGGTCATAGCCCACAAACCCTATCACCAGCTGTCAGCCCCCGCGATCCGTCGACCCCGAGTGCAAAAGGAAAACGCACAGTACTGCGTGCCATCCCCGTCGCCTCCAGAGGCGACAGGCTCAAAGTCCGCATTGGCCTCGCAGTTCGTGCCGCACGACCAGGTCGCCGTCTCCGAGGCCGAGCAGTACCCCGTGCTCGCGTACCAGGTGTACGGCGTGAATGCGGTGATTTGGCCCGAGCTGAGCGCAGTGATCGACTGGCGTGCCTGCAGACCCGGGGCGGGCGCTGCCCGGACGGCGGGGGAAAGCAAGGCCAGGAGAGCTGCACTGAAGGCGAGAGCAAGCATGACTGCTCGGGTTCGGGCTCGGGGGACTGTTCGCTGAGTAGGGGTGTGCGGTGAAGCGTGCAGAGTCTGGCCTGCAATGCCCCGCTTTATGTACGAATGCGAGATTTCATTGCTGACGGCCTCCGAGCTCGGCACGGGAGCGCCGCGCTCGGAGGGGGCTATGGGGCGACTGGTGGGCACATCCGCGATGTTGCCTCAGAGAACAGCTGATACGTATGGGCCCTCGGGAGTGTGCTGTGGCCTGTGCGAACGCGGGCTCGGAAAACAGCTATGTTTAGCTTGTGCATGTGTGGTGTGGAATCGGACGTCACGATCACCCGCAGAGAAGGCTCACAAGCACCGACGTGCCCCGATCAGACACCCTCTTCGGCGACGCTGCGCGTGCTTGGTCTTCGGCCCACCCGCGCTCGCTGCTGGACCATGCTGTGGATTTATGCAGGGTCGCACGTTCGTTGTTATCTACGCATGTTCATGGAGATAAAAGAATTGGGTCGACGTACCGTCGATGGAACGCTTGTAGAGGGCCAGGTGACATGTCCTCACGGGCATGCTTCCATTTCCCGCGTTCCTTCAGTTCGCTGTCCGCTGTCCGTGATGTTGGATCACTATCTCGATGCAGCTCAGTATGCACCGCTGTAGTTCTGCGACCGACACTGGTCAGCGCAACGTGAGACACCATCGGTCAAGCCTACTAACAAAATGTGCTGCCAGCGGCAATCCACGCTCGAGACCTATCAAAACTGTAGCCTCATCCACCGGACCTGGCCACCGCTTTCTCGCCGATAGGGAGTGTCTTACTCTTGACACAAGCAGTCTAGGTCGCAAGCACGGGGCAGCATATACAAATACCATCTGCGCGCGCTATCATCGCTCGCGGGAGAGTGCTAGCGACCGGATTGAATGGCACGCCGGTACAGTGTCGCAGCGAGGCTGAACAGCCATGTTCCCCCGAGGTAGCACTTGGGTTGATAGACCGGTTGGGAACATTGCTATTGTGATTGCTGAGGGGCCCCAACAGGCTTGCTAGCGATGTTTCCAGGAGCCACGGCCGGCAGTGTGCGATTCGTCGTGACTGACGGAACAACAGAACGCGATTTGTGGGGAGGGCGATGTTACTGAACGTCTGGGCAACAGAAATCAGCTATGCATGAATCTCGCATCATCAGTTGCGGCACTCATCGTGTTGATAATTTGAGTCACGCCTGTGCGTGCGACACGTTGCTATCAGTATGTAAAGTACCGCCCAACGGCGGACGAATATCATGTCGCGATGCGGTGGACGGTATAACGATAAGTCGAACGCGACATGACGAGGCATCCAGATACAACATGAAATCTGAAACGTACACCCAGAAATACGATAACTTCGCAACCTCCAGCACGTCTCCCCCACGCTGATGAGCCCCGTACCACGACGCGCCCTAGCAGCGCATCGTCACCCCGTCGTACGGACCATCATGGTCCGAACCACGCCCCTTGAACACGCTCGGCACATCGCCGACCGTGCACCCCGCGCTGTCGTTGTCCTGGCCGGGGCACGCCGCCCACGCGCCCGAGTCCCGGATGTGCACCTCGCCCGAGGGGTGGCGGAAGCCGAGGAAGCGGCCGGGCAGGATGGGGACGGGGTCCTTCTTGTTGTTGATGTGCGTGATGCTCAGCCCGAGCGCGTCGACGTAGTTCGCGAACTGCTGGTTCCCGACGCGCGGGAGGCCGTACCCGATGAATGTGACCGTGGCGGAGGGGATCTGCAAGTGGAGATAGATGGTGTCGAGGAGGGAGATGGCCGCGCCTTGTGGATGATACATCAATGAGGAGTCCACGAGAAATACCTGGGGAACATACCGAGGGAGTGTCCAACTGTCGTGATCTTCTTCGTCCTGTGCTTAGACATCGTCGTCTTGACCGCGGTCAGGACACTCTTGGCTGACCTATATTTCAGACGGGTCAGCGCCGTGTATCTCTCTCGTCAAAGCGGGACTGACATCGCTTGTGCATTGGCGAAACCAGAGTGCGCGTGGATTGACGGGCTGATGCCCGGGAACAAGGAGGATTTGAGCGCTTCTCTGACGACTTCCCCGTCCTCGATGAGAGGCAGCCTGACGTGGTGTGTGTGTGAGCGGGGGTGCCATCAAGAGACGGCTTGGACGTACACGGCCTGCGGATGAGTGCCCTGGTGCGCGACAATGACCGTGTCCAGCATCGGGTCATATCCCACGTACCCTATCCAAACTGGTCAGTGTGCCGCGCGCAGCCTCAGCAAAAAGGGCTCGCCAATATCTATGCAGGTATTGGCGAGTCAGGGGTAGGGCTACCGCGACCCGCAAGGCTACCTTAACCATTCGTAGCCATGGGTATAGCTACGAAGGGCTGTGGTCAGCTGAGGTGTACCTACAGGTGGCCTTGCAAGTCACAGTGATATCCAGTCATATACTGGCGAGACCTTTTTGCTGATGAGGGACGCAACAGGCGGTACGCACAAAACTGTTCTATCGTTCCATCACCTCCAGACGCGGTAGGAATGAACCTCGGGTTTCCTTGGCAGTTCGCCCCGCAGTTCCATGCCAATGTCGTTGCGGGCTTGCAGTATCCTGCGCTGGCATAGAATGAGTACGGCTTGAATGAGGATACCTGTGCCGTGCTCAGGGTGGTGATCGAGGCTCGCCGGGGGGTTGAGATAGGGTGTGCAAGGCCAGCATGCAGGAGAGCGAGGAGAGCGAGGGTGGTCGTAAAGAATGTCATGGCGACTCGACTTCGAACGAAGTCGCGTGCGGGGGCAAGAGGGGGCGTCCGAAAACGAGGAAGAGGAAGACGAGGAGCTAGCTCACTGGGGGTCCGGGGGCACAGCCGGGGAACAACAATGACTGCCCAGGTCTTATGTACCCCGGCTGCGACATGGAAGCTCGGCGCTGCCAGGTGGGCGAATGTTCAGCGTGCATGATGGAGGTGTATGGGTCGGGAGGGCGGGCAATGGCCAAGCCAACGGAGGGCGTGTGCAGAGTCGCGTCGCCCGCGCGCTGCGGCGGTGTCGAAGCACTCGATCACGCTGTCCGCCCTGGGATCTGATGGTCATGGTGAGGCCGATCGATGATTAAATTTAAGTATCGGCGCTTGTGCTTGAGTCTTACCAGTGAGCACCATACTTGCATCGGACGCCTCGTTCGTCTCGTGCGCACTGTGACTTAACCTTACCGGTACCTTCGTAGCCTACCCGCCATATTACTTACTGACGCGCCTTAGAACACTACCTTAGAACCCCTGCTGGTTGAACCACAGGAAAAGAAGATCTCGGCGAATGACGTGGTCCGTACATCTACATCGACTATTTATCACGGCACGCACGTCGCAGATAATCAGAAACCCTTCTATGTCCTGTGACACCCGTACATTGTGCAATATAGGTACGAAAGCCACGACGCAAGTCAGAGACAGATCGGATGAAGATGGCGCGGTGCTCGACGTCCGATTCAATGTGCACGTTCGGATCCGGTGTCTCACCTCCCGGTTACTCCAATTCTTTGAGTACGCAAACCTGTTCTTGCAGCCATCGGTGAGTCCTGAGTACTCGTGGCTTCGCACGTCTCTCATGTCCGTCATCAGTATCGTACTTGACAGTGCATGCGCAGTTACGTTGCAGCTGAATATGATCGGGCAGTTCGGACCACACATCTGCTCTAGTTGCGCGACAGATGTTCCTGCGATGATATATATATACTTACTTCCACACTGCATCCGGCAGGCGCATGGCGTTTGCTGGAACATGCGAGCTGGAGAGTTCCACCCTTTGCATGGCCTTGACCGGGGCTCCTGGCATGAACCAACTGTTCGCTCCGCATAGTAGCTTGCGTGCCTACGTTTCTTCGCTGCTGGTTGCTTTACGACGATTGTCGCAGGCTCCTCGTTCCCATGAAACGTTCCTGTCTCTCAGGAGTCAATTCTCTTTGTACGACACCGCCTCGAGCCAGCTTCTCGATGGCGAAGAGACTGCTAGTACTATCGCCGCATAAGGCCTAGCGTCGACGCAAAGGGACATCGCACGATCGACCCGGTCAAGGGCTCAAGGCACGCCACTATCAGTGAGTCTTCTTCATCTATCAAACGAACGTGACCTGGCACTCGCCGGTACTTACATGCATAGATGCACGCGAAATAGCGCTATACATAGGCGGCGCTGCGGAACATTTCTCCCACAATACATCCGCGAAGAACGACCCATATGGTCCGTATGTCGGTCCTGGCATACGGGCTCGCACACAGTTGAGACCCCGTCTGTCCGTCTCCTGACTTGATTTCTGCGTTACGGTATATAACCCGCCTTGTGCGTGTCCCGGGACTTGTGCGGCTCCAGCCCTACTGTGCTGTCTAGCTTTAGCTTCCGAGTCATGTACGCTTTCGCGATCGGTGCGCTCCTCCTCGGCGAAGTTGTACTCGCGAACCCTGTACCTGGGCTCCTGGCCCGCCAGTCGATTACCGCGCTGTTAACGGCGCAGATCGACGCGTTCACGCCGTACACTTGGTTCGCCAGCACGGGCTACTGCGCACCGGCGGAAACGCTGGCATGGGATTGCGGCACAAATTGCGAGGCGAACCCCGATTTCGAACCTGTGGCATCTGGAGGGAACGGAGACAGCACACAATACTGTGCGTGGGTGCTGGGTTGCATCCAAGTCTGTGGTTACTGACGTCCTAGACAGGGTTCGTAGGCTATGACCCAACCTTGGATAGCGTCATCGTGTCGCACCAGGGAACTAACGTCGATGATATGTGAGTAGTATCTTCTGGGCGGTAATATTCGGCGTGTCAATGATCATCTCACGCCATGTAGCCTGCCGATCCTCACCGACGTAGATATCGTTAAGACCAACCTTGACTCTGATCTGTTCCCCGGACTCTCCTCCGACATCGAGGTACATTCGGGATTCGCCGATGCCCAAGCTAAGTGCGCGTGATTTATAATCAGTGTTCAGGACGCGGTGCTGAGCCCTCTGTACAGCACAGCGACAGAGGTCTTGTCGGCAGTTCAGACTACGATATCGAAGTACTCCACTAGCAAAATCACGATTGTCGGGCATTCGCTAGGTCCGTCTGGTCGGGCAGACGTCGGGGCATAATGTACCTAACGAGGGCCCCTTCCTTTCCCAGGTGCCGCGATTTCCCTCCTCGATGCCGTCTACCTCCCGCTTCACATCCCCGACGCGACGTACACGTTCGTCGGGTACGGCCTGCCACGCGTCGGGAACCAGGCATTCGCGAACTACGTCGACGCGCTCTCGACGTCCGTGACCCACATCAACAACGAGGAAGACCCCGTCCCCATTCTGCCGGGCATGTTCCTGGGGTTCGTGCACCCGTCGGGCGAGGTCCATATTGAGGACTCGGGCGAATGGGCGGCGTGCCCGGGCCAGGATAACCCCAGCACGCAGTGCATTGTGGGCGACGTCCCGACGATCTTCGAGGGGAATACGGCGGATCATGATGGGCCGTATAACGGGATTGAAATGGGCTGCTAGGTGGACTACCCTCTGATACACATCCTATGTACTTCAAGGATTGGAGATATGAAGTGACTTCATCATGGGCAAAGTGCGAGATCGCTATAACGAGCTCAACTGAGGCCTGAAGAGGGCTGAGCAGATTTTGAAAAGTAACATTGCGTACAAATGCATCATTGGATTTGCATGGAGTCTCGTGACGAGCCGCACGCCGTACGCAACACCAATCTCTGCCGCTGGTCGTTGAGTAGAGGCTACTTGAAATGTCCCCTTCGGGGTGACATACGAAAAAATTGGAACGATACAGAGAAGATTAGCATGGCCCCTGCACAAGGATGACACGCTTTCCCGGAGTGGTAGACCTACGGGTCTCAATATTTATTTTTTGCCCGCAATAGAATAGGCGTCTACTCTAATCTACCCCGCTCATATCAACTCGACAGTCCTGAATCGCAGACACCGTACACATACATAGGCAATGCTCAATCAGGGATCTCATACGGACCGGAATGACTTCCGCTTAGCATGAGTGTACCTAAGCCTAGATCTAGACGTACGTACTATGTAAGTGCCACTCCACCATGCGGCCAGAACCTTCTCCGGCGAGTCCGACCCGATCGTGCATCCGCTCGCGTTCATCCCACTCTTGTGCACCAACCGCCATGTCTAGCGCAGTTAACGTGTTCGTTGTGTCCCCCGACACACGATCGGAGCGACGGTATGATCTGCACATCACTGTGCAACAACTGAAGGTGCGTGGCTTTGTCATCAGCGTTTGATCCACCGAGGATGTCAAACTGAGACCCCCAACAGAACAAGCTCGAATTGGTAACCGGGATACCAGTACAGAACCAAGCGATCTCTGTGTTCAACACAGAGGGTGATACTGCACCTGCGGCAGTACTCGATGACGATAGCAAGCCACTCGGGTTTTACGGCTTGAAGGAGCTGCAGATCCTACAAGTAAATCCATTCGAAGCTTAACATGGTGTACGCGTGCCTAACGCGTGTGTATGATCACAGGTGTCAGACCTTAACCCGTCTACGTCGTTCACGGGCCAACTGACCGACGTTTCGCAAGTGGAGAAGTTCGAACTGAGCGAGGGCGAGTACGCCCAGAGGCGCGGTACGTATTCGTACCGATCTGCTTAGGAGAGTCGCTGACGGAAAGCAATGTAGATACTATACTGGCATACAAGCAACAGCATAAGATCGGAAGGTTCGCGGAGCAGAAAGACGAGGCCGAGGAGAAGGTGCCGGAAGACATCACAGTCGGTGCGCGGTGTGAAGTGGAAACACAAGAAGACGATCTACACAAACGCGGCACTGTGCGCTTTGTAGGCCCGACGCATTTCGCGAAGGGTATTTGGGTCGGAATCGAGTATGACGAGCCGATGGGCAAGAATAATGGATCGTAAGTGATCGTACTGCCTTACTCGGACTCGCCGCTAACGAGCGAGTGACTTGCAGCGTGAAGGGTGATCAGTACTTCGAGTGCAAGCCCAACTTCGGTGTCTTTGTCAAGCCTGAGCGGGTGAAGATCGGTGACTTCCCGGTGGAGGAGATCAACTTCGATGACGAGGAGATGTGAACGAATCAAGATAGCCTGTGAGTAACTATCTCAACTCCTTTGCGGTTAAGGCCTAATGTTGACTGCATAGCACACGGCAATGATGCTTACGTCCTCTGTAACATAGTATCTAACGCCGATGCGTCATGTATACCCATCTCGCCCCGGGGCTTCCGACCCTCGCCCATGCGATATGAAAACCGTATGGGGGACATGATGTCGTACTACGGTATCTCGATCAACGCGTACTCGTGCATTGTTGTCACAGATCATTACAGAATTTGAATTTGTTCTGTGGCTCGAGATGACGATGGCGCCCACTCAGGGCAGTGCCACCGAGCAGCGTAACTCTCAACCAAGCAGCTCAGTAGCCGGGGATTGATATCAACCAGCTCCAATTGAGAGTTTGCAGACCTCCTATTCAAAATACTACTACTCATAGCTTGTACAGCACTTTCTTGGACAGCACTGCATTCCGTCAGGCTTACAGGTACGATTAGCCCGAGACCAGAAGTTAATCATCTGCCACGGGCCCACGGGTTTACATTACATGATGAGATGCGATCTCATGTATTGCTTCAAATGTCATGGCAAGTGCTGCACAAGAAATATGGATTTTTACTGTTTTATCCAAGCTGACACGTCTTTCGAACACCGGGACACGTCTACAGGACTGAGCAGGAGGGTGAACTGAACCAGAATACCTGCCTGATTTGGGGGTGGAAACTACTCGAACGGGCTGGAAGGCCCGGAGGTAGCCTGTATTTCCCACGCCTCCAGTGTGTCATGCATGGTGGACAAGGCCGCGCGTCGTCTCGAGCTTGCCTTATAACGCTTTGCTCGTTCTGCCTCAACCACCTTTTTCCTTCCTTCACGCTTGACTCTTTCACGACATGTCGAACCCCAGCGGTCACAACCCCGGTGCAGACGCATCTGCACCAGGCGGTCCCAACGACGTTTCTACCGCAATCTTGAGGCCAAAGAAGTCGTAAGTAGCGCGACGCGTCATGCAGATAGACCCAGCGAGCTAACCGTAACGTGCAGGCCCAACCGTCTCATCGTCGATGAGGCGACCTCCGATGATAACTCTGGTGAGTGTGCTCGCCATTAGGTTCTAAGTGTACGTGCTGAATTGCGATCTAGTCGCGACTCTTAACCCCGCAACGATGGAGACTTTGCAACTATTCCGGGGAGACACGATCATCGTGAGGTATGTATTCATTTCTTCCTTAGCAAGGATTATTGGTTTTCACATCTTGTAGGGGCAAGAAGCGGCATGATACTGTCCTCATCTGCCTGAGCTCCGACGACGTTGAGGAGGGCAAGATCCAGATGAACAAGGTGGCGCGCAACAATCTCCGCGTCAAACTCGGCGACATGGTCAATGTCCACCCGTGCTTGGACATCAAATATGGCAAGCGCGTCCATATCCTTCCGTTTGACGACTCCGTCGAGGGTCTCAGCGGCAACATCTTCGATGTCTATCTCAAGCCCTACTTCCTCGAGGCGTATCGCCCTGTCCGGAAGGGCGACACCTTCCTTGTGCGTGGTGGCATGCGTACGGTGGAGTTCAAGGTCATCGAAACCGACCCCGCCGAGTACTGTATCGTCGCGCAAGATACAGTCATTCACACGGAAGGCGATCCCGTGAAGCGCGAGGACGAGGAAGCGAACCTCAATGATGTCGGCTATGATGACATCGGTGGCTGCCGCAAGCAGATGGCCCAGATTCGTGAACTTGTCGAGCTGCCGCTCCGCCATCCTCAACTGTTCAAGTCGATCGGTATCAAGCCCCCTCGTGGTATTCTCATGTTCGGTCCCCCGGGTACCGGTAAGACCCTCATGGCGCGTGCAGTAGCCAACGAGACGGGCGCGTTCTTCTTCCTCATCAACGGCCCCGAAATCATGAGTAAGATGGCGGGTGAATCGGAGAGCAACCTCCGGAAGGCGTTTGAGGAAGCCGAGAAGAACTCGCCAGCTATCATCTTCATTGATGAGATCGACTCGATTGCCCCCAAGCGTGAAAAGGTATGTGTCGGTGCATGTTGTCCCGCATTAGTGGCTAAACGGCTTCCTCTAGACTAATGGCGAAGTTGAACGCCGAGTAGTGTCCCAGCTCCTCACGCTGATGGATGGTCTCAAGGCGCGTTCGAACGTCGTTGTGATGGCCGCGACCAACCGTCCGAACTCTATCGATCCTGCCCTCCGTCGCTTTGGTCGTTTCGACCGTGAAGTTGACATCGGTATCCCTGATCCGACCGGTCGTCTCGAGATCCTACGCATCCACACCAAGAACATGAAGCTCGGGGATGACGTTGACCTCGAGCAAATCGCTGCCGATACCCATGGTTACGTCGGTTCCGACCTCGCATCGCTCTGCTCTGAAGCGGCCATGCAGCAGATTCGTGAGAAGATGGACCTCATTGACCTCGACGAGGACACGATCGACGCAGAGGTGCTCGACTCTCTCGGCGTTACCATGGAAAACTTCCGCTTCGCCCTCGGTACGAGCAATCCTAGCGCGCTTCGCGAGACCGTGGTCGAGGTGCCGACCGTCAAGTGGGACGACGTTGGTGGTCTCGAAAAGGTCAAGCAGGAGCTCCAGGAGACCGTCCAGTACCCTGTCGAGCATCCCGACAAGTTCCTCAAATATGGCATGTCGCCATCAAAGGGTGTCCTGTTCTACGGGCCGCCGGGTACCGGTAAGACGCTGCTCGCGAAGGCTATCGCGAATGAGACACAGGCGAACTTCATCTCGATCAAGGTACGTAATGAATCCCAAGGGTAGATCTCTGTCAAATATTGACTTGGCGCGCAGGGACCCGAGCTCTTGACTATGTGGTTCGGTGAGTCGGAAGCGAACGTCCGTGACGTCTTCGACAAGGCTCGTGCTGCTGCACCGTGCGTCATGTTCTTCGACGAGCTCGACTCCATTGCGAAGGCACGTGGCGGATCGTCTGGAGACGCAGGAGGTGCGGGCGACCGTGTGCTGAACCAGATCCTCACGGAGATGGACGGTATGAACATCAAGAAGAACGTCTTCATCATCGGTGCCACCAACCGACCCGATCAAATCGACTCGGCATTGCTCCGTCCTGGTCGTCTCGACCAGCTCATCTACATTCCTCTCCCAGACGAGCCGTCGCGTCTCTCGATTCTCAAGGCTGCTCTCAGGAAGTCGCCCGTCGCCCAGGATGTTGACCTCGGGTTCCTCGCGAAGAACACGCACGGCTTCTCTGGTGCTGATCTCACTGAAATCTGCCAGCGTGCGGCTAAGCTCGCCATCCGTGAGTCGATCGAGGCGGACATTCGGCGACAGCGGGAGAAGAAGGCAAAGGAGGAGGCAGCCGGTGAGGACGCCAAGATGGAGGAGGACGAAGAGGAGGAGGAGGACCCCGTACCAGTGATCACGCGGGAGCACTTCGAGGAGGCGATGAAGTACGCGCGTCGTTCAGTGTCGGACGCCGACATCCGGCGATACGAGATGTTTGCGCAGAACCTCCAGCAATCGCGCTCGTTCGGGTCGAACTTCAAATTCCCGGAGTCGTCGGGCTCGACAGGTAGTGCGCCCGCGCCTGCTGGCAACGCTGGGTTCGCGGAGGACACCCAGGACGACGACCTGTACGCATAATGGACTGACTGGCTGTGGTTGTACTCTCGCTCTGCACGTTGCGCTCCGTAATCTTTTGTTTGTGTGCATTACAACGTGAAAATGCCTAGATCTCATTTCGAATCATCCCGGTGTAAAGTAGTGTATTGCGTCGAGGTGGAGGTATGACAATTGCAAGTATTCTGGAAGCGTCTCATAAACGAAGCCTCGGAAGTCGAGTATGTGCGCCCGCTCGCCATGCTCGTAATCCAGAAGAGTGCCTGGCTGTAGCTTCGGTGGCAGGAGTGACCTCAAGAGTGACGCCATGCCGCGACCAGCGGTAAACATGTGCTGAAGACGTCTCCTCGTCGCCGACTCTGTCTCGCCTTCCCCTGGACCTGTACTTTAGCCTCTCGCCTACTCTCACACTTTCATTTGGTTTCTGGACTTCATCCACCTCTCTCTCGCGCCCACACTCCGTCAGACAAGGCACCACTGTCTGAAGCTTAACGCTCCAGAGGAGGCAGCAGGATGGAAGCTCGCAAGACGTTCACCTCGGCTGCGCGCAATTTCTCTTCTTCCTCACTCAGGCAACGTCTCACGAGCCTTCACTTGTCAACGCCTCCCATACCACAAGTCCCTAAGCCAAATATCGCGTGCGCATCGCCTTCCGGGACGCAACGCGAAGCGACCTGACTGACCCCACACGCGCCTCTCCTGCCACAGGTTCGTGCCACGGAGAATACCCCGCAAGCGAAGATTACAGACACTCGCGGTCGCGCTATGGTCGACGACGATCGTGTGGTGCACGTTTGCGTGGCTTCTGCTGATGTACGTGTTGTCCTCAAGTGGCCGGTGGTCGCGTGCTATGCGCTGACAGTATGGTGAACCCGCCAGGTCGATACCGCCACTGTGGCCGGTGCTAGCTCTGTATATGCTCTGGTCGCTTTACGTTGACAAGAGTCCGGAGCATGGGGGCAGGCTGAGCCCGTGGTTCCGCGCAGGGAGACTCTGGCGGTATTTCGCTGACTACTATCCCGCGTCGTGAGTGCTCCCTTGACTGATATCCAACGAACGAAAGCTGACCTTGGTGGACAGCCTGCTGAAGGTATGTGTAGAGTACACTTATCCGTGAATTGAGAGTCTAAACTCTTCCAGACCTGCGATCTGCCTGCAGACAGGCCGTACGTCTTCGGCTACCATCCCCATGGTATGCGCACGTCTCTATGCGAATTCTTGCTTGCTCACTCAACTCGAGAACAGGTATCATAGGCATGTACGTGAATGTGGACCTCGGAACTCCTTCGGTACTGACGTCTGCTTAGGGGCGCAATGTGTACATTCGCCACAGAGAGCATAGGCTTCTCTGAAGTTTACCCCGGGATCGTCCCCCACCTGCTTACACTCGCCTCCAATTTCCGCATACCGTTCTACCGAGATATCCTGCTCGCCCTTGGTATCTGCTCTGTTAGCAAGCAGTCGTGCAGCAACATCCTGAAGGGTGGGCCTGGCCAGGCGATCACGATTGTGGTCGGAGGAGCAGCCGAGAGTTTGAGCGCAAGGCCCGGTACGGCAGACCTCACACTACGCAAGCGGTTAGGATTCATCAAAGTTGCCATTCAGCATGGGTGTGTGGGCGGTTCAGTACTTCCTCGCACTCGCACTCACGTCCTAGTAGGGCCGACCTCGTCCCTGTATTCTCGTTTGGCGAGAATGACGTCAGTATAACATGTGTCCTCGTCGTGATTGAGTTGCTCACGTTCCATACTTCTGTTAGATCTATGAACAGATGCCCAATGAGAAAGGGACGTCAGTCTACACTCTGCAGAAGAAGTTTCAGAACATGTTTGGCTTCACCCTGCCTCTCTTCCATGGGCGAGGCCTACTGAACTATAACCTTGGCTTGCTCCCGTACCGGCGACGCATCGTCGCAGTTAGTGAGTACCTCCCGTCGGTCGTGCAACCCTTACTGACATCGCGTAGTCGGCCACCCTATCCACGTAGAGAAGTGCGAGAAGCCCACCTTAGAGGAGATCACGCACGTGCAGCAACTGTACATAGAAGAGCTTATGAGGTGCGTATACGGTGGCTGTCTGTTGCTAACCACCTGACACTCGTCGCCTCTTTCGCTAGAATTTGGCATACTCACAAGGACGAGTTCGCGCGGACGCGGAAACGAGAACTCAGCATAATTGAGTAGGGTCTCTCATGTCCCTTGCGTGTTCGCAATGTATTTTTGTTTCGCGTGATCACCCGGTTCGGAGTGCACGGCGCGGATTTCTGGGGTGGCCACGCGACCTCTGGCGAGAGGGGCGTAATACTGACCATATTTTGAAGCAGTCGCATTCCTTCGTTCAGAAGGCAACGGTCTCCGAGATCTAAGGGTTCATCCAAGAACCTGTTATGGACGCATTGCATATATCATGAAATTCTTCCAGAGCAAAGGAAGCGGTTTTCGTCTGATGTGGTCGTCCCAGCACGGTCAGTACATCGTCCCTCGTGTTCAATCGCCTCTACTAACCCTGAGGGTTGACGTACGTACAGCGCCCGGTGCGATGGGAACCTTCAGGCCCTTCTGTGCCTACCACAAGGCGAGAGTATTCGAGGTCTCTCGTTCTCTATGGAAATCCTCTCGTACGATGCCGTACAGTGGCACCGCACGCTTGTTTGCAAGCGCGTTGCAGCCCGCGAGCTTGTCGGATGTGCTTCTGCAGCTGCCCGCCGCTTCTGTGTGTCTGCACTGCTGGGACACCCCCGTCAGACACGTTCTGTGCTTGACCGGGATCGGACGAGGGTAGGCTTTTGCCCCGCCGCATCCTTCAAGGGGCAACTTTCAGCTCACTCTGAACAATGCACGGTAGATTGTTACGTATTGCTTTCATACCCAGGGGCCGATGAAATGTTAATAAATAGGTTGTCGAGAGCCAGGACGGTACTTCCGAACAACGCCGGCGACCGCTGCACACAGTCGTATTTCAAGCGCGGAAGGCATGCGTAAACGCGGTCAGTTGACCCGCGCGCCACGATCCGTGCGACCGTGACTCGGAGGAAGGACGGTCACTGCCAAGGGTCACCACCGTCGGACTGTGCGCGGTTCATCCTAACGACGACTCGAGTTAGGTCCCATCAAAACGAAACAGTGTGTGGCTCAATATATCAACAAGCACTACCACAGACAGGTGCGACAAAACTTTTTGATGGACAAGACAAGGACAAGAGCTGCTGAGTACTCAACCAGTGAGCGACCAATTGCAGAGCGCTGTACATGTGCGCTTCGCACGTTCACAGCGCGGTCTCGCACTCAATCGCGACTCCGGCTATGCTCTTTGCGGGACGATTTACGAGAACGGTGACTCTACTTCGGATGGAGGCATCTTGCACTCCGCCGTCCGGCTCATATATAACAGACGCGCCATCGGGAAGCGATGCGTGAGCAGAACCCCCCACTACGTCCCCACGCACCGCACGATGCACTCGCTCCTGGGTCTCACCGCGCTGTTGGCCTCTGCACGTGCCGTGCTTGCGGGCAGCCTGCCCGACAAGATCTACGGCGTCAACATCGGTGGCTGGTACGTGCCGTATGCGCTGTACGACGCGTCGAACGCGCTCCTGACGCGTCTGACAGGCTAGTATTGGAGCCATGGATGCTTCCCGGAGAATGGGCTGAGATGGGCGGGTCGATTTGCGATGTGTGCGCAACGTGTGTGATGACTGAATGGTACGTAGAACAACCCACTGGGCCGAGCTCCACTGAACCATGACTGTTCAGGGCATATGTTAATGCCTATGGTCAATCCAAATCCAACGCAGAGTTCGCTGAGCATTGGTACGTGTATCAGTTCATCACGAGCGATGGTTGAAGTCTTACCGCCTTCTCCTTCCAGGTCGACATGGTTCACTCAGGACGATGTCAACACTCTCAAGGAGGACGGCATCAATGTCGCTCGCATTCCTGTCAGTGCTATCGCGAGCCCCATTGGCAGTTATGGTTGAAACTGCTTTTTAGCTGGGCTACTGGCTCGTAGAGCCGTTGGTCAACCGTGCTACTGAGCACTACCCGGAGGGCGGCATCGTCTACCTGGTAGGTTTTGCTTGACTATCTATGAGTTTCTTCTCCTCACCTTGATTCTCGTAGCGGAAAGGCGTCCAAATGCTTGCCGACGCTGGTATCCAGGTCATCCTTGATCACCATGCGCTGCCGGGTGTACAGAGCGCAGACCAGACGTTCACCGGAAAGTACGTACTAGACAACTCCGTACAGTAGTCTGAAAACCAATGATCCTTTCTGCCTCACAGCTGCACAAATACTCCTTTATTCTACGTGAGTCAGTCTCAGCTCGCCCTTGCTGGAACAGTGTTGACGACGGTTCGTTAGACGGATTACAACTATCAGCGGGCTCTCGTCTGGACGGCCGTCATGACGTCGCTCGTGCATCTCGATCCCGCATTCAGCGCCGTTTTCGGCATCGAGGCCGTCAACGAGCCTACTATGGACGCAGACCAGACCCCAGGCTATGGTACCTGTACGTCCCCCTTTCCCTCTCCCCCCTCTCCCTGTTCGCACCGCTGACTTGTCCTCCTGGACAGTCCAGAAAAACTTCGTCGACACCGTGCGCGCGGTAGAGCTACTCCTTGGGATCCCGGTGCCGGGCATGAGCCTCAACGCGCAGATCACGACGAGTAACTTCACGCAGACGCTCGACATCGCCGCGAACCTCACCGGCATCTTCAACTCGAACGTGCGTGCCGCGCTCGCGGCCGCTGCGCCGATCCTCGTTGACCTCGCGGTCGAGCTCTCCGTTCCCGCGCTGCTCGACGTCAACCTCGGCGGCAACGTCGACAGGACGTCGCTCGTAACCACGTGAGTCTGCGCCTGGAGTGGATCGGGGGGTTGTGTGCTGATGGGGTTTGTTCTGTGTGCAGCTTCATGGATGTGAACTGGCAGTACAACGACCCACCGAATCCTGCTGACGCTGCCATTGGGCCGCAGGGGTACGACAACCACTTGTACTACAATTATGGTGTACGCCCATTTCTCTGAAACGATCTGATCCTTGGTCTCGCGCGCTAACGTTCTTATGCAGGGTGTTGCTGACGCAAACCCGACCGCATACATGGAGAGCATCTGCAGTGCGTAGTCCATCGTCCATTACGCCGAGTCAAGCCTGACTGGTTCGTTCGTCCGCAGACCTCCAGCGCGTGCAGGCCGACGCCGCGGTTGGCGACTCGCCGCTCTGGTTCGGCGAGTGGGGTCTCCCGACGCAGTTCGACGCAACGGATGAGTTCCTGTACATGTGGGCGGACGCGCAGAAGCTCGCGTACAGCCAGGGCCAAGGTTGGATTGTGAGTGTTCTCCATCTGTGCAATTGGCTCTCAGATACTCACAGCTACCTGAAAATGTAGTTCTGGAACTTCAAGGTCGAACAGTCGGAGGCAGCAGGTAACCTCTCGCGCCAGTGGTACGTCCAAGCCTATGGCTCCTAAGGCTACACAGTGCTCACGGGGCACAGGTCTTACATCGAGGGCGTGAACCTGGGCTACCTCACGAGGGATCCGGCGGACTACCACAATGCCAGCGTGTGCGAACCTTACATCAACAGCTCGTCCTAGTCATACCTTCCAAAAGCACGCTCGTGCCCATCTCTGCCACTGGACCCTCTTTTATCTGGACTTGCATAGGGAACGGATTGTCCATTGGGACTATAGGGACTCGGATACATATTGACTGATCATTCGCCCCAGGGCGCATACATCGCGTAGATGACCCTGCACTGACTAATGTCATTGATGGGTCATGCTGCACATCCACTGTAAAGCGAACGAGACTGAGCAAGAGGATCAGTTGACGCAGTAGGCGATAGCAAAGGTGCTGATGCCCACCAGCAGGCCCCATGACTTAACTTTGTCGCCTATCTTCTGCACTCGAGTGGTGTGCTGGCCTCGGGCGGAGGGATCCCGGGCCCCTCCCAAGCCATTCAACCATGCACGACGGCGAGCTTTCGGAAGTTGCTGCCGAGCACCGTATCGAACAACATGATGCCATACACGCTTGATGCATACCGTATAAGTGAGCTAGCCGATGTATTTGTATACACCAGACATAAGGCCGCGCTGAACTGCGGTTAATTGCTACTTGATGTGGCCTATAGGTGACCTCCGCTCCATTTAAAGTCTACGGATTATAGCTTGCCCTGGGACGCATACTTATATATATGGCGCTAAGGGCATGTACTCGTTGATTGGCTAGTAATGTGCAAGCACTGTGGAGGGTATGAGAGGCCTGCATTAGTTGAAGGAGTCGGCGATGGCGATGATGCTGGTGTTATCGAGCAGACTCCAGGGCTTCGCCATGTCGCCCATCCGCTGCACCCTCTCGGGCGGGATGCCCTGGGTGCCGACCTCGCCCACGACACGCAGTGCCTTGGCGACTTTGGGCAGCTGCAGAGTATTCGGAGTGAGCGGAGTTCAGTAGGCGGTGGTGGAGGGACGTACGGGGACGTATAAACTCGGGATGAGCGTCGACACGGCTTTCACCACAGGTCTTGTCACGGCGAGTCAGGGCACAGAGACCGGTTTTAGGAGAAGGCGAGACGTACATGAAGCAGAGTTCGGTAAGCCTGGCTTCAGGGCGGTCAGCTTCCCCGAGGGCTCCTGGGCGGAGGACGACGGTATCGCTGTAGCCTAGTTCCGCGAGGGCCAGTTCGGTCCTGCCCTTGCTCCTGCAATGTAAACCCGGTCATTAACGGGCATTAGCGCCGGGTGTGAGGCGACTGACCTAGGGTAGAGGAACCATGAATTGGGGTCGGCGCCCACAGCCGAGAGGTAGATGAGGCGTTGCTTATGATCAGGGTCTTGCGACTTGGCCAGCCGGGATGCGTTCACGACATACCTGCGGCTCGCCGGTCAGCTCTCATCCGGCCAGTCAGACAACGCTCAGGACAACGCACTCGCGGTCGATCCTCTCGAACGCCTCCGCACTTCCTGCTTTCCTAATAGTCGTTCCGAGGCTAGCATGATATCGCTTGAGAACACAGTGTCCTGCTTCATGGTCACTGAAGGGAAACGCACGTTATGAAGACGACATCCCACTTTCCCTCCTTCAGCCCCGCTTCCTCAAGCCGGTCAAAGTCAACGACCTTTTGCTGAAGCTTCTCCTTCCCCACAGGGAGCTTCTCCTGTGCGGTGACACGCCGTCCGTACTCCGAGACACTCGAGAACGTCGGGGATGCGAGCAGCTCCTGGAGGAGGACCTTGCCCGTCGCACCAGTAGCGCCTAGTATGAGCGCTGAAAGACCTGTGCGTGTCGATCCCAGCGCCAGTCAGATCCCCGGCACAACCCAAGATAGAGTTTCACGCACCTCCCATTCTCGTCCGCCAATTACACCCGTCTGCAGTGATCTTCGTCTGGGGATGTTGTTTGCGTACCCAGAAATCGCGGGACAAATGCATATATTGCCTCTCCGTCGACTCGACGCCATCCGGTAGACTGGGTAATGTTGGCAACCGGCGAATCATCTCCTCGGCAATTAGCATGTACAACTATTAGGCGGACTACCCTCCCGGAATCAGAGCTCCCAAGCCGCCCGACCGCGTACCTCGCTCTTCCGCCTCCGGAGGCTGAGCACGATATCATCAGACAACACGCTTTACACAAACCCCATTAGTGAGAGAACTTGTTTGTTACTCATCCACTACGCTAGCACACATCGGACAGGGCAGAATCTGCTTCACGAGGCTCCACATTACTTACTCAGCGCGGTCTAGTGACCCTCGCTTCTGTACGCACTTACTTCCAAGAGGAGCCCGGATCCGACCAGCGACCAAGTATAATCGCGCATACCGAGACCCACACCTATAGAACGTATCGTTACCCCTCCATTACTACATAGACCTACTTCCACCCTAGTACATACATAGAGTCGACAGGGGTGCCCCCGCCCGCAAGGCGGACGGGCGCCCACCGCGTCTTAGCGCCATTAGAGTTTGCTTGTTGCGGCATATAAATGCAGAGTTCATCATCATCATCATCCAAGAGGAGCCCGACGCTCATTTTGTCGGCCATACATAACGATATGACCGGCAAAATGGTGCTCAATGATATGGAGTACTTATATTAGAGAACGTAAAGTAGTATGTGTATGTTTCATCGGCATCGCCAAGTAGTTATGTGTCCGTAACCGAAACATATGCTCCATTCATAACTCCATCAAACAGTCTCAGGAACCACGGTACCCTCCCTGAACTTCCCTGCAAAGCCAGTAACGTCCACCACACTCGCACTCGCAGTGTTTGTCCCACTAGCGACCGCGCTGCTATCGCTCGCGTTGGACACTTGTCGAGCGACGACCGAAGTAGAGGAAGTAGGCACCACCGAGCTAGACGAGTCCGTTCCCGACGCCGTCACGGTAGAAGAAGCGGTCGAGGCGCCAGAGAAGCCAGAATCAGTTGCAGAAAGGCTTGACGACTCAAAGCCCGAGTGTGAGGCCGTCGCGCCTGGCTCGTACACCTCCACTGCGAGGCTGGGGTTCTGAGTTGAAGTAGTCGCCGAGGTCATAGTCGCCGAGTCTGAGACCGCAGTCGTCGAGGTCACGTCTGTAGCCGTCGTCGAGCCCGTGGCCGTTGTCGTCGAATCTGTGACCGTTGTGGCAGAGTCTGTGGGCGTCGTGGCAGAGTCCATGGCCACCATTGTTGAGTCCGTGACCGCCGTTGTCGAGGCCGACTCCGATGCGATCTTGGCGGCAGGGTCGGAAAAGATGCCCGTGGAAGAGGTAGTCGTCGACGATGCAGAGTCAGACGTCCCCGCTGCGGCAGAGGTTGAAGACGCTGTCGGCGCCGTCGTGCTCACATCCAAAGACGATCCGCTAGCCATGGTACTTGAAGCGACGGACAGATCAGCGCCGTCGTCGTCATCATCGTCCGAGTCATCACCAGAGTCGTTGCCGAAATTGCTGTCGTCATCGTCCCCAGAAGCGCCAGAGCTGTCCTCAGTGTCGTCGCCAGAACCGTTAGCACCAGAAGGAGGAGCGATCGCCTTGATGGGCCCAGTGCCCGCTGCTGGTGCTACCACTGGAGCCGCAGGCGTGAAGACCAAAGTGACGTTTCGCGCCTGGGAAGCCGGATCCGAGTCGAAGGCCTTCGCAGACGATGCTTGCGATGGTGGCGTGGTGGCCTCTGTCCAGTCGTCCTCCAGATTCTTCACGAAGTCCTGTGCCAGATTTGTGCCCGCGGGCGCCGCACTTGACATTGAATCCGTCGCCGTAGAGGCTGAATCTGAGGAACTCGTTGCCGAGGAGCTACTAGAAGACGCCGTTGAAGAAGGACCGCTTCCGGCGGACGTTGTAGCGGTTGAGTTGTCCGGGCCAGACACGCTGCCGTCAGGGTCGAGCGAAGGATCCGAGCTGTTTGAAGACCACATCGGACGGATGACGCCAGTCGCCGGCTCGAAAGCGAAAAGCTGGCTCTTATGCTCCCCACCAGCCGTATTGTTAGCCATGCACTCCTCGACCGTCAATGGCGACGGTGCCGGTGGGTTCGGGTCGAACGTGGCACAGTACGGATCCATCTGCGCAGTCTCCTCATTGAAGACGGGTATCTGCAACGCGACCTGGATGAATGAGAGGTCCGTCGAATTGCCTGCCGACGTTGAATTGTCTGCCGACGTCGAATTGCTGGGCGATGTAGAGTTGGCAGCACCCGGAGTAGCGACGAGGTACATCTGAGTATGGTCGGACCCAGAGGCGTTTAACACAAAGCTAGACGCAGTGGAGGTGGAATTGCCAGCGGTGGTCCCATTAGACGGCGCGGACAGGACTAGTGAAGCAATCTTGAGCGCGTTCGGTGAGCTCGGATCTTCGCTCTGCAGAAAGAACGTCAAAAAGTGTTGAGCACGCCGTCAGCATGCCACGCTCACCATGATGTCAATCGATCCCGGCACGCCATTGATTTGTTGACCATCCCGCTTCGTACGCGCAATCAAGTAGGGTGAGCCGTGGTCATCGGAAACGTAGACGAAGGGATCGAGGTCAGCCCTCCGATAGTGGTCGTCCACATGATCATTGTCACCATTGACAACGACTTCGTCATGACCATGGCGGTCGTCGTCGTGGTCATGGTGATCGTGAGGAGAGCGGGGAACGTGTACGTTGTCGTTACTCCCATTGATCACGACCTCACCGTGGCGATGACGGTCGTGCGAGGAGCGACGGGCAAGACCATCGTCCGGGAGGAAATGGGGGAGTGCGCCACCGCTGACGTCCGCGATCTCGTCAGGTGCACGAATACGGATACGGGAGTGAACTGTGCGGCGATGCATGTGGACATCGTCGTGGTCTCCGTTGACGATAACCTCGTCGTGATGGCGTTCCCGATCATGATCGTGACGCTTGCTGTACGGTACGTGCATCACACTCATGTCGAGATTGAGGTAATCGTCGTCGTGGTTCGCGAGCCAAGATTCCCCGTTGAGACCGTAGTCCGACTGATCCCACACTTCGCGCTGGTACGCACTCATGAGGTCAAGTATTGTGATAGCTAAGGAGCGGCTCACCTTATCCGAGTCACTATCATGCCGCTCTTCGTCATTCCCACCGTCCTTCGCATTCGAGCTCGGTGAGCCCGACATCGACGACGGGAGAGGGAGAACAGGCTGTTGCTTCCGCTGAGGCTTGCCATCGCTATCGTCATCTGTGCTTGTCGGTCGAGCATGGTCAGCGGCGGAATCGGTGTGGGTCAAGGTATGGCTATGAGCCGAGTGGTGGGCATCGGTAGTGCTGGTGCTCGCTTCGGCTTCCTTGTAGTCCGCTGGAACAACTGCGCCCTCGACTGACGGTGGGAGGACCGATACCGCGGCAAGAGTAGTGAGCGCGGCGAGAAGAGTGAAACGGCGCTGAAGGACCATAGCTGGAGTTGTAGGAGATGAGAGGAGGTTGTAGATGAGAAGGGAAGTGTGCTTATGCGATCCAGTCGCGTAAGGAATACGATAGCAATACGAAAGCAAGACCACCTGGGTCTACGACAGCGAGGGTAGAGGAGCAAGAGGGTGGGCGGAACACGAACCATCCAGAGCAGCTTATATAGGCCAACGGGCGTCGGTCAGCCCCCGCCGGTATGACGATCGATGCGCCGATGTTGGGCCATGGTCGGCGTCGGCGTCGGCGCGCTGTCGCAGTTGCTGTCAAACTCGCCGGAGCGCGTCCGGCGTCAGCCAGCATCCAAATGCGAACCGTGACCGCGTCGTGCCACGTGCTGTCTCGCGGCAGGCACGGGCGCCCGTTGTCCGCGGTTCGCGCGAAATGCAAAACTGCGTCTGACCAGTTGGACACTTGGCATCTAAGGATGTCCCCTTCGGGGTGACATACGAAAAAATTGGAACGATACAGAGAAGATTAGCATGGCCCCTGCACAAGGATGACACGCTTTCCCGGAGTGGTAGACCTACGGGTCTCAATATTTATTTTCCCAACGCCACATCAACGCTCTTGCCGTCGACCACGGAGTCACTTCCTACCAGTGGCGAGTGCATGCGCACGTACACATGTCATTTTTGTGTAGCAGATAGATCCCCAGGCCGAGATCGCTCGTAGCACGCTGTCCAGAGACAATGCAACAGGACCCCGGCGCGCAGCTGCCATAACGAACGACCATTCTTCCTCGGGGGAACCATTGCACCTTCCTATTCCATCCCCTTTGATCGGCCACGACGTGATTATAGCGAGGGGTGCTTATACAGGATCATGTTCGCTACATCATAATGCATCGTGGTGCGCCACGAGTCATCGATCCTCGGGGCTGAAGCTCACACAGCCAGCACATCTGGACCGCCTTCTGTCGCCAGATGCCATACTCAACGATGACTAGTCGGCTCACGCCGTTCAACCTGCCAAAGCGAGTCGTCCGAGGGAGGCAAGCACCAGCACCGCTGCCTATCTCCCCCAGAAGACGACAAGGAACTGCGCGCTAGGCTGTGCTCGTGAGTCGACCCGGACCCACATCCGGCATATCTAGATGTCTGTATTGTTCTCCCCTTGCTTTCATCGCATGCAGGCACCCCAGGAAAGGCAGGCACTTCCTTCCCCGCTTCGCGGAGTACGTAGCGTGGAAGGTCCTCCTGCCTCGAGGCAGCAAGGCCAGAGCTGCGTCGCATGTCCGCCAGCGTTCCGTCTTCCTTCGGTTTGTTCCAAGTGGTACTGATGGCACGTACTCGACGCCACACATCTTCGCCCTTATAAGCCTCCGTCGGTGAGGTATGCTGAGGACATACACCCCGCAGAACGCCTCCCGAGTCCCCAGCCCATCTAATATGTCTCCTCTCCAGACTCAACGCGCATCTAAGGCTAAGCCTATCGTCGGTTCGTTCCACCAACGCTTCAGCCAACGCGTCTCGGACGCTGGTGCGGGTATGGTACGTCCACGACGTGTTCGTTCAATATGGCCTATGACTGACTTCCTCATAGACCGTTCTGTGGGGCACGCGCTTCGGTCCTAGGCTCACCGCGAATACGTGCAATGTGAGGGCAGGGTCGCGGACCGACGCCACCGCCCGTGCAATCAAGAAAGACAGCCACGGTGCATCAGAATCGTGCCGCAAATCGTCATCACGCACTCGGGCGCGAACACGACGAGTGCCCACTGACACGACGAACCTGGCGACGTTAGAGTACATTCCCGCCTCAGTTGCTGCCGCGCAAGGCATATCCAGGAAACGCGGGAAGCCGCCAAAGCTAGGCGAGGCCCAGAAGTTTGTACCTGGGGAAGGCGTTCTTCGACTCGGGGTACCACCACCGGCCGCACGCGCAGGACATGCGATGGCATCGCCATCTCTGGGCACCCCGAAACGAGTCGGGACACGCAAAGAGGATACGAAATCCCACCACGCACCGAACGCCCAGCCTGTACCTAGTGTTCCTGCCGGCCGCCCTTCGACAGCGACAGACGCCACCGCCAGAGCCAAGCCGCGACATTCGAAAGATCCCGTTATTGTCCAGAACAGACAGCACCGTCGTCGTCGGGTTGTCACACCTGCAGATGCGGTCCGGCAACGATACGCAGCGTCGCTCCTCCTCCCACCCATCTCTGGCCCGCAGCATGGACCCCTCCCGCCGATCTGCACCCTCACGGGAGCATTCAGATACCGTCGTACGTCTCATCTCGCTCGATTCCGTAGCCTTCCCTGACGCAGGTCCTACAGCGCGGCCCGGTGCAGCCCTGACAGACTCGCTGGTGTCGCCCCCTGCACTCGACGCGCGGCATCCATGTCTTGCTGAAGAACATAACTGGCCACATCGCGCTGACCTAGAAAACGACAGACGATCGAGAGGAACGGCAGGACCTTCCTCTGCTTCACGCCCAACAGCAACAACGCCGTCAGGGCACCGTTCAACTGGGCACAGTCTTACCCCCGAGTCGCTATCTTCCCTCCAAGAAGATCCAACACGATCGGAGCAATCCCCCTCCAGGAGTCTCTCAGCTCTCGCTTCTGCAGCATGCATGGTGCACACTGCGAGGACGTTGTCTCCCGTGGAGAGGACTAGTAGTAGCTCCTCTCGCGCGCATGCCCGCTGGCATCCATACCATACGGCGAAAGTATCGCCCTGTCTAGGTGCGGTGCATTCCAAGGACTTGTGATTGTCGGCAGAGCCGCGTCAGGCTTGCGGCAGGCAGCTTGATGAACAATGGACTCGATATCAACCATGCTTGGACGGTAATAGAACGTCTTCGTGGCCTGCGCTTCTGTATCCTTCATGTGTCCGTGCTGTACATATACATGCCTATGATTATGACGTGTTCCACCACGTACTTGAAGATGTCACGAACACCATAGGACTTGAACCGGCTGGAATGGCGGCATTGATAGCATGGTCGGTCAAGATATACTCCGGGCATAGCTTCTAGATAAACGAACGAGTAGAAAGCAATCCATTACAAGGTGCAAATCCGTAAGTGCTAGACAACATCGAAGACAGCAACGATACTTGATACAGACGGGAGGCGGCGCATTGTACATTACCGGAAAGATAGTGAAGGGTTCAGACGAGGGGAGTGCGGCGGCGAGTTGCTCTGGGCGAAATGTGTAGCCTGAGACGGGGATGACAGTGACCCGGGTAGATAGAGAGGAATGGTGGGTATGAGCTCGAAAACGTGTTGCGCGATGGGGCGCGCTGCCCGAGGCACGCTCGGCTGCAGGCCGCTGTCTGCATTCATAACGCCGTGGACGCGCGGTTCCTGCGAGATGCCTTCTGACCATCCTTCCGGACCAGGCACTGCAGACGTAGGGACGTTGGTAGTCCCTCGCCCGTCCCATATGCAGCGGACATCGTTTCCTGGGATAATTTGCGCGAGGCGACCGGTCTCGACATGCCGGATCTCGATGAACCTTGTGTCGAACAGGAGAACATACGGCGGGTGCCACGCGACATGTTCTGCTGTGCCTTCCCATTCGATGGTTCCCATGCCTCGGCTCGGATCACCGTGGCGATCGACGTAGAGGCCGAACTCTACGTCGCGATGTAAGTGACGCGAACATACTCCCGGTCGAGGTACTCACCATCGTAGCACAGCAAGAACTCGTCTTGGTTGGTTCGGAACATACCCATAGGGCGACATGACTCGCAACGTTTCGCCAACTTTTCGAGTCGAGGGTCGTCGCGCTGAGGAATCGTGACACTCTTGAAGCTGCATGAATACAGGGTGAGTCGATGCGCTGTATCGTCAAGCACAAGGACGTACTCAGTCAGATCCATGATCTCGAAGCCCTTCGTGCAGAGAATGACGATTCTTGCTTTCAGGAAGATGAGGTCGAAGGACTCAGACGGCAAGAAGAAGTCCTAGTGCACACATCAGCAAATGAATAAATGTACAAGTCGTGGCAAATACCTACCCTATAGACTCTGAACCATTCGGAGCGTTGCGACCGCAGACCAAGGCGGGAACCGAACGTACGCGGTGCCTCAGCTCTCTCGTTGATCTTGCCTACAACAGGCTCTAAGACTCGGAAAACACTGTCAAGCTGTCCCTGTGGCGTTAGATAGCAGCTACATGGGTGTGATACAAACACGTACTCCTTTCTTCTTCATGTAGATCACGAGAGTACGGCCATTCAAGTTGCCTACGCTGAAGAAGTGAACATCCTTGTTTCCACTCAACTTCTGCGGCGTCTGGGAGGTGTTCACACTCTGGGGAGACGACGGCACGAGCGCCTCGATATGGTAGGCGAAGAGCGACTGAAAGAACCTATATGAGCGGCGTGTACTTCGTCATCGAGCACTAAAACGTGCCTTGTCCGCAAGAACAAGGAAGATTCCGAAGTCCTCCAACATAGCGCACTGGGTCACCATCTTCAGATGTAGTACACGACGCATGGCTAAGGGCGTGTCAGCGTGTTTTGGAGCCATTCAGAAGTCCTGCAATGTAACTCACATCTCGAATCGTGGCGGAAGCCAATCCATACACCCTCTGCACATCCAATCGCGACAAGACCTCTGCCATCGGCGGTCGCTACCAAAGAGTCAGTGGATGCGTGACGAGCCTCAGTCGCCGGACATACTGAATGGCACCGAGCAAGTGACCTTGCCCGTGAAAGCGTTCTCATGACTATACGCGGCACTGCCGCCGCCTGGAACCACGGCGGGGACGAAGAACGTGTCCGCGCTGAGCGTCTCGACCTCGAAGACCTTATTCGACTCTTGCACGACCTTGCGTAGACCGATCGCCTCCTCAAGCTTCTGCTTCCATTCCGCGCGAGCCTGCACAGACTCAGCAAACACCGTGTAAAGCCCCCCCAATCGACCATTGTGGTGTATGGTGCAAGGGTATACACTTCGAGAGTCGGTGGCACTCTCCGGAGTGCCATTGGCTCCTGGAGTCGGGGTTTCGGTGTTACCGCCGCCTCGATTGTTCAATCCTCCGAGGCGAAGAATACCGCCACTGCGCTGAGTGGGCGGATCAGTGAAGTTTGCTAATGTCAGGAGGTCCAGAGGTATCGGCTAGTATAGAGTTACGTTAGGATGGACATTCAGAAAAAAAACATAGCAGGTTAACTCACGCGTCGGTAGACATGGTAGCGCGTCACACCATCCTTCTCCTTTGGTTTCGTCATAACCACTGAGACGTATGAGCCGTTACGTCCGTCCATCGCGTCGACATCACTCACAATAGTTGTCGAAGAGCAAGACGAAGAGCTCCGTCCAGCCGCTCCACTCAAAACCAGTGTCAGGCTGACGAAGGAGTCTGCCTGTGTGCATCAAAGAGCGGTTCTCGTTGAGGAGGTCCATATCCTGCGCAAATGTTAACGTATTCTCGATCGGATATCACAACCAGCCACTCACGATGGCTTCCCCGGGCTTGAACACGAGGTTGGAGTTGTAACGCCATACCTCAACTTTCTGCTTCGCCGAGACAACGCCAGGTTCGGAGTCTTTACCCAAGGCTTTGATCAGCTCGAGCACCTGCGGTATCGTCTCCCGATCCTCGTGGCCTTCTGGGGTCTCATCCAGGATACTCTTCAGCAGCAACTCATACCGAAGCAATCTTGGGATAGGACGGTTGATGAAAGCCTTCATGTCCAGCTTGCGCGCATCGGAGTGGCGAGTACATTGCTGCGAAGAAAATCAGCCAACATGACCTGTGAAAACCGTGCGCGTGATCATGTACCTCAACAAAGGTCTGGAAAGATGGGTTGTTGGCCATCTCGTCGTCGATGCGGTACGCGGCGATAGGGTAGTTCGGGATGTACTCTAAGTATGCCTCGCGGAAGTTCAGGACGGCATCGTAGACAGCTGCAGTCACGGTGCGGATGACAGGGTGCTCCTCGCGCTGGATCTCGTGGAACGAGGTCAACATCTTGCGGTGGTGAGCATGGAGCTCGCCGAAGTTATGGAACACCTCGCGGATGAACTGCTCGAGCCGGTCGCGAGGGATGATGGTCGGATCCATCTCGCGCAAGGGAGAAACGTACATCTGAGCGAAGTCAGTTGCGTAGCACAGCAGTGGTCTGCATGCTCAGGCGTACCACTTCAATGTTCTCCAGATCCTTCACGTACTCCATCTCACCCTTGATGAGCTCGAAGATGATCCTTAGAAGTTGCTTAGCGTTTTGGCAACGGACGAGGTCATGGGTAAAACTCACGACTGCCGCTTGGCTTCTTTCTTAGGCAGGCTCTTCCTGAATTCCTCTGTGACAAGGTTATGCCATTCTAGCTTCCCCGTAGCACCCTTGCCCATCGCAGACTGCCACGTCCAGAGCTGAGCAACGCTCTGTAGCTTCTTGATGGCCTCGGTCGCTTCCGTCAAGAAATCTGCATCTGCGTTATCCTTGTCGGTCTCATTACAGACGGCTTCCAGGAGAACCGGATATTTCTGCAGGTGTTCTGACGGACGGTTGAGAAAATGCTTCAGGTCAAGACGGTGGGCGTCAGGGTGCCTTGCAGCTTGCTACATATGCAATGGGCTGAGTCGCTAGTTCAGATCGCCTGGCAAGACAACGAACCTCTAGGAAACGCCGGAACTCGGCGTTCTTTTCACTTTCGTCCTTGACTCTCTTCTCCGCCACCGGAAGGTGCCCAACGTAGATGGGATACGCTAATCGGAACTCTGTTGCAGCGTCTAGGAAGATGTCTCCGACGCCTTGGATGATAGGAGCCTGTTCGCGCTGCCTAACGTTCAAAACCTCGAGGAGTCTGCGGTTGCACTCCCGCAAGTCGAGGATATTGCCGAATACCTCCTCAATGAACTCCTCCACCTCACTTGGCCTGATGACGGGCGGGTTGGCATCACGAAGAGGGCGGATGAACAACTGTAATGGCGTGAACAATCTTGTCTAGACAACAACGCGCGGGTCTCACCGATTCCACGATGTTCAGGTCATGGAGATACATCTTCTCCTTGTGGATGACCTTGTGGATGATCCTAGAACAAGCTTAGCTAGGATTGATCGGGAGCAACTGTCTCGACAACGTACGTTTGTCGATTGATCTCGCTCTCGGGCAATGTTCGCAAGACCTCCGGGGGGACAGTCCTTGACCACGAGTCGTCCTATGTGACGTCAACTCAGTACTGCGTAAGCGCCAGGCATATTACTGCATAAGCTTACCTTCTCCTCTTCGACTTCCTTTTCAGTAGCGGTCACCAAGACAAGGTTCTTGTTCTGCACCGAAAATCAGTCTGGGATCGTTGCTGTGAAGACGCGCCTTGTGCTTACCCTCTTCGGACATGCGAACGAGTAACATGGTGTCTCGTCATAGCAGCTCGGTGCGTAGCACCGTGTCAGCAGAGTGACGACAGCGGTGGGCAGCTCCTCCCTCTCGACACGCGTATCAGACGCGCCCTCTTGATCATCCAAGAACATGTACACATCCTCCACGCCATCCTGCAACACACGCCCGCCCCACTCGACTTCGTAGAAGAATAGCTGGGATTGCAAACTGCGCGCAACTTGCAGCGCCGCACGCCGGTCGTTTGTGGAGATGCTGTGTGTAATGAGCAGCTCTCGCTGTATTTGTGACTGGATGGTCGACTGTACATTGGATCATATGGTGAGTAACGCTGCCGGAGAGAGCAGGGAGGCGAGCTGTACATACCACGATGTCTTTACCTGTGAAGGCACGCGGGTATGGTATGCTGCCTTTGACGTGCGTACCCCGTGGAACCTTATCGCGCAGCCGCACTGCGATATGGCTCAGCAGCGCAGGGTTGAAGAACCTATCATCGCCCTCCTCCGACTGGTCCTCGTCGAAGAAATCGTCCTCTTCATCGTCGTAGTGGTCTCCTGCGAGCTCAAGAGGACGTTTGATATCCTGCAGGGTGCGTATGACGTCGTTGTCCTTCCATGATCGACTCGATGATCCCACGGGTCCCTGCGCAGACGAGGAGCGCGAGATCTGTCCTGGTGTCGGTGTCTGGGCTTGCAGGTAGCTCTGCGATGGAGCAGGTGAGTGGTGCTCGTAGCTGGGCCCCGGTCGCGCCCAGGAATCTTTGGATATGTGCGACTGGTAAGAGTTGCCACGGTCGACCGTCGTGGGCAGAGACGTGCCGGAGTAGGCGTGCGGGCTGCTCGTGCTGCTAGCGTACAACGACGAGATGGAGACAGTCGTCGCAACAGACAGATTGCGATCAAGCTGTGAAGGCCCTTCTGCATAGGAGACTACGGAACCGTTATAGGCTGACGAGCCCGTGGAAGCCACAGATGTAGTGCGTGCAACATCATGCGCAGACCGAGATGCTGTTATCGTTGTCAGTCGAATCACAGAAGCTAAACTTCAGACTTACGTGTTTGGTTTGAGTACGGCCCATACGGTGGAGAATAGGGACGGGATTTGGGAGCGTACTCAGGTGTACTTGCGTACAAGTCATCCATGAAGGAGCCTGATGACCCGCCGTCTGCTATGCTGTCTCTTATGCCTGGGATCTGGGGAGGCAAAGCGCCAGCCGGGCGTGCAGGAGACATATAGTGTGAACCGTTGGCTTCAGAGGACTGTCTGCCGGCCGGCGCCGGCATGGGCGACACTCTGCCCGACATATTGCCGGGCCCGCCGGCGTGCAAGGAAGGTAGGTAAGCTTGCGAACCTGGCCGAGGGTCGGCGAAAGCGCCATTGTGAGGCGGCAAGCGCGCCGGCGTTGCTGCCGGCGGCGACAAGGTAGATGGTGAGTGGTAGCCGTTGCCGTACGAGTTAGATGGTGAGTCATTATAGTGTGATTTACGATGCCTGCAGGTGAACTGTTAGGAATCCCCGCGTACCGGACAGGTGGTAAGTGATAACTCACGGCTCACTCGTTCTCTTTGGCGGTAGCGGAGGAGGCGGGAGGTCGTCAAGTATTCGTGGTTCAGGCATGGGATACAAGACCGGCGGGGGAGGCGGAGGAGGCGTTTGCATTGGGGGCGGCTGGCCAGGAATGCGGGGTAGAGGACGCGGTCCGCGTAAGGTTGGGGACTGCACACTAGGAGCAGTAGACACTGGGCGAACTGAGGGACGTGGCGAAGGTGGAAGACCAATATGGCCTCCTGAAGTCGACTGAGCGATCTGAAACACCCGGGTATAAGCGAAAAACCACGTACCGCTGCGCACTGAGGGTGTCACAGCAAGTCTCTGTTGCCGAGTGGTCGTCGGCGTATCTCCCCCGTCATCCCCGTAATTGCTATACAAGGTCTCCGGTTCTCCTTCCCCGTTCCGCGAGGTTTGTTCAGCAGTGGGTGACTCTTCGGCGAATCCAGCAAGCACTTGATGGTATAGATTGGCCAAATCCTCGTCGTCTGGACTGGAGACATGGGGGAGCGCAGCGGTTGACATTTTGTGTACTATCTGGGGCTAAGGTGCTGATTTGCTGCGCCCTGTGTCCCTTCGTTGCTGCGCGAGCCCCGATAGTGCCTTAGAGGAAGGGTGTGATGCGTTACCTCGTATATCGCCTCGAGGCAACGATTGGCAACTGCCACTAGCAGCGGCAGCTCGACGGCGATTGGAACTGCTAAGCCACCATTACTATCTTTGTAAATAACATCGAGCTATGCTTACGATTCGTTTAGATTGTCGTTGGACGCGTCGCGGGTGAGGAGGGCATGCGGATGGACGGAATTCCCACTCGACTTGCTGCCGTTGCCGGTTCTCGTCCAGCTGCGAGAGGTCGATGGCAAGTCACGTGGACTTGTACGGAACGCTCAATCTGTAGATTTATCTATTTTTGGCTCCCTAACCTGGACGCACACCTCCATCCCTCTCAACCACTGGCAGAACGTTGATCGCAAGAGACGCACGGCTGTGCAAAATGGCATCGGATGTGGCTCACAAAGTCCCAACATCTAGGGTTGCGTCCTCTGTACATGACGTGAATGCTCAGAAACCACCTTTCGGAGCCCGGTGAGTACGCGGCTAGGTTGCGCCGCATGGGAGCAGTATATAATTTGTAGCCCAAGCCAGGTTTCTGACCTCGGATGCCGACGTCTGGAGCCAGAACGCTTGGGATCATGTTCCGCCACCCGATGACCAGGACGAAATCATCAGCAGTAGTCTCGCCAGACAGAAGCTCTCACCAGTGCCTGAAGATGAGAAGCCAAAATACAATGATAAACCTGCCAAGCACTGGTACAATGGCATTCGCCCATCGCCGCCTGAGACCATCCAACTGACTCTCGTACGACTCAAGGGATAACTTCTACAAGATGAACGCAAGCAACTTCTTCAAGAACAGACAGTGGTACGTGAGCACCCACTGAAGAGCATACGTTCTGGGTTGAAGAAGCCCACTAGGCTACACCTAGAATTTCCAGACCTCGTCCGAGTAACACAACCTGAGGTGAAACATGAGAGTGCTCGTTATGCTTTGACTGACCTCGTGTGAGCTGCATAGGCAGGACCTGTGACCGTTGTCGAGGTTGGCTGTGGTAGGTCTGTGCTTACACACATGGTTTAGGTTTGAATGCAATGTATCCACAGGTGCAGGGAACGCTGTGTACCCAATCTTAACGTCGAACAAGAATCCGCAGTTGTCATTGAGGGCGTATGACTACTCGTCGCACGCCGTCAAGCTTGTCCAGGTAACATTGCTTTACGCATCGCATCCTTTCACAAGCGCTGATGCGATCTGCAGACGAACCCTCTTTACGCTGCTCCGCAAATCGGCTCGATCAAGGCGGCAGTCTGGGATCTGTCATCGCCTGAGCTGCCGCCTGACGCCGCACCAGAGAGTGTGGATATCATCATTCTCATCTTCGTGCTCAGTGCACTACATCCGCACGAGTGGCAACGTGCAGTTCAGAATGTACACAAGGTTCGTGCTCCTCCGAGACTATCGCTCGTCCTGCCACTGAGGCAAGCCTCCTCAACCCAGATGCTCAAACCGGGCGGTCTCGTCTTGTTCCGCGATTATGGACGCTATGACCTCACGCAGCTGCGGTTCAAAGGCGGCCGCCTACTCGATGACAACTTCTACATACGTGGCGACAAGACGAGAGTATACTTCTTCGAGCTAGGTGAGCTTTCGCGCCATGCTCGGCGGCCCTCATATGCTCATCCTGGTACGTAGACGAGCTCGCCCTGCTCTTCGCGGGGTCCCTCGCCCCTTCCTCGTACAAAGCCAACAATAACGTAACCGTTGTCGAAGAAGACGACGAGAACACTGAGGAACCTTCCGGCCAATCAACCACCAAGCCCCCACAGTCCTCCACCCCCCAACAATCGCCGCCATCGCCGTCGAGACCAGCGGATACTACATCGGCTGACGGCAACGATAGTGCCTTCACAGCGACGTCGTTGCCCACGCAAATCCACCCATGCCTTCATCCGATCCTCGAGGCCGACCCGCATGAGCCGCTCTTCACCATCGAGCAACTCGGTATAGACCGCAGACTCATAGTCAATCGGAAGCGACAACTGAAGATGTACCGCGTATGGATGCAAGCGAAGTTTCGGAGGTCCCCTTCGTGAGGAGCTATGGTCATTCGCGTAGCCCCAATCGATGTAGGCAGTATCTATGTCAACGTCATGCGCTCCTCCTATGTGTACGTCCTGTATCTCTATCAATACTCGAACTTTGCTTCACCTTTCCATGTTGCCCACGGCGTATAGTTCAGTTTCTTCATACGCTCTCTGACAGAGTTGTGCAGTATAGGGCTGTCACGAATACGACGACCGCGGCCAAGATTCGGGCTATGATCTACTCGTTAGTCAATGATACAATACTGATCTATGCGCCGCTTACCTGTACGACGTCCGCCACCTGCAGCGGTTATCTTGGAACCTATAAGCTATGGGGAGGAATTCTAGAATCCACCACCACCAACCGAAGCCCCCGATGCGCAGTTCAAGTTCATCGTGAATAGGCTGTTCAGCATCACCGGAATAGCTGCCTTTTTCTAAGCGAGAATACGTTTTCTGCTCCTCCTCCTTGTATCGATCCGCTTTGCTTTCAGGCTGCCCAGGTTGAAGGATGAGGTCAATCTTACATTTCTGTTCGCTATGCAGAGGCATACGTACCTGGTAGCCAACACTTGACAGGTAATATTTGGCATCTCGTTCCATCACGATCGCGATTGTGGCCTGCTCGCGCTCAATACGAAGTCGCCATTTTTTATCATGCAGTGCAGAGCCGAAACCGGGGTTGCGCCCAGGCGCCTCGAACCACGGGAACCAGTGTTCAATCAGAGCAAATTCGTCGAATGTGATTCCGCAATCCTGTGCAGCCAGTATCTCTTGCACCATCCAACGTAACGGTATCCGGGACACGTCGTTCGGCTCATCGTCATCGACGAGACCGCCCCCAACATCTATCACACAATGTTAGGTCAAACACCTCGAAGATCTGGAAGTGGTTCTGATGACAAGTTGGCTTACCGCGGTGACTACCAGCGAACCAATACTCCTTAACGTCTGTTTCCTGCGGGAATTCGCCGCGCTGCTTAGCATCCGCGTATGTGGCACCTTCCCCAGATACTTGGGAGAGACCTTTGGTTTCAACTGCTTCCCGCCGATTCTGTGGTCGCGTCCAGGGAGCGAGAGAATGCATGAAGCCGAGCAGGTCAGCGTACAAACGCCTAAGAATACCCCGCCAGAAGCGCGGTGCGTCGTCCCCATTTTCGTTGTTTCCTGGCTCTGAGGGACAGGAACGATGTTGGTAAAGGTTCGGTCTGAACTTGGTGCGGCGCTTGAGAGGTCGACCCAATCAATGCATAAGTGACTGCACTAGCATCGTAGTCCGTGAGGCTTACTTCATCCAATGCCAGCGCGTGCCGAAATACTCTGATTGCTTTGTTGCCAGCCGTAAATGGGAGAGTGCGGCCCCACAGAATTCCTACGCTATCCACAGTATCCCTGCAAGATGGCCAGTCAGCATCCATCATCATATGCATCTTGCACGCAGTCGACACAACGAACCAGACACCAAGGAAATCGATTCGAACGGTCCTACAAAACGCCTTCTTGTACTTCTCCGCCACGTCGTCATTGCCTATCCGTTTGTAGTGCTTAAAAGCGAAAGGGACCTGTTCCATGTTATCCGTCGGTAATAGGCCGACCTACATGATGGCGAAGTGATTGTAAGACCCGGGGTACTATTGTATAGTAGTATCCTCTATGATGTGAATCGTACCTTGTGTAACATTCCTGCAAGAGCTCTGGCTACGTATGCGCCGCGTGAGAAGCCTGTGTGCGAAAGTAATGGTTCTAGTCAGATATATGTCGCGGTGACTCAGTCGTAGGACCTAACCAAAGAGGCATATTTTGTCACCAGGGCGATAATTCTGCATGATGAATTTATAGCCTGAGCATATGTGATCGTCAATGTACCTGAGGGTGCAGTCACAGCCTGTTCAGTAGCGAGTGCGAGAACACAGTTCTGGCGGTCACTGTTATTCGAATGATCCTTACCAAGCAAAACATAGATCAAGAACTATGGCGGCCCACCGAAGGAACGGTGAGACTAGACCAGGTGAAACATACGTTCCAATACCCGGCTGCAAATGGCTCGTCAGTCTACACAGGTTGTGCGACTCCACATTCAAGGCACATTACCTGGTAGTAGCATCGTTGATGACGATCCTCCTGATCGATGAGAGTGTAAAGCTTGACAACATTTGTATTCTATCAGGGGATTTAGTATCTCGCACGCCCAGCTCGCTGCTCAGCCGACCAACTGTGTCGGTCAAAATGTGCCAACCTTGCTAGAGAACTCGTTCGAGGTTCCATCGAAGCACAGGATAAGCGTACGCGGAGAGGCATCATCCTGAGCATCGGGACTAGAGTTGGTACAATGGTTATCTTTGAGACCTGTGCTATTCGACGTGGCAAATTCTGCGGTGTTAGGAGAGTGGGTCATGGTATTTGCGCAGAAGGGATAAGGTGGGAAGACTCGCTCTATGCGCGGTGCGCACCTGCGGTGAGTTTAAGTCCAAGCCGAACAATCACGCTGCTGTCAACTTTGACAGCCATAGTAGTAAGACTCGGAAACTGCCAACAGTGGATCATCAGTACATGGCCATCTTCTAGAAGTCTTCGTACATCCTACGGCAGTACATGTTGCGGTAACAAATTGAATAACCCTTGCAGCGCAAATTCATCTGGACGTGACGCAGTGCGTACTTGCTGTCAGTGTCGACCAGTTGAGTCTTCTTGACAGAAATCGACCACAAGTTTCCACGACCTTCCCGGATGCCGGGGTTAACAGGGCTCGGCGAATCCATGGTTCTCGGCATATCGAGCTGGTGGCAAGCGTATCTGCTAGTGGTTCCACAGAGACTCTGGTACCTCGATGAGTCGGTGGCGCCGTGTGGATTTTGAATGAGGATAAGATCTAAAGTGGTCCGTGGCGCGCAACAAGCTCTATCATTATGTACAGATTCAGTAGGGAGTCAGCGGAGCTCGTACAATGGGCGCTGCCCCAGAAAAGTGCGAATACTTCCTCATCTCACCTCACCGGCGGTCGAGCACGTCAAGATCGTCGCTGAGAAGTGCCACAAATTCATGCTTCTAACTCAATATATTCGCGCCGATACCACGTTTGTATTTATCGCGGTTTTTTGGGAACCGGACCTGTGCCCAGTCAGTCATCAGCACCGGTATGTATATGGAGATGCGAGCCAATGCTTTACCTGAAGTGACAGTACTGAGTATATACTTAGCTATGAGCTTGCGAACTCGCGATCTCTCCCTAGATCCGCCAATATAACAATCCCCCGACGTTGACCCTAGGCTCCCCTAATGTAGGATAGCTCCTCCTCCTACTACTTAGAGTCGCCGCGGCAGGCGAGTGACCCAGGCGTGGGATTCGGCGTCGTCGTCTGCTTGGACGCGACCGGCCCTCCCTCCGACCCTCAGCAAGGTCATAGTTAGGGTCTGCCTAGCTTGGACGCTGGCCGGACGTTGTCTAGGCAGTTGTATAGGACGGGAAGCTTGTGGAGGTATGGATCCGGGGCATGCTGCCAGTGGCCGGCAGCGAACAGCAACGAGACGTCTAGTCTGACGTGTATGTACGCCAACCCTGCACTCGGACTGAGTCGAAGGGGCATAGATCGAGGTCACATGCGCGTCCACGGAGGCTTAGCTCAGCCTTAGACGAGGCTCCGGCGGATGTCGTACATATTTGAAACCACCCATGCCTCCAACCATACACCATACACAACCGCCCATCCCCCCTCAAAAAGGTTGTGTTTAGAGTCTGCCTACGGGAGACTAACCATACACCGCCGCCGAATCACATGAGCCGCTCCTCGCCATCGAGCAGTTCGGTATAGACCACAGGGAGCCTCATCGTCAACCGGAAGAGGCAACTCAAAATGTATCATGTGTGGATGCAAGCCAACTTGAGTTCAGGACTCGAGCTCCCAATTCATGATCGATATGCGACGGGGAAGGTCGTTCAAGTTCGTAGCGGCCTTCACAAAAGCAGCTTTTATAATTCAACTCTGTATAAATGTTATCGTCATTTTCTACATTTCTTACAGCTCTGTAAAATTCTATCGTCTGACGAGAACGCGTGACCAGGGTGGTAATCAAATATACAAACGGAAGCTCATTGTTGCAGAGACGTGCCTACTGTGCCGATGTGGAATGTCCATGAGCGACAAGGATGAGCGCCCTACGATGCCGCAGGCTGAGGCCAGTAGTCAAGCACGACGGAGTCGCCCGTGAGGACGAAGCTCTGGCTGTTCTGAGACTCGATATCCAGAAGAAGCGTGTAATCACCTGGATACAAGACCGTATTTCCAGAGTCATCGCGGCGCGCGAGCGACCCGAGTGTCAGGTTCAGCGTCGTTGTCTGAGTGGATGTCGGCTGGATGTCGTGCAGGCGGTCGTATGCGACGAGAACCTTGTTGGGGTACGGCTCGGGGCCATGCTCGCCGGCAACGAACAGCAGCGAGACGAAGTCCGACGTGGTCGTTGTCCCAGTGTTGGTCACATCGACCGTGTACGATTCGAAGGGGCACAACTCGAGATACGTCACGCCCGCACAGGCATTCATGAGGCTCTGGATGTCGTAGCTCGGCGACGTAGGAGCGCTGAGGGAGGCGGTGAAGTTCGTGTAGTGCAGGCCGTACCCGAACTCGAACACTGGCGTCCCCGAGTACCACATGTAGGTGCGCCCGGGGCTGGAGGTGTTCGGACGAAGCGACATGTCGGTCATCGCGACTTCGTTGACATAGTCAGCTGGGTACTGCGTGATAGGTAGGCGGCCTGCGGGTGCAGCGTTCCCGAAAATAACGTCCATGAGCGCGGTGCCACCGGACTGGCCCGGGTAGCCGCCCCACAGGATCGCGCTCACGTTTGGGTTCGAGACGAGGAAGGAGTCGTCGATCTGGCCACCGCCCATCTGTAGCACGACGAGCGGCTTACCGAGCTGCGCAAGGCTGTCGATGAGGTCGGGCTGTACACCAGGCCAGGTAATCGTGAGGCGATCCATCCCCTCTGCCTCGATGGTGGTATCAATGCCACCGGCATAAATGATCGCGTCTGCCTGCGAAGCGGCCTCGAGAGCCGCGGGGAATGAGGACATGCTGGTGTCGTTGATGCCCGTGCCTTCGGCGTACAGGACCGTGTAGTTCAGAGCCTCGGCGGCCATTCTCGGCGGCCATGAGCGGGCTGATGAGGTATGGCGCAGTACCGAAGTAGTTGCCCTGCATCTGCGTCGTCGCGTTAGCCCATGGGCCGATCAGCGCGAGCGTCTTGAGCTCTGCCGATAGCGGGAGGGTGCCGTCGTTCTTCAGGAGTGTGATGCCCTCCACAGCAGCGGTGTACGCGAGTTGCTCAGCCTCGGGGGTACTGACGTTGGCCCAGCCGAGCTGGCGATACGGTTGGATATCGGCCGGATCGAAGTACCCGACCGTGACGAGCGACGCGTAAAGGTGGATGAGCGCTGTATCGAGCGTAGTGATGTTGAACAAGCTTTCGTTGTACGCCGCGCCGAGATAGTCGGGGTAGTACGTTCCGCAGTCAAGATTAGAGCCCGCGTTGAGGGCATCCGCGACGGCCTCCTCGGGAGTGTTGGTGTAATTATGCTCTACGTAGATGCACTCGATCGCGCCGCAGTCCCCGGTAACCCACGTATCGACGGCGGTCCAGTTCCAATGCTCGCGAAGGAGGTCCTGCAGCAAAAAGGAATCCGCACAAGACGGTATCCCAATCACCGCGTTGTACGAGCACATGAAAGCGCCGACCTTGGCGTCACGGGCACAGGTCTGGAACGACCGCGTGTAGAACTCGGAGAGGTCCTGCTGCGAGACGATGGCGTCGAAAGCGAAGCGCAGGTTCCCCTCCCAGTCCTCGAGGTCATACGCAGCGAAGTGCTTGCACGTGGCAATGACGCGCTTGTAGGCAGGGTCCACACCACCTTGCAGGCCGGTGATGAAGTTGTATACGTATGCCTGCAAGTGGAACGGATCTTCTCCCGGCGTCTCCTGGCCTAAGAACCAGTGAGCATATTCCCAGTGATATTAGGTGGCTTAGTATATACCTCTCCCCCAACGAGGGTCCCTGAAAGGGTTGATATTCGGCGTCCAGAAGTCGATCTGTGGCCACGCCGGGGGTGAGTTGTCGCTCTTGAGAGATCATTTTTATGTAGCTTACCCCGGAGTGGTTATGATTATTGAATGTGCGCCCCTCGGTGCTGATGACTGTAGCCACAGCGTGTATCAGGAGGTCATCGAACGCTGCGGTCATAAGAATAGGCTGAGGAAAGGAAGTGGCATGACTAAACGCTCCGGAATCCGAAAAGTCCACTCCAGGAGAATCAGCAAGACCGTGCAAGCCTTCCTGCCACCACCTAAGGCATTGCGTAAGGAATTTCAAGCTTTTCATCATTGAAACGTTACACATACTGGTAAGGAGGAAGGCCGATGCGAGGGACACCGGGAGAAGTGCTCCCCGTATTATTGATCTTCTCTTCCAGAGTGAACAAGCCGACCAATGCGCTTGCGCGCTCAAGCGGAGTGGCAGAAGTGTCGCAGACCGTAGTGTTCGCCAACGGCCCGTTGACACATTCCGGAAAATCGGCGTATGCATGGGTGGCAAGGACTAGACACACCAGAGCAAGTAGAGTGGGCATCTTAGTACGTTGCAGCGAACGGGGAGTGTTCATCGACGGGAGACGGTCCGTTGGACTTGACGGCTTTATGAGGCCACCACAGCGAGGCCATATATACGCGGTTCGACCCTCCTCTCTCTAGCGAGCGCAGCGGGCCGAAATCGAGATGTGCTGCGAGCGACTATGTGGGAAATGAGTGTACGCATGGTCAGAAGCACAGAATACGTACAAAATCCCTGCCTAAGCGACAAGCCTACATATTATAGACGTTGTTCACGGTCGGCGGAGCGACCTCCAGCAAGGGCCGCAGGTTCGAAAGGTCTTCGCGCGAGTGCCGAATCAGCCGTCCGCCACGTCGTGACTGCGGGCGCATTGTGACTACATGTTCCAGTCTCTATATGAAGGTCTATGGTGGTACAGAGGGCCATCAATCAGAATTCATGAAAAGGGCTGAGGCCAGAGTCCAGACTGCAGAAGGCATTGTGAACTGAACGTACAAGAAACATCAATAAGACACGCGTCATGGATACACACAAATATTGGCCGCTGGCCGGCTGTAGAGACGCCCGGCTACTTCGAGAATATCTTGTCTATGCGCACTTCGATTGCCCTGCGAGCAGTGCGGTCCTGTGGATGGGCTTTGACCTAGAATGTCCTCAAGATCAAACTTCACGGGTCAAAGCAGACCTCACATACGCGGTCGGGAACAAGCAGAATACTAATCTCCAGATTCCAGCCAGCGTAACTTACCACGGGCTGCAAGTCACTGAACGGAGACGTAATGTCAATTTGTACACGGCGGCGAGAAGGAAGACTGAGGCATGCGTTACGGCGCTGAGGCGGGATTCCTTAAAGATGACAGGAGCGGTTTCCAGCCGATTTAAGTTTATTCACAAGACGGCCTTGGACAATCGTATGTGGACTTCGGCTGTCGAGAGCTTTATGCGAGTCGCCGATCAGAGCCTCAGCCTGCCTGCGGCCGAACAGCCTTGTTAGTAAACCAAGTGTGTCATAGCCGGATCATAGCGGTGAGTGGTACGCAACCTGTTTTAGTAGGTAGCTCTCGGAATTCCTGCTGTTGACCCCGAGAGAAACATTTATGCTCCGCGGAAGTGATAGTACTAGTAGATATCAACCTCAGGAAGCTCAGACTCCTGCGGTTATTTGCGCATGTTAGGATCCAAAGCCCCCGCCTTCCATATTTGTCCGCTACTTACAGCCGGCAGTCTCCGTAGCGCGTCAGCTGACGGAGAGAAGACACTTCTGCGTAGGATGATATCCATAGCAAGGTTACCAGCATATCCTCTTCGGTTGCGCTTGCAGAAGCCCACACGCCCTTACATCCTGCAAAAGCTATCATACTTGTCTCGGCATTATACCATGGAGGTGCAGCCGGAAGCACCCCCCTCGCCTAGCGCAAGTGGCAAACGACCTTCGGAGACTGACGCAGACCCTGTGGGTGCCAAGCGCGTAAGACTGGACACGGAAACCGACCGCGAAATCACGCCAAATGACCATCCTTCGGAGAGTATACCAGAGAGCTCTACAGACGCGCCGAAGTCTTCACAGCGCGGAGGAAAGTCGAAGTCAAAGAGAGGGCGGGGAGAACCAAAGGATCACAGACGCGGGACAAGGACGGAGGATGCAGAGCGACAGAATAATGATGAACCGAAAGCTCCGCGCTTGCCTAAGAGAGCTTGCGCGCTGCTTATAGGTTTCAGTGGTGCTGGGTACAACGGGATGCAATAGTACGTCACCAGTTCCTTGGTGTGCGGGCTTTACTGGGTGCTCATCAGAGATGTGTGACCCGCCGAAGTCAGCCAGCAATCCAGAAAGTGCGCACAATTGAAGGCACCCTGTTTGACGCGCTCGTCAAGGCAGGAGGCGTGTCGAAGGACAATGCTGACAATCCTACCAAAGTTAGTGCGTGACTCACGGTTGCATGTCCTATATGAACCTACTTTCCGTAAGGTCGGCCTTGGTCGTGCAGCCAGAACCGATGCTGGCGTTCACGCAGCGGGGAATGTTGTCTCCATGAAGCTCATCAAGGATATCCCTGGAGTGCAGGACATGGTCGCTCGTATCAACGAAGAGCTTCCACCTGAGATACGACTATGGAGTATTGTAAGTAGAATCCTTGCTCTATATACACATGCGCTGATCTCACGTAGCTCCGAGTATCTAACAACTTTGATGCACGAACGTATGTCGGCAGATACTCAAGTGTCTCCAGTTCATAACTTGCTGACGTTCCCTATGCAGGTCGTGCGACAGCCGGAAGTATACATACTTCTTCCCGTCATACCTGACGCTCCCTCCGAAGCCAGGGAGCGGTCTCCACCAGGTCCTGCAACGAAACGGGACGGAGTTCCCGTCTCATCCATTCTGGACTGCGCACTCTCATCTCGATGCGGAGAGCGAGCTTCGTCAAAAGCGGGCGTACCGGATGTCTCCTGATGCCCTAGAGCTGCTACGAGCCACTGCGAGCAAATACCTCGGGACCCATAATTTCCACAACTTCACGATCGGCCGAGAGTTTCGAGATCGGAGCAGCAACCGTCACATGAAGGAGATTAGTGTGGGCGCAGCCTCTCCTTGAGACAGCCTTCATACCCCTGACACTGGTCTGCAGGTTGCTGACCCAGTTGTTTACGGCAACACCGAATGGGTCAGCATCAACTTCCACGGCCAAAGCTTCATGCTGCACCAAGTACGTCACCTCCTGTATATACCGTGCCATAGCCAAGCTAAATGTCGCTCAGATTGTAGGCTTTTTCTAGGCGTTTGTATTGAGTCATCCAGTTCAACACAGTAAATGGCAGCGCAAAATGATGACAGCTCTGGTTTTGACCTGTCGGACGGGTACGCCGCCTCAGATCATAGACGAGGTAAGTCGTTTCTTCCAGCAGTACGAGCGCGCGGCTGAATAATCATTAGCTATATGGACCTCGCGTCGTCTTCACCCCCAAAATGCCAGCGTTGGGCCTCCTGCTCGAGTATCCTATCTTCGATGGGTACAACCGAAAAGCCGCGGCACTCAGCGGGAACCTCGACACGTCAGATCCCAACCACCGGCCGCTCATCAACTTCGAGGACCACCGCGAGCAAATGGAGAAGTTCAAAACGGAGCACATCTATGCTCGCATGCGAGAGATTGAGGAAGAAGAGGCGGTGTCTGTCTTCCTGCTCATTTGGCCGCTGATCAAAATCCACTGACTTTGCAACCAGGTTCGATGCATGGATACGACACATTGACGCGTATTCCGGGGACGACTTGCTTTGGCTCAACTCGAAAGGGATCATTCCAGCCGCCGCGGTCATTCAGAAGGGGGCACTTCGCCAGAACCACTTCAGAGAACGTAAGCGCTTCAATGCGACAGATCGCTCTGTGGGTGCGTCCACATCGGTCGATGAAGAGGAGGCAGAGGAGTCAGAGGAGGAAGGGCTTGACAAAGGGAAGCTAAACGACATGGAGGGTTAATGTAATCGTATATGATCCAGCATCGTCTGTGGTAATACAACTCTACTCATACGCAGTGACCTAGTGGGAGACAGCCACAGTCTGATAGGAGCGGAGTGAGTTGGCATATGGCGGCGAAGTGATGTTCAACCGCTGAAGCCAATGGGGGGCCGACCATGGGGACGTAGAGGGCGAGGATGATCTGCACAATACCTTGCGGGGCGATCGGGAGTGACCACACGTACACGCAGCAGCAGAAAACTCGCGTTGGATGTTGAATGTAGCGACCTCCCGCAGGGGTTATGACTGGAACTTGCGCATGGTCTGGATCTCGCCAAGAAGCGCTTGCAGGCGGTCATCCTCAATCTTTACAAGACTAGCAAACGACGTCATTACTGATAAGCATTGAAGAGCTCTGTGGACACACCTTGGGATGACACTTTTCGCTTCTTCAGCATCCGCTGGACAAAGGTTGGCTATCTGCGCCGTCTCAAATTGTGTAAGAGCAGGTTCTCTTCGCAGTGTCCTGTTTTCACGGGTTAGCCACAGCCTGTAAGAGCAGGCACCTTGAATCATACTCTCGTACAGCACTTGCAGAGTCCGTGGTGTTGAACTTCGCGAACGTTTTGACGTACTCTAATGTTTTGTTGTAGACACTTCGGAGGGTGTAATAAGTGCATATCATGCATGATAGCCAGGGCACATACGCCGTATCCGGTGCATCCTTGTCTCGGTTCTCGAGTAGATACTTGACCTCCGAGATGAGCAGACAACCAGCGTTGTTGAATTCTGACAGGGGATTTTCAGACCGTTATTCCAGCACGAAATCAACATGGAAACACACCTGCGCCAAGCTTGAGCACAGACGCATCCTCCTCCTCGACCTGAGGCCGGTGTCTCAATCGCGGGGTCATGGCGGTCGGTAGCGGGGGTATATTTGTGCGTATTAGGATCAAATGCCCTTGGACAACACGGGCAAACAGGATCTCGATATGTGGCTGTCACAAACGCTGACCTCGGATGACTAGCCGAGTCGCACGCAGGCTGCGTGCCACCAAGGACATTCTCGTGCTGCCATAGTGCCTGTCACAATAGCAGCCTCGCCTCGCCGAAGGCACTTCGCATCGCCTGCGGGCTCGTCAAGAAGCTCTTTCACTTTCGAGGACGAGTACGAGATGGTCCAGACGTACGGAGCCACGCCCGCTGTGGCGGAGGACCGCGAACCGGATCCTCAACCTTCTGATTCCGAGGGGCTGAGCGAAGGCGACGCTTTGCTCGGTGCCGAGGCGAGCGTTCGGAAACCGAAGAGAGATGGTCATGCAACTCTATCGAGTTCTGTGGGGAACCTGGCCAACACGATAATTGGGAGCGGTGCGTTATCCGTTGCGTTGAGTTGCTAAATGCCTCTAACGTAGCTGGTCTTTTCGTAGGAATGCTGACGTTCCCGTTGGTGTGTTGTCATCCTTGTCGCATTTCCTAATTCACTATCATTTACGCTGTCATGACGGGGACTCATCTAGGCCATGGCCTCTGCTGGGATCATACCCGGGATTATAACTTGCCTATTCTCTGGCTCAGTCGCTGGCTTCGGTCTCTACCTACTTACTCTATGTGCTCCCAAAGCCCCGCATAGAAGGGCATCGTTTTTTGCAGTAGCTGAATTGACATTCCCAAAGGCGGCTGTGTTCTTCGACGCCGCCATCGCAGTCAAGTGCTTCGGTGTATCAATCAGGTATTGTAATTAGGAACCGTCCATTGGTACCGATGCTTATGTTGCAAGCAGCTATCTCATCATCGTCAAGTCCCTCATGCCGAACGTGGTTGCCTCATTATACCACGACTTGTCGCACAATGACCCGCCCGCCTGGGCACTGTCTGGACGTCTCTGGATCACTATCCTCATGGGAATACTGTTCCCGCTTTCGTTCATGAGGAAGATAGATAGCCTTAGACATACTAGCTACGTTGCACTCTTCTCTGTCGGTAAGTTGTGTCCTACATATGGTATGTGCGCAAAGAGTGAGCTGACGTATCTCAACAGCATACCTCGTAGTTGTCGTGATCGTGTGCTACTCTTTCCCGCTTGAAGGTACACAAGCACCGGGCGAAATTCACCTAATACACTTCACCCCGAACTTTGTCTCAACGTTCCCCGTGCAAGTGTTCGCGTTCACTTGCGCTCAGAACGTAAGAACTACTTCATAGCTCATCAACACTGGCTCACGCTGCTGCAGATATTCCCCATTTTCAACGAGATAACTTCCAACACACAAGCTCGCATGAATCTCGTTATCGGCACGTCCATAGGCTCGGCCGCGCTGATATATGAGATCATCGCTATATTTGGCTACCTTACGTTCGGCTCTAAGGTATGCGTTTGCTGCCTTGTTGTAGCCGCCATTCATAACGTTGGGTTTGTAGGTCGGCGCCAATATCATAGCGATGTATCCCTCAACATCGCTTTTCATCGCCATCGGACAGCTTGCAATTGCAATACTGGTCATGTTCTCGTACCCCCTACAGGTACACCCTTGCCGCAACTGCCTTGACAAAGTCTTCCATATGGGCCATGTCGTGAAGACTGCCGACGGGGAAGAAGAGATCGAGGATGAACATGGCGGTAGCCCAGACATGAGCACTCTCAAGCACATCTTGCTTACTATCGCTATCGTCGCCTGCGGCTACACGATTGCGTTCTTTGTCGATGACCTCCAGATGGGTATGTGACATTGCGCGTACATCGACGCAGTGCTAACGTGTCTCACGGGGATACGCTAGTACTCTCATTTGTCGGCTCTACTGGGTCGACCACTATCTCGTTCATTCTACCGGGCTTGTTCTATTGGAAGGTGAGCACTCGAGTAGCCTTTAAGTGTTGTCTGACCATCGTACACACAGCTCTCACACACTGACCCAACTGCTAGCAAGCCCCTCTCGAGGGCAGCCCTTGCGCTCGCGATCTATGGGGCATGCATCTTTGTGTTCTGGTGAGCCTTGTTGCATATCTCTTGCTGGCGTTAGCTCATCACGCTGTCCGTTCAGTCTGTCCTTCAATATTTATCAGGTTGCGCGCCCACCCCCGTCTTTAGTACATTAGCGCAGGCACTCAGATCCATCTGTACCTACTTATACATTACTCCACTCATATGCTTGCTTGTATCGTTGAGCGGCGGCAAAGAAGGCACCGGCGGCGAAGGAAACTCGAGTGTCCAGCCTGTCATCTTTGGACTGAGAAAAGACTAGTCGGATGATGTCAATCCAGTGCATGTCTGCGTGTTGCGCATATGTTTTGGGCCGCCGAGCGGGCTGACCAAATTCTGCGCGATCTGGAGGATCCCTTGCTCGCAGAGCAAGGTTCTCCACGGTCGAAAAGGTTGGCCCCCTTTTGCAACTTGTTTGCAGCTGTTTGCGTGTCAGGTCCACAACATGCTGATCTTCAGATCTTCAGATGTTGGGTCTTGTTGCACCTTGCCTCGTACCTCAATCTTGCCTCCAAATGTCGCGCGACTGGGGCTTGCAATCCGTGTACATAGCTTCCCTACATTCGAACTTACACAATATTGGAGAAGAACAGTAGTTAGTGTATACGCATCCCCAATGTGCACGTGGAAGGGATCGTAGGTAGTGTCCAAAAAAAGAAAGTGGCGCACGCAGACGCCGGGCGGCCCGCTGACTCGATCATGTTCTGTTCGACTCTGACAGGGCAGGCGGCGGGCGGCGGCGGAGGGGCAGCCCCCGTCCCAGGTTGACTTCTGATTGCATGCTGCACGACTTGCTCTGCTGGAGTGGGTTGCTTCAGTAGAGGCACAATGTATTCTACTGTTCTGGTCATCACCCATGCTGGGATGAGTCCAATCAATAATGGTCTCTCGTATTCGCTGGACTCATCTCTCCAACCTGATCGATCATAGGAGCAACACGGACGAACTGCGGCAAATTGACTATTCCGAGTCACCAACTCGGTAAAGTAGAATCGGAAGGAGATGTACTTGTCCTCGGCTTTGCAGCTCCTGACACACAATCCACACGCTCGTACCATCTGTTATGAAGGCAACAATGGTACCATTCAAAGTCAAGTCCACGATATGGTTTGGCTGCATGGAGAGTGTGTGTCTGATACATGCAAGCTCCAGGTTGAAGCCACCAATAGGAATGCCTTCGTCTCTCTCTAAGCACTATGGAGGAGATGTCAAACGAGTGTAAGCAGAAGAAGGGACTCGGATTAGCTGCTGCATCTGATTAAGTCAAATAGCAAGCTTGTTTGTTCACATCGCCGCATTCGTTCACCACGATTTCCCTGTTCGACCTTACTGTATGTCTCCGGAAGTCTTCTGCCAGTGTAAGAATACCACACATAGACATTCATGTATGTTACATCTTTTGTATGCCATGATCATGCAGAATGAATGTGTCACCGTCTCTCATCTTTGACACGGACTTCCGGTCGTCACGCTGGATTGCGTGCCAGTGGGCGTGCGAGCAAGGTTAGACCGCCACCGCTGGCGGCACTTCGAGTAAGCCTGTGACGGCGGATAATGGGGGTAGCGTGCATCTTCTCGAGTAATGCCTTTGCAGTCGTTGTATAGTGTCGATATTAAGTCATTTTGATCATGTCTTACTAGTACAAGCGTAATGTAATCACGCAAGAGTTGAAACAAGGGGTGACAACTTCATATACAGGAGGTTCGCCGAAGCCCCATCGCGTGCGAGCACCCGAGTGGCCTCAACATCTCGGTCAAGCTCATCCAGAGCTTCCGCGGCGCCCGACATGTGCGCGACGCGGACACACACCGCATGCAGAGCCAATAGGCGAGGCTCCGGAAGCGGGAGCTCAAGCACACCACTGGCCTGCTTAAATCTGCGCTTTTGTGCGAGTTGGCGAGTGTGATCAACGAGTGTGATTCGGTTTTTCAAGCTCATATACCCGAGAGCTCTCGCAGGATGGGCGAAAACAATGTCGTACGTATTGGGCTGGGGTAGCATTGAGCTAAATTGATAGTCAGGTTAAAAAATAATATAGCGCACCTCACCGTCGGTGGTAGGCTCGAAGGCAAGCTTGAGGCGGTCAAATTGGCCGTGAAGGGAGTGAACGAGGGATACGATGTTGAGGAGGTTATGGACTCCGGACGCAGATGCAGTGTCATCGCGGTTGACGGTCATGAGACGCTCAACAACCCCCTGGAGCCCAAACACCTGCAGAATTCCCAGCGCTGTCGCCCCATGCTGTCGCTGCAAGGTAGTGTAGATCACGTTAGCCTTAATATTGATCGTGATCAGCTAAAGGGGTACTAACACGAGCTTGAGATGGGAACTCGTCGTTTGGCTCGATGTTTTGCAGAATAGATTCATTGAGAATATGACATGTCTCAACATCTTGAATCGCTGCGTTAGTCTCCGATTGAAGTACCTGAACAGCCGTGTGCTTGTCGAAAGAGTTTGCATCAATAGCGTTTGTTATCATGCAGTGGTAGCGGTCGCGGGCCAGGGCCTGAGTGAGGATAAAAATTAGGACCACAAAGATAACACTATGAGGGTACGTACTCTGATCCTCGCGCTTCGATGATCGGTGTCTGAATCGTCCATTGCATCTATCAGCATGTCCTCCAATTGGTCCATGGAGGGGCGTGATGGGTGGCTGGAGGGAGGGGGTATTGGAGTGGTGGTTGTACGAACTATCATGGCCGTGTTAATTGAGTATCAAGAACATCGAAGGATGAAATGCACGCACAGGAACAAATGAGGTGATCAATATACCTTCTCCCGAGTTCGTATATCTCGTTATTGCCCCTTGCACTGACGACCTCGGTCGCAAGTCTGCTGGTAGGTGTGTCACCAAGACAGTGTCGCATGTTCCAAAGAGCGGGGAACAAAAAGCCGATGACGCGAGAGGCGATAACTTTATAGCCAGCTGCGTCCTTGACTGCCTTGGGTTGGTCTTCAACTTGCTGGTACCCCGCAGCCGCTTCGTTTTCAGCAGCAACGACTAAACTATAAGCGCTGAGGATGGAGACAACATCGAAAGGCGGGACCTGGGGAAGGATACTCTGATTCAGTGGAGGCGGGCGACTCCGCTGGGGCAACAGATTGGGGGTGGTCATGGGTACAGCAAAGGTTGAAGCAGCCTCCTACCCATCCGTCTTCGGGAGGTATTAGGCGGCTCCGTGTCGTAGCATAGGTCGATGAACTCCCGAGATCACGTGCAATCCCTTCTTAACCTCCCGTGGAGTTTGAATTGGCGGGGTCGGGTTTGTGTCGGAGAGGTGCGGGGAAGGTGCGGAGTATTGGAATTGTGGCTCGACTGTGGCTGAAGGAGACAGAGCGACATGAAGCTTTGTATCGAACAATCGACAGGGGCACCCTTATTTCGCTAGAGCGGGTGGGGATGTATCATGGGCAGGAGACTGTGTACTGTACTACTTATTACTTACTATTATCAATACCAAGTCAACGCATTGGCGCTTGGACGCTATGCGTGCGTCTTCGTCAAGCGCTTGCAACTCTGACAAGGGAATGAAAAGCGCCCACGACCTACCGTTCCTCACCCTCAGACCTGATGTGCCCTTTCCTTGCCCGCGTTCAAACCGACTGCCCTTCATTTACCTCGCTGCTGTAGCGTCAGCACATCATCCCTGGAGCAACACGAGGTCAGTTTGACATGGATCCATAGTGAAAACCGTTCATAGGACTGAAGTCGTCCTATAGGTCGAGGCTGCGCAACTCCACCTCAGTCTGTGAAGATCCTCCCTTATATCTCGCACTTAGATCACTGGAATCATCGCAAGTAACGGCCTGTCTTGGCTCACCTCGATGGCGACTGCAACAATGAGCGCGGGCGCGGCCACACCGTCGAGCGCGAGCGCGCCCGAGATCCACAGCCGGCACACGATGGCCTCGAACGGACTGATCCCTTCTCCCTCTCTGGATGCGATCCTGGCATCCTCTTCACACAACCCGTCTCCTGTAACGCCGCCATTGAGCTCCTCTCCAAAGCCTGTAGATCAGCAGTCGTCCGGAAGCACCGAGTCTTCCACGGAACCCGACGCGCAGATCATCGAGGCTCTGAGAAGCAAGGATCGCCTTTACGTGCTCAAGCTCGGAGAGCAGATGGAGACGCTTATTCAAGACCAAGGGTACGTTCCCTGCTCCCGTCCTTTCGACCTTAGGTTGCGGTTCATCGCCCCCGGATCCCACATGTGAGCTCTTATGCGCCCACATGTTGGGCCTGAGGGGTCCGAATGGTATGCGGCGGATGCTACTGCCTACCAATGAACCTACGGTGGATGCGGAGCAGCTACCGCATGAGGACGTCGCTCTTTGAGTTACAACGTAGTATGGTAGCTGGTGCCGTGCCACAATGCCTCTGGCGGCAACCCATACATTGATGCGATTGTTGACCTCGATGCTGACGCGCGCTTGGGTCTCCAGAAATCGGATCGCCATCAGCCCCTCCACGACGTACCAGCGAATGCTTGTTCACCGATGCTCCGCCTATTACAAGCTGCAACCTGAGAATGATACCAACACGAAAGGCATAGCTGTCTATTATCGCACAGAAAGCCGAATGTGGGTAATGAGCGTATTCTTTTGCGATCCGTGTACTGAACTGTACACCCTAGTCCTCAACGTAGAATTTGTGAACTCGTTCCATTAGAAGAAACCGCTCAACCGACGATCAAAATCATGAGACGAAGTACCAACGAGCCTCCGAAAAGTCGGCAGAACTCGCAGGCAGGATCTGTCACTGGCGAGGAAGCCGACTCCTCCGATGTTGACGAAGCAGGCAGCATCGTAAGCGGGCGAAGCGGGAGGAGCGCTGCTACAGGCAGCAGTACCAAGAGACATCTTACCCTCGAGGAACGTGAGGCAGCATACAACGAAGCGCGCTCGCGAATCTTCATGGGCTTCGAGGAAAGGGAGAAGGAGAAGGAGAAAGATATGAGCGCCAATTCTTCTACGCTCAGTCTCATATCGGGCTCAGCATCCACTAGCGGTGGTGGTCGCGGTAGTAGCATCGGCGATCTGGACGACTCAGCGAGTTCAGCTGCTACCGAGAGCGAGTGGTCCGGTCCTGTCAACCGCGACAAGCGCGACAGCCGACGCGGAGCGTCAGGAGGCTCGTCGTCACGGTCGTTCAGGTCGTCCAATACATCATACCATGCCAACGGCTCTGGCAATTCACGCGACTCAAGAGCCACATCACCCGCGTTTACTTACGCCTCGCTATACGAGCCACCTCCCGTGGATGCTCCGTATGGTCCTCCTGCAGCAGGGTATATGCCACCGTACGCGTACCCGTACGGCCCTGCAGCCGCCCACGCACCCACGCCACCTCCCTACGGGTATCCGTATTACATGCCCTATGGGTATCAGCCCCCTCCCCAAGACTCATCGAATCCTTCGGGCGACGCCATGTATCCTCCACCTAACCTACCCCCCGCGATGCAATACATCCCACCGTACGGATGGTCACAGACGCCCCAGCCGCAAGCATATCCTCCGCTAGCGTCGCAGCCCCACAGTCCTGGTAACGGTGGTCTCAGTTTACCTCCTCCCCATCCCTCCCAGCCTTCATCTCCACAGCAGCAAGCTGTCCCTCCACCAGCGCCGTATCCGGGTTACTTTCCTGTTCACCAGTACAACCCCTATGCTACGTATCCTCCCCCAGTGCCCTATCAACCGCCCGGACAGTACCCACCGCCACATCCGTCACAATACGCGCCAGATATGGTTGCCAACAGTCAAGCAGGATACATGAATGGTGGCGGAAGTGGAACCGGCAGTAGCAACCACAGTCGTGCATCCTCACGGAGCAGCCATCACGGTGCGCCCAAGCGCGGAGCACCCCGATCACGGGGATCTTGGAGCTATGGACCGGGGGCTGGGAATAACGGATACACATACAACCTGAACAACATCGGGCCACCTTTGGGGGGTAGCGAGACGGTCGGCCCAAGATTGAGCTCGTCTACCAGGCGTATCTCGACGACCTCAAGCACGAGCGGTAGTGCGGGGGTCCGAACACCCGGCGACGAAGCCTCTTCTACAACTGTGAGTATTATTTCTTACTCTTTGCAGCGTCTTTCTCTCGATCCCGTGTTTGAGTCTTGAGCCATGTTAACGGATATATTTCATTCTATGTGCCTTCGCGCTTGGCTTCTTCCCGTCGATGTGTACTCTATCTCACAGTCTTCATCCACAACGTCTTCGCGAACAACGTACACGTCAACGTCCTCGAAGCACCCACTCCCACCGCGACCGGATTGGGCAGTCGGCCTCAAGGCGGAACCCGTCTTGCATGCTACCCGGCACCACCACGATCACAGCAATACGAATTCACGGAACATGTCGCCCGCGCGCCTCGGGATGCAGAATCAACACCAACCACAGCCGGTGCTGCAGCCCAACGACTTCCCACCACTCTCCTCAGCAGCGGAACTTCGTGCGCCTACAGTCGCCGGAGCATGGACAAATGCATCGTCCACGCGATCCATCATAATGGCTAAGACACAAGGCAACACTGTCCCTCAGAGCAATGCCCTTGTCCACTATCCTGTTGCGCAACAGCCCTCTGCCACAGGCTCGCGCGCGGAGGACCACGAGCCCGGCTTCGACCGGCCGCCGCCCAAAGACAACGCGGAGCTGTTCAATCCGAAAGGCGCACGTCGCATGCCCGACCTCATGCGGGCAGGCCTAGTGGAAATACAGGCAGAGTTCCCCAAGCAACAGTGCGTGTTGAAAACTGACACCGTTTTCGCCGGTGTTGTGGAGATGGCAGCTGGCATCTCCCTCAAGGACGGTCCGGTAGAGGGCGAGAGCGCTCTCGGTGCTCCCCAGCACGAAATGTACTCGGCCTCCTCGTCGGTGTATGGGGCAGAGGGTCCCGAGAACGCAGGTGGTCCGTAGGTGTATCAATCGCTCTTGACGTCGCATAGCTATCGGGACGCTCTGATTTGGCTGTCGCATTGTAATTGTCTGGCCGACGGGTGTGTATATCGAGTACGTTATACCGCCGCGCGCATCACTCACTGTTGTATTCGCATCTCTTGAGAGTAACTTATAGAGTATAGCCACGTAATGAGACTCGGGCATGTATTGGGTGTGTGCTTGCGAAGACGTCATATAGTAATAAGTTAAAAACATGCGAGTACACGAGACGATGTCGGCGCGCAGTCTATAGTCATGAGGATGCGGGGAAGGGGCGAGGAAACGACACAAATGTCAGCGAGTGAGCCTCCGGAACCAACGCTTGAACGACGCGAGCATATTCCGCCTTGGCCTCGATGGACGCGCGTACGAGTTCCTGGGGGTGTTGCCGTTCGCAGGCGACCAAGACGCAGCTGTCGTCTTTGCCATCAAGTCCACCCTCGGCTCCCTCCGGGCTGGGGCCAACGTGCTCGAGCCTCCCGAGGGCGCAGTCTTAGGAGGGATTGCTGGCTTCGGCTTCGGCTTCGGCGGGGGCTTGTGCCTCGGTTCGAGGGGACCAATGAGTAGCTCGAGGCCACGGAGGTCAGCGGGTTTGGGCTGCTTCGTGTTGAAGTGAGTGTGCGATGCGGGGGCGCTGTGCGGAGGGGCAGGCGGTTGGGGCTCGTCGGGGGTGTCGGGATCCGGCTGGAAGCCGGGCGCGAGGAACAGGTTCGGTGGACGGTGGTTACGGCCTGGCTGCCTGCGCATGGCGCGGAGGCGGGGCACGCGCCGCGCGCTGTGGTAGCCCGGCGCGGCGGTCACTGTAAGGGAGTTGGACTTACCCACAAGGAACTCTGGAGCATTCTGGAGAGGTGTTAGCATTGAGAGTATGGCTCCGACTTGGACTGATGCTCACATGAGGATCGTACGTGAAGTATGGCTCAGTGTCAGGTTCAGTCGCTTGGGCTGCATGAGGTTCGACCTGGTTACCCCGCTGAGATGTAAGCTAGCAACGCTGCGCCAGACCCGACGGTACTCACACTCTCCTCAGGTTCGGTCTCCACCCACGGCACCTTCCACTTCCCCTTCGCCGAGCTGCACCATAGACCATACTCTGCGACCCATTCAACATCATCACGACGGGGCCTCCGGGGCGAGATCGACCTCGTCCTAGCGTGTTCGGAACCGGAGGATGAGCCCACCTCGTCTACGACGTCCAACCTCTCTGGCGAAGGATAGGCCGAGGCGACAGCAGATTTCACAAAATGGGCCGAAGACGCACTAAGCGGCGAGCGTGGCCTAGGACCCATCGGACGACGCCCACGATACACGACCTCCTGGGGCTGCTGCTGCTGTTGCTGCTGTTGACTCGGCACCATCCCCCTCAGCTCCTCCGCAATGTCCTCCAGTTCGTCGATGGTCGCTCCTGGCAACGCCGACGTCGGGCGCGACGATGCAAAGCTATCCGGGCGGCTGCTCAGCCCCAGGTCGCCAAACGGTACAGCAACGGGTGGCAGATGCGCGAAGTCGGGGAGGGGGTCCGGATCCTGGTCGTGCCCACCGGGCACCTTCCATTTGAACGGATCCTCGTGCGAAATATCAAGTACGGCCACGTCGCGTTGGGGGCTCGCCATCGCAGGCGGCGCCGTCCGGGGCTTCTCTGATACCTCAATCGGGCCCTCTGCCCGCAAAGGATCGGTGCCTGCACCGCTCTGCGGTGCCACCGGTGCTGCGCCGCGGCCGTCGCTCGCTGTGCGTTCGTACGATGGCCTGATGACGTCCCGCCCGCTGCCGAAACTCGATAGGCCCAGCGCAGGCGCGGTGCCCGGGCGGGCGCTGCGCTCGGCCCACGCCGACGGGGCCGCGCCGGTGGCGAAGCGCGTGGGGCGGCCAATCTGGACGGGGCGCAGCGGCGTGATGAGCAGATTGCGCTGGACGTGCGGGCTGGTTGTGTCCCGCATGCGCGCGTGCTGCCGACGGACCGATCCCAGGAGTGGAGGATGGACGTCGATATTGGCGTCTTCGAAGTCGGAAGCGCTCCCAGGATGAACGTGTGCATTCGGGTCTGTGCCATTGGCGAGGCGCAGTCTGGGCCGGACGCGGGGGCCTCGTATCCTCGTCGACTGGCTTGCGTAGACAGTGGGAGCTGGGTGTGTGGACGCCGTTGGGGGTGGAGTGCTAAGGGGTGTCAGAGTCAGTGAGTGAGAGTGGGGTTCGCTGAGTGCGAATGGCTCGAAGGCCAACGGCGGGAGGTAGCTGGATGGCGGCACGGAGACCATGAGAGTAACATGGAGAGGTGTGGTGTGCCGTCGCAGCGCGGCCGCGGTGGGGCATTAGGGCTGTGTCGCGCGGCTGATGATGTGGATGCGAGATGGAGGCACGGAGGCTGTCTGAGATGACTGACAAGATCAACATTCACTGAGGGTACCATCACCATACAGACGCGATATCATCCCCTTCCCTGTGCGGGGCTGCGGGCATCTCGCGCGTGGCCGCGCGGGACAGGTAGGCTGTGCAGGAGAGGCGGACGTATCGGGTATAGGCATCGTGTTCAGAAGGACTCCTCCGCGAGGAGCACAATACACGTGGTAAATACAACCGCCGCCACAAAGACCATGACCCCGAAGTGGACCCTGTTGGAGGCAGCCCGTGGAGGTGAGATGGGGCTAGATGGTTGGCAGATGAACAACGAGAAGAACGCACTTGGTTGCCACGAGAAAGCCGCGCGCCGTCCGATAGTCCTTCGCCGTTTGATAGTACTGGAACACGCCCGCGCATATAGCGCATATTGCCGCAATGTAATCGATGGTCGAAATGGGAACTCGGATGCCTGCTGGATCGCCACCGCCCGTGCTGCCCGTGAGGCGAGCTCTGAGGAGAACAGAGGAGGCGAGTAAGGAGAGGAGCATCGCGAGTTTGACATGGGAGAGCAGATTCCGTTCGAGCATCAGGAAGTCACGAGCGGTGCTCCCTGTGTTGTCCAGGTAGGCCGGCATGGGCAGTGAGTGGCTCGTTCCGTGTGTCTGGTGGGAGGTGGCCGTGTGTGAGATGTGCGCCCTGCCCACAGCCCTTCAGTAGCCACACCCCGCAGTGTTCGGACAGTGACGCACCTCAATTTGCCCAGCTATCGTCTTTTCGCCCCTGTCCGACGTCACTGGACGGTGTCAAAGAAGATCCACGAGTATGATATCACAGGGCAGATGAGGCCGAGAGTGCGCAAGGGCCAAAGGAAAATCGCTATGTTGACTGGAACGTCGAGCCTAGGGGCGGCAGGGTTCAGCTGGGTGAAGAATGAGAAGACAGTCCAGTCATCGCGCCAATGTCCCGCTGCCGTCCTGGCGAATTCGGAATAGATACTTCGCCCGATGCCCCATTCGGCATTGCTTCGTCCCACGGAAGGTGTTGAGAGATTTCAAGTACACATGACTTGCTGAGTGAAACTTGCGAATGTGAGGGCGTGCAGCATTCCGAGTACAGCGAGCAGCGCAGCGGGAGTCGTACTGGTCAATGAAGCGTGCAGACCAGCGCTTAGATGCGCCGTGGATCGCGCCATCCATATCCAGACGTGACCTATCTACCATGGCACGTGTCATCTCGCGTCGCGTCTGAGGCGTTCAACCGCGTCGAGGTCTGACCTTCGCTCAGCTGCCGCCGTCTCTCGCTGCAGACCGGTGTGCTACCGATCAAAATGGTCGGAGCCGTAGAACTACAGCTCATCCGCTCGTTGTCCCTGGCCGACGTCCCGCCCTGGTGCCGCTGCATGACATGCGCTTGGTGGGGAGGACTGATCCTGAGCCCCTGCTTTGTCCAGATCGCAATAGGCCCCTGGCCATGTACGCGCTGCAGTATGTCCGGACTGGCGGTGGGGCTTCATAGCTCTGCGGCGGTCCGCGACCATGCTCGGGCGCCTGTCGCACGTCCCCTCGAGCTCGACGTCCGGGCCTGCATTAGGCTTCCTCCGTCTGCACGACGCTCAAGTTTGTCTGGACAGAATGAACCTGAAGGCACCCATTCGCCTGCCATTTGTCTGAATGCCTGTCCACTAATTGTTAGGGGTCCTGTCCTATGCTGCCCACATCCCACCACCAGAGGAGGCTCCTGAGCCCGCCATGCATTTGCCTTCGAAGGGGGAGTCAGTGTTGAAGATGCGACACACAGGATCACAGGTATCCAGGGTGTCTACCATTCATTCCACAAATGGTTCGTCTATGATACAACAGTAAGTATGCAGTTGGATGCAAGCAGTGTCCCTCCGGGACGCGACAAGGTATGCAGTTGATGCAGGGTGAGCAAAGCAGTGCGATGATACATGCGGGTCGTGTAGATCGTGTCAGAAGATATGCAGATGCAGGTATATCAGATGAGGAGGGGAGGGAACGGGGAGGAGCGTTTGGTCGTGCGGCGTCAGCGTCCGTGGCAAGCGAGCGGGGGTTGAACCCGGTGGAGGGTGCTGGAAACAAATAGGCAGTCCAACCTAGGTTTGAGGGTCTCGAGAGTCGGGGTCTGTGTACGTGCTGCGGGGGGAGAGAGCATTAGTGTCCGTTGAGGACGCGCGGCGCGGCGCCCTGCGCGACGGCGAACTCGGCGCCGGCCTTGAAGAAGGGCTCGAAGATTGCGTCCGGCCGCTTGTAGTCGTTGTGCACGACGTTCACGAGGGAGTACGTGTCCATCACGTCGTCGATCAGCGCGCGCGTCGGCGAGCCCGGCTCGTAGTACTTCGCCCACTGCCGCCCGAGCTCGTACGCCTCGTCCTACCCGCGTACCAGCCACCAGTCAGCACGCCACTTGAGAACGCAGGGGAGCAGGAGAAGGGGGCGTTACCTTCCAAGCCATGAAGCTGATGGCCTCGACGATGGTCGGCTGGACGATCTCCTTGTTCGGGAACACGCCCCACGTCACCGCGTTCGGCCCGTCCGAGTGCGTGTTCGTCCGCAGGTCGCCGCGCTTGTTGATCACGTAGTACGTGATGTTCACGTCGCGCTCGATGTGCGGCAGGAGCGCGTCCAGCAGCGCCGGCGACACGAAGAACTCGAGGTACGCCTGGAACCCGGCCGCATGAGCACCCGCACGACATACGGACCGTAGCTCACACCCACCTTCTGGTACACGTAGCCGTTCGGCGGGCCCCAGCCATGGATGCGGTCGTCACTGCGCGCACCGTCCACCGCCGGCTGCGAGTTGATGGTCAGGAAGCCCATCTCGTTCAGCTTGGCGAGTTGCGTCGCGATGACGCTTGTCTCCGACGACGGCGCCTGGTCTGACCACGGCAGCGCAGCGAGCTGGCCCAAGCAGAACTTCGCAAACAGCTTTCCGAGATCTGCCACATTTGCTGGATGGTCCCACAACTGGAGCGCCTCCTCTTTCTGTGCAAGAGGGGGGAACATGTCAGAACGTAACCCGCTCTGCGACGAGTGGCAGAGTATGAGTGGCGCACCTTCTGCTTGATCCAAATGCCGTAGCCGTCGAGCTCGCCGTACGCCGGACTGCGCGAGTCACCAAACCGACCGTTCGGATACTCGTCCCAATTCTCCGTGCGCGACAAATAGGACTTGGTGCGGTTCGCCCAGAAGATCGGGCGGATGGTCTCCGTGCGCCGGTTGGGCGTGAGCGACTGGCGCCACGGCAGCGGCTTGACGGTCTGCACGCGCGGGACGAGGCTGAGCTCCTCGAGCAGCATGCGCGTGCCCCTCTCGAGGTTCATCGTGTAGAAGTGGAGACCCTTGATCCCGAGCGGCTCCGCAAGGATGCGGCGGCACATCTCCGCGACGAGCTTCGTGCCGAGCTCGCGCACCTTCTCGTCGTTGTTCTTGTGCGGCTCGAGCGCCGCGAGGAGGCTGGGCGGGATCTCCGTGCGCGAGAGGCTTGTGCTCTTGATGAACCCGTTCCACGTCTGGATCGGCGCGATGCCCGGCACGATCGGCACCGCGATCCCCGCCGCGCGCACGGCCTTCACCCATGCGATAAAGATCTCGACGTCGTAGAACATCTGCGTGAAGATGAGCTGCGCGCCCGCGTCGACCTTCTCCTTGAGGTACCCGAGCTCCGCCGCGAGCTCGTCCGGCGGCAGCTGGACGTGCTGGGGGAAGCCCGCGATGGCAATGTCGAAGTAGTCTCCGTAGTGCGCGCGAATGTGCCGTACGAGGTCGACCCCGTGTGTAAAGCCGCCTTCGACTGCCTCCCACTCGTCCTTACCCGCCGGCGGGTCACCACGCAGGGCGAGGATGTTCCGGCAGCCGTGTGCCTTCGCTTCCTGCAGCAACATATAAGCCCATGAAATACGAGTGGTACATGACGGGGCGTACCTTGAGAGCGCTGTCTACCTTCTCCTTTGGCATGTTGGTGCATGTCAGGTGCATGCATGTCTCGACGCCGATGAGCTTCTGGCATGTCTTGACCAGCTCAGAGGTGAGATCGGAGGTTCGGCCGCCAGCATTCCTACATTTCCGTTGGTTCACACACACGCCTGGTCAGCGAGCACTGGTGGTGACGCACCATGTAATGTCAACAAACTCGGGACCAAGCGCTCGCATGCGCTCTATGCGGTCGAGCAGGTTTTGGAGACCCTGTGGAGAAGTTCGAATCATGCTGTGAGCTCCAGAGGAGGTGACATGGACGCACCTGCGCTGTCCGCGGGGGAAAATACTCGAAGGACCACCATATGCGATCCTCCTTCTCCGCCAGGGCGATTTTTTGGCTGATTTTCATGGTTACAGCGGCAACCGGTCGTGATTATGGGTAGTTTATAATACGTTTCTAGAGAGCCGGGGCGGACAGGAAGAAGGAGTGCCCCAGAGGATGGGAGGCAGATGAAAGAGACGGGAGCGACCTGCTCGGCAGACCTGTCCCGCCTCGTCTGATTCGCACGAGGCCCTCGACAGACTCTTACACGCCCACGCAGTGAGCTCATGCCACTCCATCCATTTTCCTCGGACGACTCGCGTAGCAAATTCCGGCCAATCATCTGACGATTGGCGGGGTATGTCCGTGCCGCCCTACGTACAGGCCTGCCAACCCACAGCACGCAAATAGTTGGCGCCCTGCTCCAGCTGGGCGAAGGATCCTGCGCCGTTCTCTCCGCTGACCCGGTCAATTTCTGCCTGTCAAATTAGTCAAATTGGGCTGGCACTGACGTCGTCCGGATCCGGATCTCTGCCGCGGAGTCTGTTCATAAGCCAATCTCACTTGTGTACTTGTTGTGTACGATCTTGAAGTCTGTTACGCGTATGGGATAGCCTTGCAGGGTCGTCGGTACAAACGTTCACCCACATACGACATCCTTACCGTGACCATCCGCGCGGTCGGTACGTGGTCCGGTCACGGTGTCTAAGCATCTAGTCTAACATCTCTATAGCTTTAAGTGCTCCCTATCGGCTCCCTAACAAGATTTGCGCGCAACATTTAATCATAAAAAACACCGACGGCCCCATTCACGCGCCTCAGTCCCAGAGATATCTTGGAAACTGCAGCAGAAAGTACATCAAGTACCATGCTATCCGAAGTGGACACCGGTGGGGTCTTGCCATGGACAAGAAATGTGCCCTCAGATCGCGCGTGCTCGCTTGCAGACGGCAAATGTGTTGACGTTCAGCAAGTCCATCGACGATTCGATGTAGGTCTTCGTAGGACGCCCCGCTGTAGAATCCGAACAACTTGCTCAGAAGAACACCACGGTGAGTCGGTTTGACCAGATGATTGGCGTTCCCGACGAAGCGCTGCTCAGAGTGTCATTGGCGTGTCCACGTGGGCGAAACACAAGTGTAATGTATAATACAATCATTAGGGAAAGTGTACATGTTCCAGCGGACGAAGGAGGTCACAGCAAGTCCAAATTTAAACAGCACGCAGTCGACCTTTTACTCAGCGAAGTACCCTCCAATGGCCAGCAACCCGATGACGAACCCACCCAGCGGGAAGAGGGACCGACCCAAGTTGAGTTTGTACCACTTCTGCATGAGGTACTTCACTCGCTCGCCACTCGCGGTCGCCTTCTCCGTCTCCGCCGCGAGCCCCTCGATCTCGTTGTTCGTGGCCATCATCGTCGCGAAGGTGTAGGGCACGATAGCGATCGTGGCCGCGCCGGCGGCGAGGTACGCGAAGCCCTCAGCGGGGCTGACGGTATGGCCGGAGGCGTAGCCGAGGTAGATGTAGGCGAGCAGCCCGGAGGCGGCGATCGCGGGGGCGCGCGCCCGGCCGACGTGGTAGAGCTTTGCCCACTGTTTGGCGGCAATCTCGGGCGGGGCGAAGGCGAGAGGCGGTACGCCAACGATGGAGCACGCCGAGATGAAGCCTACGTAGGGGAAGCGTTGGTCAGTGGGGGCGCGTTGTGCAGGCTAGTTGACGCGTACCTGCGAGGTAGCCTGAGGCGCCGATACCGACGAGCTGCGCGATACGCACCCCGCTGGTGCTGATGAAGCTCATGGTGAGAAGTGTAGTTTTTGGCTTAGTTGGTGGTGAGTAGACCTGAAGGCTGCGTTTGGTGAGGCTCGTGGTCGTTGTCGACACACCTTATATGCTCGGGGGGAGGTCGACTTGTGATAGGCGTGGTGGTGCGGGGAGTGGGGTCGGAAGACTCGGAACTGTCAAAGCAACGGGGCTACGCGGCTTAGCACGTCTTGTGACCCGCCGGCGAGATTGAATGGGTCGTGCGCGACCAGTCGAGCTGTATTCTGGATCCTCACCGCGCTTGCGACCCGCCTCTTCGCACGTGCAGCTACTAGTGAGTAAGCCACACTAAGGGTTTCATATATCATACGGATGGCCGAGCTCGAATGTGATAGGGCCAGGAGAACAGCAGTGATGGGGAGACTTTACGGCAGGGAGGGCTGCGTCATCCACCCGGCAGCGGCAGTGAACGAGATTCCCATTTCCTTTCCTGGGTCGCTGCACAGATCCCGATCTGGCCACACATCAGGCGCTTCTCTCACTACTTGCAGACATTCCCGGTAAGTGGGGGAAAACGTAAAAATGCATTCATGTCCATCATTTCAGGGTAATAATTGAGTCGTAGATACTACAATAAAATATACAAACAAAGAGATCAGCGTCAGCAAGGGCGCCAGCACACACATCAGTTGGGTATGTCGAACAACAAGCGAGGGGTAAGTCATTAGCCTTGAGTATCGTATGCCAGGTCAGAAAAGAAGAAATCGCAATTCGACGGCGGGTTCCCCATCGCGAGGCCGCTCGGTATGTCCACCTTCTCTCCCGTGAGATCTGCACGACACCCGCACTCAGCACCAGCACAACTGATCAAACGCACGCACGGAAAGCAAAGACGCACCCAGCAGTTTGATCTTTAGCCCGATCTCCGTCAGCGCCTGTATGAAGTTCTCCGTCTCGCGCGACGCGACGTGCGCGCCGTCCTTCCGGAGCATGTTCAGCCCGTCCGTCCAGTCCGCCCAGCGCGCCTGGTCCGTCGCGATCTGGTCCGCAAGGGACGACCCGCTCGCGGTCAGGAGCGAGAACGACAGCGGGGACGCCGTGAGCGGCGACGTCGGCATCGCGGCCATGTCCACACTCGGTAGCTGCTGGCCCTGGTACGGCACGCACGTCCCCGTCGCGACCTCGCTCACCATCGAGAGGTCGATCCGGTCTGGCAGGTCCTCGAACCCCTTGCGCACGCCAAACCGGGTCGCGCTGTCAACGTAGTGCAGGCACTTCCTGCTGTTGTCCTGTAGGTGCGTGGTGAGTGTGTGAGCAGCAGGGTAAGGGAAGGGAACGTACGAGGCGCATGAACCGCCAAGGCAACGTCGTCCGGCGGATCGTCTCGCGAGAGATGACAGACATGACAGGCATCGCATTCATAAACCACGCGCCCTCCAGTAGGCAATGCATCCGCTGCTGCCGCACGAACTCCGCAGACTCCTTGTAGAGCTTCGCTCGCAGGTTGCTACGAAGGCACATTCAGGAGCGAAACCGAGAGCACAGAGGTGTGGAACGTACCGCATGGGCACCTTCGCCATGATATCATCCTCCATCTCGAGCTCCTTCATCTGCCGGTCGCGCACCGCACGGTACTCGCACTCGAGGAAGTCTTGCTCAACTTCGTGCCACGGGCGCTCGTTCTCCCGCCGGAGCGCTACCTTCACTCTGCGGTCATAACCCAATCAACACCAGCGAACCTCAGGGAAGTAAAAGACGCACTGGCTGCGAGTGAGCGCGACGAGCCGAGGGAAGTCGCCCCTCGAGGCGCCGCTTTCATTCCACATACGGAGGAAGAACTGCGTCGCGAGCGCATGGACCTTGTAGAAATTGAGGAAGAACGGCTGGAAGGTCGTCGAGGTTGAATCTGTTCCACTTGTCAAACACATCCACTAAAACACGAAGGCAGCCCATACGCACATCCTGGAGCATATATCGTCCAATGCTCCGAGAGTAGGTCTGTTACTTCGTTGGAGGCCTTAGCGATGGGACACCTGCGCTCCTCTGGACGGCTCAGCTGCTCTTGCACAACCTGCGCCTTTTGAGCAACGCGTCGGAAACCTTGGGCATGAACGACTCACCTTCGTCCAGTAATCGGGGTCCTTCGCTACGAATTGTCTCTGTGAAACCATCTCAGCCCACCGTGCAGCACCGGCAGACCAGCCACGACCCACCAAGCACTGCAGCCCCAGAACGCCGACCTCGCGGAACTCCTGCGTGATGTCCTCGCTGTCCAGCCCGATCTTGCGCCACTTGAATATGTCCACGTTGATGACCTCCTCGTCGACCTTGCTGCTCGACCAGATGTACTTGAGCGCCGCGGCGTGCGAGTCCTCGAGCTGCGGCTCGACGAGCGTGATCTTCATCCGGTACGTGACGCGCATCATGTTCGCCTGGAAGTCGAGGATGCACGAGGTGAGGTCCTCGATGGTGTGCGACGACATCAGACGCTGCGGGGCGTCTCATCAGGGGTTGCGCGGAGACGCGGGGCAGTATACGCACGATGACGGCCTTGCGGACGTTCAGCCTCTCGAGCGCCGAGGTGAACTCGTCCCAGTGGGTGTCCGTCGCGTTCGCCAGAAGAGAGTTGATCAGCATCATGCTGCACGGTCGTTGCTCAGACGTCGATCCGTTCAGCACTGCGCATACACGCACCTGTACAGCGCCATAGTGGTGTCCGCGCTCCCGAGGCGGTCGACGACGGTCTCCAGCAGCCGCGTCTCCTTGCGCATCTGCTCGAACACGGCGTCGAAGCCATACCGGAACACCGACCCCGGAGGCGGCGCGGGTGGGCCCCTGCTGCTGCTCGCGAGGTGGGCTGTCGGGCCGCTTGCCGGAGACGCCTCGACGAGCTTCTTCAGGATGGCGGTCGCGGGCCGGCAGACGTTGATGAGGGACTGCTTGGACGATAATATCTGGACGATTTTGAGTATGAAGGCGTCGTCGAGCGAGTCCCAACCGTGGTCTAGCTCCATGAGATTCTGCATTGCTGTCAGGGCGTACTGAGATGTTCGTGCTAAATAGTTAGAGTGTAATCAGAAGAGTCGCTGACGTACTGCAAGCTGGTTGCCATGCGTGCTGTTGATAACACCAATCAACTCGCCCAGCCCGTCGCGCTTCAGGAACTCGTCCGCGAACTGCTCTTCCTGTAGTCGACAGTGAGCAAGTAGTGTGAACGCGGAATGCTTTAGCGTACCCGGATGTACTTGCGTAGGGATGTCAATGCAAAGCCCAACTTCGCATCGCGAGCCATAAGCCTCTCCACAATCTCGACCGCTTCAATGGCTGGTGCATTCACCAACCTAGCGCATGCCATGAGCAAGTGCGGTCTACATAGGTGAGTTAACGACGCACTTAAGGTTGACCTTCCCCTTGATCTTCTTCCTGAGGTTCTCGTTCGTTACCAGCTCCCCATTCTCATCCCGCAGCGCGAACATCGTCGGCCTGTCCTGTATTTGAAGACTGACACATAGCTGACGAATGACATCGTCCACTGGAAGGGTGGGCTCGATGCGCGTCCGGACGGTTATACCATCCTTGATGGTCACATTGTTGGTGGGAACCAAGCCGCTCTTGGGCGGAGTGGGCGTTCCATTGCCGTTGGCGGCCGCGCCCTGCGACGATGATCCAGCCGCCTTTGGCGTAGCGTCACCGTTCGTTGCCATCGGAGTGTCTGCCAACAGTCACCTGCACTAATATTGTGTTCAGAACTGCGCACTGCAGGCTATGAGAAGATGGTAGACACGAGAACACGATGGCTGCAACGGATTCAGATGGGAACTATTCAGTCGTAGATATGTCTACGGCTCGCCACTCCCCATCTGCCAGATTATACGCTCTCGCTACACTGGAAATAGGCGACTACGGTCACAAACCATAGTTACCTCCGGGAAGGGAATGCTAGTGGTGCTCACCTAGAGTAGCCAGCTGGGTCCTAATAGTATATGCCGCGCACACGCTTTGGTACTGAGAAACGAATGCGCTTGGGGTTCAGGTCTACACACACGCATGTCAGCGAACAATCATCTTTCTGCTCAATACAAATCACAATAGATAAAGTCAGAAATGCGAAATGTCCTCCGACGCGACCGAGGCCGCTCAGACTGACGTGCAAATATTGTAGTGTTCTCATCATACGTGAAGATAGGAACATAAGCGATAGCGTGTCACATACCGGCACTTGCAACCGCTTCTACACGCACTCCCGTCTGGATAGAGGAACCAGTATGGTAGGCTGAAACAAAGGTACGAATAAAGATAGGATTAAGCAGCAGAGGCCGAACGACGAGGATAGCCTAGAGTCGAAAGCCTCCGGGACCGCTGGGGCGTAGGTTTGGGATGCTGGGCGAGAGGTATAGGGATGGGTATGTGTGGAGGAAGAGAAATGGAGCAGAGCAGGTCGTAAGTGACGGCAGAGGAACCGTTGTCACCGCGCCGTACCCGTCGTCGTCGTCGTAGTCGTGCAGAATGCTGCGAGCGCTTCAGATCGCACTTCTTCGCCTGACACTGACTGCCGCTCACCACGGGCGGTGCTGGAGATCGTCAACTTCCTCACAGCCTGGCACTGGCCGCCCGCTGTGTTCAATCAGATTCAGGTTGAATATCGCTAGTACGGCCGCCTCAAACACGTCGCAGTAATACTACTCGCGGCGTGTACTTCGGTGCTACTCGTCAAGTAGGTCATGATGCCGCATCCATCCGCAACGGCAAATCGGACTCTGCCCAGTGGCACCATGTCGGTCAGTCCATCCGTTCGTCCTCTGTTCCATAGCCATATGAACTAGGTCAGAGAGGTACGTGCCACATCCGATGACATTGAATCACGTAGAGTCGACGTGCCAACACTGGCAGTGGCAGTCAGCCTCATCTACCGTCAGCCCCGTGCGACCCTACCCTCCTCATCCAAGCTCTCGAAGCTCTATCTCTGATGTTCTTCGTGGGCGATCTCACTCCTCAAGATGACTAGTCTGGTCTCGCCGGATGTGTCTAGGCAGCAATGTCGCGTCCTACCTGCCCGCAGCTCTTGCTCTTCGATCGACTTGAACTCTTTGCTCGGAAGCAGTTCCTTGGGCAATCTTCTCTCGTACCCCCTTCTGCTACCGTCCTGCACAACTGAATCACTGTCTTTATACGATGTCCCTCCTTTCCCTACGTATGCCGCGCCACCACTTTACCTAAACGCGTTCGAAGACCTACCACGGAGGCGGCCCGCGGACCCCAAGTGGACAAGTGATGCTGTCATAACCATTCCTACCAGCCCAAGATTGCGTTGCACGATGATGGAAGCCATCTGCATTGACTGGTGGAGGGTGCGCATTCTCGTTTCTCTGTATGCTCCATCACTAACGACTCGCCGTCGTAGTCGAGCGTATCCGGCAGCTCTCCTCCTGTCGATACCATCCCTGATGAGCCCGGGGTCCTTTTTGACATCGCATGGAAGCCGGAGGGCTCCGTGGTACCACCTGGACGCTTCAAGCGCGTACGCGACGATTATGCGTTGTGCGATATCACTAGCTTGTCCAACGTGTCGCTGGATACACAAGACGAAACCACTGGCCTAGCATACGGGAGTGCTGTAAAGGATACTGGGCTCTTAACTGAACCTGGCCGCCTTGTGATCGAAGTCCAAGTCCAAGACGAAGGTTGGCAAGACTTTGGCGCCGAAGGCAAACACGGGGTTCCGACCATTATGGTCTCGAACTCAACAGCTATCGTTCCTCTCTCACTCGAATCCTCCCAAAGTCTTGCGTCCGCTCCCCTAGCCATACGGCGCGGCCAGAATATGCTACCTCCAATCGCTGTGCCCCCTTCGGCCCGTCCCGCCACACTGGCCTCATCGTATCCTGAAATACCCTCCCCATTCCTGGGCTCTCCCTCGTCGTCCAGCCCTTTTTTCGAACACTCGGGTGACGAGACACGCAAGCCGCCTGAGGATCTCGAGTACATATGCGGGGACCTATACGATCGGTTGCCCGTAGTGTGTCTACCATTATCGCCCACGTTGGAGACGCCCGAGCCCGCCGGTGTGGCTCACGAACAAGCGCCCGTACTCGACGCGGAGGACGATTGGGCCGGGCCGCAAGACTTCGTGAACCTGCACGCTGCCACAATCCCTCAGCTCTTCCAGAGCACCCCACCGAAGTTCTCCCTTCCTACCTCGCCCGACTCGAGCCCTTGGGGTATGACGCCAACCCTGGTCGACACCACGCAAGATTCTACGCCGCCTCATGCCCATCCCCAGGAGACGACGGGAATCGACACAAAGAAGCAACGGCGCAGGACTGTGATCATTGAAACTTCTCCGACTCCGCAACGGACCTCCTTGTCGCCCCTAGCGGCTCAGGAGGTCGACGAGCATACAGCGGACCAAGATCCCATTCCATTCGAGACCCCAGCAGGGCACCTTGTCTCGTGCACCGCATGCCACAATTCCATGTTGGCGTCGTCTCGGCCACTTAGTACCGCAAGCATGCGACCAGTACGAGGGATCCTCAAGGGGAAGAAGGGGAAGAAGAGCGTCCGGTTCTCGATGGTACCGGAGTGCGTCGTCGTCGATGATGACGATGCGCTGAAAGAGGCAGCCCGACCTCGCTCGGGCTCTGTCCCTCCAGCTGCAAAGTCCCGCGGTCTACCAGCCCGGCGCATGTCTGTGGCCCCGGCGCCGCCGCCACCTTCCCCGATATCGCCTACGAAGGAGAACGAGCAAACGGGTTGGCCGAGACACCCGGCTCTGCGGGCGATGGCTCGCCACACAGCGGACCTCTCGTCGGCGAAGCCACAGGCACCAATCACCGCCAAAGTTGCAGAAGAGCGGCGCAGCCCCCTCCGTTCCATCAATCTGCGCCAGAGCCTCCCCGTCAAGCGGGGCTTTACCGCGGTGCACAAGGACAAAGGGGCGCGCAAGAGCGTTGCTGTCGGCGACATCGGACAGCCACGGCGCTTGATGAAGACCGCCTCTACCCCGGTGCCGGTGCGTACTTCGGTGGCGAAGGTCAACATCGAGAACGTAGCGGTGAAGGGGGAGATCGTCAAGCCCAAGAGTCGGATGCCGGTGCCACTGCGAAGCATATTCACGTTCCCGAGGCTCAGGCCGTAATTGTATTGGATTCCAGACGGACACTGGGTCGGATTAGGTCGAGATATACAATGATACCTTTGGTTCGAGCGCAGATAGCATGCATTACTGTTGTACACAAACACGTATCATATAATGTCAACGGTAGTCAATGGATCGGATGTACTGGAGTGGCTAGGTATGCACCGGAGGAGTACAATGTATATTGTCTATACAATAGTCTTAACATCGCTTTTCCGTGAAAAGAGGGCTCGCTACAAGCAATTTAGCCGCCGGTCAAAGCGAAGGAGGCGGATGAGCGCCCGTGGGCGCGTACCGTGCAGTGGCCCGCCGAGTGCACTCAAAGTTGACTCAAGAGTAGCTGTGTATGCAGGAGACATTATAGCTATTGCATTTTTGTCCAAGAAGGCTTGTGTACACGTCCAATGCAAGACATCGTGTGCCCCAGTGTGTGAGGAGTGCAGGCAAACCCGAAATTCTCCATAGTTCAACTTGAACACACGTGTGATCAGTGTTAAGTGAGCCAGGATATGGACCCAAGACATTGAACGAAGACAAGCTTGCCCCAACCCATACTTATCATTTTCGCGCGAATTGTGGTGATTTTTCCCGAGTTTTTCAACCACGCATTGAACTATACGAATGGAATATACGTGCAGAGCTACGAATATATTCAATGTACCGTAACATTTGTACTTGTTTGTTCCTAGGTTGAGCCCTATAGCCAATGTATGCTCGCTCCGCTCGCAATCAATAAATACAGGAGCCATTCAATGATTCATGAAGTTGCCATAAATACGTGTCAGCTCGTCAGGGAAGACCAATCTCTAGTGAGGTGCAGATGCAATAAGTTAGGAACCATGACAGATGGTATGTGGTGGATGTGACGACGAGCGGTGTGCAAATAAGTTAGAGATGCGCAAATGGTGAAAGCGGGAGGTGGATGAGGAACGTCATAATTTAGGATAGTAGTTTGAACGATGGAATGAACATCCGATGATGATCGTGAGTTCCGTGGGTCGTTGGTTAGATTTGAGCAAGCATGTTCTGAACAATTGCCCTCTGTTGTCCTCGGGGTGGGTTAATCTCCAATTTGACATAACGTGAGGGATCGAACGCACTGAAGAGAGGCGACGTCGTACTCCACCAGTCCATAGCAGACAATATCTGGCTGAGAGGGGCAAGAAGCCCGGTTTGGTTAGACATGTCAATGGCGTTCTGGGATCGTAAGGTCATGATGCCGCGCATGAGGACATCCGCAACGACGACGAGTAGGTACTGAAGAAATAATCAGCCACTGAATGAATCGCAAAAGGGGATATAAGCCCTGCACGCACAGCCACACCCGGTTCCATGTTCGTGATGGCGCCTATGTTGATCCGCTGCAGTACCGCAACTGCACTCTGCGCGGCGTTCCACGATTTGCCTTGATACATCACGGCAGGCTGTTCCAGGGGCTTGTGAAGCTGTAGCACGGCGCAGTGCACGAGTATGTGGATCATAACAAGCTTGCGTAGGACGTCCGGTCGGGATGGATCAACGTTCTCGATCGGAGGCAGGTCGTGCGCCAGCTGTTGAATGCCTCGATCCAGGTAAGTGAAACGGGTCATGGAGTTGCGGTCATCTACGGCCCGGAGCCTCAGGTCTCGCCACAAGCCATAGTAGAGATTATCACCCACTGGAATTATCCGCCTGGGCTACTTCATACGCATATGTGTAGAGTATCGCTGCTTTCGCCTGGGTGGCCAAATAGTGTTGCTGACCACGCTGCGGAGATCCCAAGGATTGCATGTACGTTTGAATAGTGCGAGCACCGCGAGCGCCAGACGGCAGAGGATTCTGATGATAGCGGTCAATGAGGCTGCCCATCGACGCGGTAATTTGATATGATTTTCACGTACACTCAAGTATGCGCCAACCTCCATGGGCCACGGCGAGTCTACAATCGTGCCTGTGGCCTCGTCCTCCGAGAACGCCGACGGGGCAGCCATCGTGACACTGCTGCACTTATCGAGTATGAGTACTTGCCAGAAGGCGTTGATCCGCTCGCCTTCCTCGAGGCTGTCTGCAGGAGCGTTGAGCTGGTACTGCACGCTACTCGCCGAACCGCCTGGATGCGGGCGTGAGCTCCGGATGCGATGCAGCCCACAGGCGAAGACAATCGACGTGGCCGCGCGGAAGTGATAGATGGCTTCCATTCCGCGGTTGCTGGCGAAGAAATAATACGTCAAGATGATCTCGGTCTGCAGGACATACATAGTGGCGGTGTTGTGGACGCCTCCCGAAAGGGAAGGTGTGAGGAGCTTGAGAACCGTGGAAAGGAACTCTGGCTGTTCTGCACGGATCTGTGCGTCAGGGGAAGACTGCGCCCCGGAAAGATAGATGGCGTTGAGGATGAGTGTGACATGGCTGGGATAACCTGTGCTTGGAGGCGAAGCCACTTGTTGAAGGAAGCGGGGTATATGGAGGAAGAAGCCGTACGAAGAGGCATTGTGGAAAAAACCGCGCAGCCTTTCGTAAACGTGTCAGGAAGAAGCCGGAGTCTATCATTCTTGAGAAACGTACAAGGTGTGCAAAGTCTGATTACGTTGTTGCGAAGGCAAGGCACCTGCGCCCTGTGACCTACGGAACGATTCGTAGGGGTCAAACAAGGCGAGCGGTGCCGCATTGACACTCTCGAGCTGGGCTATGCGCAATTGCAGTTGCGACACTTGTTCCTCGAGGATTTGACTCGTTGTCGGTTCCTTTCCCTCAGCGTACTCGCAATCCATATCGCGGCCGGCATTTGTGCACTGACCGCATGCCGGGTGAGCTCCATCGCAACGCTTCGAAAGCGGGACGAATCAGCTTGGTGGATAGACCAGGGGTAGGTCCAGTGCTTACCATCTTTCGACGTCTGGTATGATAGAGGGAGCGTCAACGTCGCTGCCGCCACGATTCATTGCAAGAAAAGTACAGACCTGCACCGGAGGCACGCCTTGCCTCTTTCAAGAGTGCCTACGGAAGAGCTGGAAGATGCCATTTCAGTGTCTTGCTTTGCTAGAGGGGTTGTCTTGCCGAGAATGTTTCCTTCGTTGACTCCGAGAGCATATATATCAGGTTGCGCGACCCCGGCGCGTATCTGCGAAGACAACGGCGTGGCTGCCAACATTACTGGTGACGACGAGCGGTGTGTTGCAGAGATGGGGTTAATAGCGGCGATGTGGGTGCTACATACGCTGCCCCATAGCGAGTACGGAGCGCACACTCCGCGAGAGAAGCGGAGGTGCTGTGGTAGGTCCTCATGCTGAAACAAACGTGAGAACGTGAGGAAGGCACAGTTGAGCACGGCATACGGGCGGGCATTGGATCCGATCTCAGAGCCTCTTTCAACACCGCGGACCATTGACCTTGCTGTCTCGGATGATTCCACACGTGATCGCGTTCGCTCTTTCTCGCAGCGTTGCTCCACCACGCACCCTGGACGCCGTCCGTAGCGCACAGGCTCTGCCTTCGGTGCGCCCTTCTTACGTTCGAGTCATCGTACCTACAGAGAATGTCGCGCGTGTCGCCTCGGGAAGACGGCCCTGAGGTACCTTAGTTGCATCGGTTCCGTTTGCACCATGCGGGGACCTCGATGATATGTCAAAGTGTAATAGAGGCTCAACTTGGTATCATCCTACGCATGCAGAGATTTAACGCAGATATAGTCCTGAGCCCGCTATGGTATGCTTACCTGAGACATCAACATTAAAATGTTTGACACAGGCTCGCAGGAGGTCACAATATCCGTGTGGCGATATAACGACTGTGGCCGTGTCATAGGCATCTGTCAAAGCGATGCTGTGAATTCGGAGAGCGTGTGGTGATCCTTATGATTCTTCATTTATCGTAATACCATCAGTAGCAAATCTAGTCTCAATTGAAGCAAGGTCAGACGCAAATAGTATTGATCTCGAAGAACTTGAAGCCACCAAAATTGAAGGTTTCGCTCACCATCCTTTGATAATATCAGAGCATGAACGGGTACCTCCACATTCCAAGCAAGCTGCAACAGCGATGCAGTTCCAAGCGGAGGCGTACATAGAAATGAACGCCACGCCGCGTGCGACCGGGCTCAGGCTGGCCTGTTCAAGTTGATGTTCGGGCGCTATGAGCGCCGTGCACCGGGCGCCCCGTTATTTTCGGGCCAAATTGTCTGTGCACTCGGCGGGTGATTTGATTACGCAACGCCCTAACCTAATATTTACCTAGCACACCAGAGCTACAGCACAACCTTTCTCTCCGCAATCACATCCTCTAACGCAGCACTACACTATCTGAGTCCCAGAGTTTGACACGGAGCACCTTTCTAGCACATCCTCAGACTGGCCGGCCGCTCCATTTGCCGTGTCATCGCTTGTGTCGAATCCGTCGATGCCGATCAGGATGTTACAGTACACCAACGGCTGTGGCCGGAGGCGGGGATGGCGCTGTATCTCAGATGCATTAATGTGACTGGTGAATTCTCCCTCATTGCTAGCTTGTACCGATGCTGAGACTCGTACGTAGCAGATATATGCTGCTCTTTGATCGCTACGGCAGTCGGTTAGTATACCATCACTGTCCACGCCAGCACAGGCTGACGCTCTTTCCGCCTGCAGTTCGCCTGCTTCACAAAGATGGCATGTATGCGGCGTTCCTTTCATTGATTTCATGATCATCGCACAGGTGTCCTACTCACGGTCGGTCTCATGCCATTCACCTGCTTTGCCCAGAACACCCTTTGGCCATCTCGGTTGATGTCACAGTCAGACCACTTATGTGCCGTTGTACGTTACGCGACATCGCGAAACCCGTTTATGCACAGACGAACCACCTAACACCGCGACAAGTTTCACGCCGTGCAAGACATATTTTCTGGGGTGGGTCAGGATACTCCAACTATGTTCAAGACTCGAACCCTCTAGTTTTCAATCATGAGCACTGAATCCCCGCCGTCTCAAGACTCAATCATCACTTCATACGTACCAGGTATGCTAGGGTGTACGCTAAACTCTGTCTCTTACGCGATAGATTCTCCCGCATTACTAGCTATCGTCACAGGCATATGTAAATCGAAGCCAGTGACCTCGCGTCCGATGAGTGCGGCCGCGGCATCCGTGAAGTCGTCACCGTCAATTACCGAGCGCAAGAAATGTCGAAGGCATAGGCTGTGATGGTGAGTCTGTCATTTTGCCGTGGTCCTGCGAATCAGGACATTTACTGTGGCTATAGAGTGGACGAGGATAGTCATCATACCTGTAATGATACTATACCAGGCGATAGTGCAAGAGCACGATCCCAAGGCCGCAGCTTGCTATGCAGAGGATTTTACGCGAAAGTACATGGTCCTGGTCATCATGATCGCATCGGCGTGTTCAACCGGCGATGCAGTATCTTGTTGGATGGTCAGTATGTGATTTGCCTGATAAGTTGCATTGAGATCTCACTCTCTCCTCTCCTTCATCTTGATATCCACACTACAGGAGGGAGATCACCTCTGGAAAACCATAGTGCATCTTGATCCGTATTTCACCTTTTGAGGTTCCACCTACGGCCATGCGATGACTTCCTGCCATCCGGTGCATCCCGATTATCACTGCTGCGCTATCCACCACCGAACATCTTCGCAGCGACGCAATATACCTTCTTCCCTTCTTTACTCACACAGTGAGAATAGGTCTTGGTCGGCAGCGGATCCGGGAGGTGTCACCTGCAATTCCCCACATGCTCTCGAAGCCCCGAAGCTAGTCTGTAAGCTCATGCCCCAACCTAATTGCTGTCTCTCTTCTCAACAGATGTCACGTAACCGTGAATCTGTACACCCACATCCCGGATCGCGAAGGCTCGGGACATAGGCTCCGATATCTCCCACAGTCCATGCAGCTCCGTGATTGGGCTAATCTTGGTCGGTCCTCCCTCGCCTCACTTGTGCAGTTCTGCTCTACCGCAATCAACCAGACGCCTGGCATGTGTTTTCAGCTCCGCCGTTGTTACATCGTCTATCGCTGCTATGGCTCGCGCCCGGCAGGCGCACCGCCCTCTTTTCAGGTGATTGACATCGCTGATACGCCATGACATCGGACGGACAATACCTCCTCTTGCCGCCATTGTAGGGGTACAGTTCGAACCTCACATGATACAAGGAGAGAGGAGAACTCATGCGGTGCTCACACCGAGCCAGTCCTTCGTTTGATCGACAGTAACCTCGTGTGCTTCCCGTGTATGCGCTCCTGATTCCGCTGGCTGAGCTTATTTGATTAGCGAGTGTCGTCACCGCGTCATACGCACGCGCCTCCTCCGACTAAATGTCGGAGCATTCTCACGGATTGGCGGGCTCACCATGTCAAGACGTATCGCAGCGAAGCCCGGTCTGCGAAGCCTGGTACTATAATGAACCCCGGTTGTCTCATCGAGCGAATGAGTAAGAAAAAATGGGCCAAAATAGCAACGCTCGTGCAATGAATATGTGTACCGTATCATGATGTGATTCCATGTGCGCTTTCGACATTCCTCGGCCCCAAATGTTTGAGTGTCGTCTGAGGAGTTAGACGGGCTGATATGAGTCTTCTGAACGGCAATTCTAGGGGCGTCATCTTCCAAACTTCCATACACCGGCGATGATCTATACCAGCCACAGAGTGAAGTACAAATTGCCGCCCCGCCGAGAACGTTCAGTTGCAGTGCCACCGCACATATCAGGGTCAGTGGCCCGATGTCTGCTTCTCCAGCCTGTCACGAACCAGATCAATCCGGAGTAAACTTGGGTAGTTACTGCGTCTGAGATTTCGGCACCTACTGCGACTCAGTACATGTGACGCCAGAACGTGCCTGAACAAAGGCAGGCGTCCAAAAGGTTCTGACAATCAGTAAGAGGTACCTTTACCAGGCTGGCTTGTCAAGTCTATCATGAGCCTATCAAAGCAGCATCTCAGGTACGGCGATAATCATGACTGCGGCTCTGCCTCACCGTGTAGCCTCCGGTGATGCGTGTTTGACGAACCCATTGTACGAGGAGAAAACCAAGTTGCGTGACGAGCGTCATCGTGCCGAAGCGTTCCGCACCACCATATTTGAGCGAGTTTGCATGCCGCATCATAATCTGTGCAAGTGAACGCCTGCAGAAGCGTAGACGCTTACTTTGCAGAACATTCTTATTTTCTGTGGAGGCGCGTTTCATGTCTGTTTATCCCCCGCCGAAAAGACCTTTGATCAAGCGATGTCGTGCATTCTGTGTGCAGCGCCAGAGGACATGCCGCCCAAAGAGCGAGGCCCTTGTCGTATCAGGAACGAAAGCCTCGGATCACAGACAACTGTTGTCTTGGCCCGCAGCGCCTGAATATCGCAATCGTTATTGGGTCCGTCCATCTTGCAGGATGTGCGACTCACGGAGAGATATTCATGACGGAGAAATATCAATGGTGACAAGGCGAGCCGGGCCGCGGACGTCCGCGCTCGCGCTAGCTTGTGCCATGGAACACTGCAGTGAAGTGTGGATACTTCGACGAGCATGAATGTGCCAGTCAGCGTCTGCATGAGCCTCTTGTCCGAACGACGCATTGTCCGGCTCAGTCACCTGGCCAATGCCTAGAAGCTCGGTATGAGCGACGATGTATTGGGTCACAAGATGTCAAGCGCCCCGGCGAAGTAGCAGAGTACGCAACCATCGTGTACTTCGGTGTCCGAACGCAATCATGGAGGTTTGAGCTGCGCGGCCTCGATCTGGTTATCGTAAGCACCCCGAGAACCAATTATCCTCGTCGTGAACTCGGATCTGGAATTCAAATAACACAGGCGCACGAGAGATCCACGATGTAGCAACGCTGGCAGTGTGCGCGATATGGAAATTGTCCTGCCTCGCTGGACTCGGTCGAGATGGCGCATTGATGATACGGAAAGTGGCACTGACGGCGAAGGGAGGCAATTGGACGTGCTCGCGTGGACTATCCCGGCCAATCGGTGGGTAACTTTCGCCGAGATAAGTCCTCAATGGAACGAGGCACCAGCTGAGGGAAGGCTACTGTAGAGTGCAGCTGTTAAAGTTCGGTGAGCGATGAGTGGGGGCATTCAAAGGTGTATGTACCCCTGCCGACGATAGCTCGAGCTGAGTGTCTGCTCGTGGCACATGTACGTAACCACTGACGTTGACGGAGGCAATGTGCATTGATTGACGGGGATAACAGAGGCTGGCAGCACCTGTCGTCTCTCGGGGCCGGTGGTGCTGACCATAAGCCAGGGTCGAGGCCCTGCCTCGGACCTTGACAGATCTCTGCCACCCTCGTCTTCTCTTCGCAGCAACGGCCTAGACATTCCATCGAAACCGCTGCTCAGCGCGCTCAATGGCTGAGGTCAAAATGAACCTACGACAAACGCACAGAACCGTGCGGCAAGAACGCAATCTCGAGGTTATTTTCGCGCAAGGTCTAAGTTCCCTCGTGACGGCGATTTGTAGATGCGGTCTCACGAAATGCAATCATTGTTAACAGAGGCACTGGGGGCGCGCCCCCGTTGAGTGTCGCCGGCCCGAGCTGTCGGGCTCACGTTAAGCACTGCACCACAACGCCAGGTTCCACATTTCGCTGCGATGGCCCGCTGCGTTCGGGGCTGAGTACGCATAGCGACCCAAACGAGATGATCAGCGCAAGCCATGGAAGTTTCAGGTGAAGCACTCACGTCGGAAGCACTCGGGCCCGGACCACATCCGTTTATTCGTCTCCGTGCTACTTCCCGTCGAACGTTGGGCATTGTGGACGGGCCGCCGGTGCCTTGACCATGTCCGACACCAACAGCAGTCCGTAGATCGCGTCTCCGCACCTGAATCCGCTTAGACGAGCCGAATACCATCCTCTGTCAATCGCATGGGGGCATCCATCTATGGCAGGCATGCGGCGATTGGTCGGTCGTCGCTCATCGGGAGCAGACACAATCTGGCCCACCAGTGCAGGTGCGGGGCAGGCCCAGACGACCGGACGCGAGCACGTAAGAGGAACATGGTGCAATGTGGCTCTCACCAAATGCATATACCTGTATTTCACAAAAGGGTGTGGGGAGGCGCAGGGTTCAAAGGCAGTCCCGTCGAGATGTCTTTGGCCGTGAAATTTCGTAGAGGCAGAGAGCAGCGCAAGGTGCGTGATTGAATTCGTCTTGCGCCGTGTCCATGCCGCTGAACCTTAGGATGACAGCTTGCGCGTGGTGCGCGGTGGCGCTGAAGCATCGGACGCCTTGGGGCTGGTTGGGTCGTAAAGCCCGTCGCAACATCTGGGCAGGGCAGAATTTCTCCAAATGAACGACGGGCACTCACTGCTAGCAATCTGTGTATGGATGGAGGCTCCGTGCAGCACGGAGTTTCAGATTACACGTCTTTCCGGAACCAATCTGAGAAGAGCGGCGATAGAGGAAGGGCCCTCTGGGAAGCTGTTGCAGTGAGCAGTTCGTGAGCAGTAGGGAGATTTCAACTTTGTTCTGGATGCAGCGATGTCACATTACCTGGGCGTCGACAAAGCCCTCCGTGCCTAACCCGTGGGCTCGCCGAAACTCCGACTCATCCGGAGTTTCCGAGGAGTTTTCACCGAGTGAACACTTTGCGCGCGAAGATGGCGACGAAGATTTCCCCACCGAAATGGCGTCCACGCAACGGGAGGAACGTTCTGCGCGGAACGGGAGAGGCACGAAATTTTCGAACATGGGGGCCCGAGACGCGGGACGCAAAAAGGTCCGCGAACGCGTCCCGCGAAATGGGATCTTCCCGGACACGTCGGGTCGCAACAATGGCTGGCGCAGTCCGTGCAGGCACCCGAATGTGGACGGCGGTGGCGGTGGCGGCGCGGGGCGGCGTACGACACCCCTCTATTCCAAGCCGCGAGCAGAATGGGGTGCTCGGAAGCCGCAATGGCCTCAGCAACTGAGTAAGACGAGCCTCCTGATGGGGAGGCATAACATACCTTACGCGGCCTAGAGCGTGCGCCAAAGGCTCTGAACAGTCATATAATAGGGTGATGGGTGGTATTGAGTGTGGCGCAGCGGGTTTGCTTCAGTGTATATTTACGTCAAAGAGTGGGCCAGGGACAGCTCGGATTTGTGTGCCAGGGGCGGGCGGAAGATTCAATATCTTAGCCTTGTGTAGGACTGAATTGGGCGGGAGCGCATCTGCCTGCTCATATCCTGCGTGCCCGTGTCAGCTGTCCATCAGACGCAGAGGCGCGAGCAGGGGGCGCGTCAGGAGTGCGCTCCTGAGGGACACGGCGCGTCTGTTTCGGGTGCATTGTATGGGATCTTGACGACGACAAGGCATGCAAAATCATTGGCCCGTATAAAAGGCCCGCTGGGTCGGTGAGGCGGCGTCTCGGTAGCCAGAATGAGCAGCGAGGGCGTCTGGAAGGAACGAAGGAAGAGAGGCGGCTTGCGCTGGCGATTCAACAGCGCCGTGTGTGCGTCGGGACGTGATGGTGCCTTGCCGCTCGGCACGGTGCCGAAGATACGCAGTGGCAGGGACCGACAACAGCGCATCATAGAAGGACACCGTCGTGGCAGATGAGCTCAGGCAAAGAGGAGGGACGACGTTGCTGCGAAAATCCCTGATGACGCTGTGTTGGTTTGATTTTGTTTCGATAGGCTTCTCCACACTGGGCTCTTTGCTCGAGGCGCTGCTCGGGCGCGCTGGAAGGAGGAATCGAGATAAGGCGGGGACTGCGATTGATTGTGGATGGTGTTTCGCTGTCAGGACGCTGGCGACGGGGAGATGCAGGGCGCACGGAGAGGAACTGCGTGGGAGGCATGTCCGCACGGGCTGCTTGGCATCATCCGCTCTGCGCACAACGGTGGGCAGCAGCGGCCCAAAGCAGGAAGTTGAACCCATCCGCGGGCGGGTGCGAGCCTCGTGCCCGCCACTCGTTCTGCGCTCGCCGCCGCGCCGCCCCATGCCCGCACGCCACCTCAAGCTCCGCGGCCCCGGCCGGCCGGCGGCTGCTCGGTGCCTTACGCAGACCCGAGACACGCCCTGTCGCTCAGTGATACGAGACCGGGCTCGGGCTCGGGCGGGCTGGCGGTGATCGAGTCACCGATCGGACCGACCACACGCTGTTGCGGCTTCGCGGCGCGGGGCACGCTCCGGAGGCGCCGCGGGACAGGCGGTCGTCACGGCGCGTTCAGCAGCAGCAGTGGTGGGCGGGTCACGATGCGGGGAAGAGGCACCCTGCCGTAAGCGGACGTCATTGGCAGTCTTCGCGGACACGGGCGGGGCAAACGCGGGCGTCGCAGGGGACGATCTGCGCGAAGCCTGGGTGCGTGAGAAGGCTGGGACGAACCACGTCATGAGCTGGTGCAGACCCGCATTGGGAAGGAGGCGTGACAGAAAATGCGACTTCCTGACAAGTCTCCAAGGCGTCTGCGGCGCATCGCTATCTCAGTTCGCAGACAGGATCAATCGGATCGAGGGAAGCCTTCGATGGAAGGGAAGCCAGAGAAGAGGGCTGCGATTGGCGGGCGAAGACACGAACGCGCGTGCGGCGTGGTCGTGCGTGTCATGCGAGTGGGCCGCGACGCGTTCCACCACCGTTCCACGCTGTCCGCGACAAAGGGCAGAGATGGCAGATGACATAGTCCCACAAATTCAGAACATATGCAACAGAGGCCTCCACAGCGGGACGCACCTTGACGACCGTGACCCGGGGGCCCAAACGTCCGGCACGGAGGCAGCTGGAACGTGAAGGCAATTGCGTGCGAGCAGATGGTGGCGCACAGGGTGCATCGCGGAAAGAAGAGACGCGCCGAAGGACACGAGGCCCGCTGAAAGGGGACCTACCGGTCAGGCGCGCTGTGAGGGACAAAGGAGACCCCAGAAATGCATGGGCAGGGCCATGGCGGACAGGAGCCAATGTTGTTAAGGAGAGACGGACAAGGGGACGTGCCAAAGTCGCGCCATGGTCGGCAGTAGATTGGTGACGCATACTTACGCGCCAGCAGAGGGTGCGCGTCAATCCGACGACTTCTTGATCACAGAATGCAGCGCAGACGAGATGCCGAAAGTGACGCGTTGGAGCGGTGACACACGACGAGGACGAGGCCAAGCGCAGCGTGTGGGTGGTG
>KE504144.1:303705-357581 GCA_000344655.2 Fomitopsis schrenkii
GGCCGCCCCCGCCCTCCTTCTCCTTCCCTCGCGAGCACCCACTTCGCTCCCCCCACCACGCCGACGCACCGCCCAGCAGCGACGACGACTCCCCCTCGCCCACCCTCTTCCAGTATGACAGCAGCGCCCTGTCCGACACTGCCGCTGCTACTGCCGCACTCAGAGACATGTACCCTGCCCATTCCGACTCTATCGCCCACTATGCCGCCCCCCCAACCGCTAGCAGTAGCAGTGGCGCGTCCAATCCCGGCGGCGACATCGACAACGACCCTTCCTACGCGTCGGCCCGCCGCCATTCGCCCTCGGTCTTCACAAATGAACTCCTCCCACCCTCGGAACAGGATCTCACCGGCTACTCCCCATCGCCGCACTCGGAGTCACCTAGTATGGACGCGCGCGCAGGCTCAGGTGCGTTTTCTTTGCCCACTCAGCCGATGAGTGGCCAGTACGGCCCCTTTGCCGGCGCACAACCACAAAGCCTCCCCACCACACGATATCCGCATCCGCAGAGCAGCAACCCCCTCCTCGATCGTCGTATGTCGGAGCCCGTTCTCTCGCAGCGTTACGCGCAATCTCAGCTGCCGAACTCGCAATCGCAATCACAGGCACAATCGCAGTCCCCCTCTCAGCAGCAGCCACAGTACGCGTATCCGCCCTCTACACAGTCCCCGCGCACAGTGTCCACGACGTACGCGTACCCTACATACGGAACAAGTACACACGGACACGCCCGAATGGGCTCCGGCTCGTCCGGCAGCCTGACCGATAGCTACGGCGCGACGGCTTCGAGCTGGCCTGGGCCCCTGAAGCACGATCTCACCGAGGGCGCAGCGCCCGTCTCACCGGTTTACGCAGGCAGCGTCAGTGGCTCCGAAGGCGTCAGCGGGAGTCCGCCGCTCTCTGGGTCGCGACTGGGTCCCGGGGGCCATCCCCAGCAGGCGCGCCCAGGGGTGCCACAGGGGCAAGGCTCCCATCCCGTGCAAGGACAGGGACCAGGGCATCCGGCAGGGCTGGGACAAGGCCCGCTACCGCCGCCCGGCGCGCACACTCAGCAACGCTCAGCAAATGGCAAGACCTACTCTTTCGTGAGCCTTCCCGGGAATGCGGTCAAGAAGCGGCCGCGGCGTCGGTACGACGAGATTGAGCGGCTCTATCAGTGCAGGTGCGTGTGCCTGTCGTGCCACTGCGCGGGCCTGGACAGCGTAGCTGACGGTGCGCGCGGCCTCCGCGTTTGCCCTTCTTTCCAGCTGGCCGAATTGCACCAAGGCATACGGGACGCTCAACCATCTAAACGCGCACGTCACGATGCAGAAGCATGGCTCGAAGCGGAGCCCAGGCGGTGCGCGCCCCTTCCGTCCCCTTTGTCTGCCACGAAAAGCTTATCAATCCTTACGGAACTTGGGCTTCCGTTCCTTTTCCCCGATCAGAATTCAAAGAGCTCCGGAAGCAGTGGCGCCAGGCGAAGAAGGAGCAGGAGGAACAGGAGCGGCAGGCGCAGGCGGAGCACGAGGCGCAGATGCAGGCGATGCAGGGGATTTCGCCGCTCGGTATGGGCATGGGCAATGCGGTAGGGATCAGCGGTATGCCGTCGATGCCGTCGATGATGCCAATGCGCTCGCCACTCACGCAGCCCGTCCACCATCCCCAACACGCCGCGCCCTACGGGTACCCGTCGCGCGAGCTCGAGCACCACCGCGCGAACATGCACAGGCGGATGAGCATCGCGGAGCCGTACCCGGACCCGCACTCGCATCATGCCATGAACGCACACATGTACACGCCGGCGCACACACACGCCCACGGGTATGGGAGCCCGTCGGGCTACCCACTCAACGCGCCCGGACATGCGCTCGACGCGCGCTACCCGCCCCCGAGCCCCGCTGAGGAGCCGTCGCATGCGCTGCGGTTCGGTGCCCAGCACCCTCATGAGACCGAGGAGAACATCCAGGTGCTCGCGCAGCAGTATCGCCAGCCCCCATACGGCGCCCAGCCTCCTGCGCCCTGGCAGCAGCAAGGCCAGAGCCACGGCCAGCACGAGCTGCGCCACCATGCGTCGCATCCTCAGATGGGGATGTCGAACGCACAGAGGCCAGTCCACCCATACTACACCGTCCACCCTAATGCGAGCCCTAATCTCCCCACCCATGCGGCACCTGGCCACACCGTCCTCCCTCCCCTCGCGCAGTCTGTGCCGAACTACGCGCCGGGCCTCGCCGGGGCGTCGAGTTCGAGCACGGACCTGCCTGCGCTCGCCGCGCACACGTCTCTGGGCCGTAACCAGCTCCCGCCGGACAGCACCCTGCTCACGCCGCTGCCGGGGTATGAGCCAGACCCGGAGGTCGCGCGTCTCATGGAGGCGCAGCAGCGGTATACGCAGGGCGACGACCAGGACGACGGCTACTCACGGGACGGCCCCGTCGATAGGTACTTCGACTGAGCGTGGGCGTCTCCCGCCTCCCTTGTATGCCCTCTGTAGGTCGAACCTCTTGCGTCGTCTACGTCTGAGATGGCCATCGACGGCTCTGCAGCGACACAACGCTCGTCGCATCAGCTGTGGTCGGCCCTCTCCACCGTCGGACGCCAAACTGCTTCGACGAAAGCTGGCGAACCGGCTATATGCACCTGCGGAAACCACGAATTTTCCGCCAGCGCACCCTCACCCTCACTCCCGCCCGCCCCAACTTGCGCTCTCACCACCCACTCACCTGATTTATTGTACATATCCCCATCGCTATGTCGCATCGCTCGTGCTGCCAGTGCTATTCATACTAGTTCCGCTATTCCCCTCCTACGCTACATATTGCGCATCTATTCCCCTGCTCTGGATACCGTCTCTGCTAGCCTTGTTCTGCCGGCGCGCGTGTCGAACGCTGCCTTGACCCGCTCCACGCGCCGCCGGCCCCTTCCTGCGTGTTGTCATCATTTTCCCGCCCAAACTATTCCGTGTGTTCCACCAGGCCCCGTTGGGCTCGCCGGTGTATTCAGTTGTATGTGTACGTTTAGTCAGCTCCTTATAGTGCTCCGCCGTTCGTTCGCCTTCTCGTCCTTTACTACATAGCGCCAGCTTTTTAGGCTCGCTTATTCCCCACATTATGCGCTCCCGCGCGCCGCGTACGGTAGTAGGACCTTGTATATAGTGGTCTGTTTGCATTTCAAGATGTCCATGCATTGTATTTGGTACTCAGTAGAATCATCGTATTGGGTCGTGCACCTCGGAGAATCATATGGTTAGGATGCAGACAAAGAAGCGGCGACAACATCTACGCGGTTGTCAAACTCCGCATGCAGAAGCTTTGTCATTCCCCGTTCGGAGGTATGTCGCGAATTGCGCTGTGCACTGGCGAGAGCGCACGCCGGCGAGGCGTCCGCGTCTCGTCTGAGCGTGACAATTCAGATCAGAAGCGTCTGAATGATGGGGAGTTGCGTGCGATCTGAGGCAAATGAAGCAGCCTATCAGACAGATGATCATGGCCGAGCCAGCGCACCATCGCCAGCGCACGCCCGCCATCGTCGCCCACCGGTCCCGAAGCATGCGTAATGAATCGCCCTGCGGGCAGACGCTGTCAGTGGCATCGGGGCCAAGCTGGTCCCTGCTGCACACCTGCGATTTCGGCCGGAGGCAACGCCGGGAGAAGAGATCTCCCCGTGTCATGAGGATATCGGGAAGGAGTGAGATTGGCCAGTGAATCTGGAGGAGGCCACTCTGGTCCTCACCTCCCAAGTCCGGCGCGACAGGCTTCCAGATTCTTTTGTGCGCTGGCCGGGACGGAGGTTGACTTGCCCCGCGGCTCGGCAGCTTGCTATGTCGACGTCGCGGCCTGGTACAGCGACCTTCTCACGAAGAGCTGGAGGATGCAGCGCCGCATATTGCCAGGCCTGGCGGGATCTTCATATGTACGTGCACGTTGTGCTTCCCGAAGCATCGCAGGTGAAGGTTCAGCGAAGCCACGGAGAAGCCAGATTGGATAGGCAGATGGGTTTATCCTGCATATGGGCAAGTGTCAGTGGTGGGAGTCTGGAATGCGATGACGCTCACGGATTGAATTGTGGGGTAACGCGTTGAGGTGCTGCAGGTGTCAGATGAGCAAGGGCCCATCTGGAACGCCGACAGAACTTTGGGCTCCGAATCTGTCGTGCAGCGCAATTCATATGTTTTGCGACATTCAGTTTTATCGCGGGCAGACGTGTGAAGCCGCGCAGGGGCGGCGGACCGGTGCGAATATGTCAACCTGAAGAACCGAGCGGGCGAACGACTGCGAACGATACGGTGACGTGACAGAGGGCGATAGGAAGTTCGGAAGCACGAGCGCGGAGGCTGTAAAGGGCGTCGTGAGTAGCCCACGTTGCAGTCTCATTCACGAGGATGGCATTTACCAGCTGCTTCGGGTTGTTTGAGCCCTACGTACCGGTTTCGAACCGCGGTGACAGGACGCGGATAGGACGCCTGATCAGCATTTCCGCCTTGCGAAGAGACAATCTTGTCTACGCAAATCTTCTTCTTCAGCTCCGTGAGCGTGCGTAGGACGCGTGCAGGCCTGTTCAGCGACTCCGTTTGTTCTTGCCAGGGCTCCGAGTGCAAACAACGTAAGTTGGTCCCATCCAAGATCACCGCGGACTCACATTTCGAGGCCAGTCGCGCCATATCATGAGAGTCGGGGCCTGGAGCTGTTATCCAGCCTTTTGTCTTCGACGCGCATCATGTGTTTCAGCGAAGCGCAGAAGGGCGGCTTCGTCCTCGCGTCCACCGTCCGCCTGGCTTCCAAAGCCCGAGCGTTCGAAGCATGTAGCATTCCAAATTAGGCAACTTGAATAGTGCGAACCACGCGTCTGTGGTTCGCCACCGTTGCTTGCATAATTCACAACCTAATGTCCTTTAATCCCCTCAACCTTCACACTGTCGCTCGGCGCCCCCCCACATTCTCCAAATGGCCAGGGGGCTTGGGAGGAACCGTCCATACGAGGGGAAACCGTCCGCATAGCCCTCAATCTGTCTGAGACACATGTCACTGGAGGTGGAGTTGCGGTGAGCCTCGAGAGTCGCTGATCTCAGAAATTTCGGGTGAATATCTCATACAAAACATGGACCAATGTACGTCTGTCCGGCTGCTATTGTAGTGCCCTAGGTAGATACGCGACATCGTAATTTGTCGCCACGCCGCGCATCGAGTCGTAACAGCGCAAAGCGTGCGGGTCACAGGTACAATACCAGTGTCGATAGCTGCACGGTGCTGTCGTGTCGACACAGCTACCCAACTCATGGCGAGTACAATTTGTTCATATTCGGTCGGTCTTGGGCCGCATTATGTGATGGTGGGCCACAGGTTATCCCCTAAATTTGACCACCATCTACGGATGCCAGTGGAGAGGATAAGACGTGCTGTTACTGTCCCTGCTAGGTCCTTGAATCTTACTGTAGGCAAAATCGCGACGAGCCAGCAAGCTGGACATCATTAGGCCTTTCAGGCCCAAGGACGATGACAGGTTTTCTGCCTCACTTGCATATGGGATAGCATCAGCACATGCCTTTGGAACCGCCAAAGATGGTAGTAGGATGGTCGACTTCATCGTGGCAAGACGTCCGTACTGGTCGCAAACGCTGCGATCTCCAATCAGTCCATTGCCGGTTACAAGCTGGCCTACGGTACTGCGACACGCTCGTGCATTGCATACCTTTGCCTACTTATGCATGTGCCATGCGGCGAGGTATTCAGCGCAGGCGAGTGGCGTTCACCGTGTCCTTCGTGTCCTGGAAACTGATTTCTGACGTGCCGTGCTGTTAGGGTCTGTTCTGTTGTCCTGAACGACCAATTTGTCTTGCATGGCTGCGCAGCGTATCCAGGCATGCATATCATACCGCGCCAACCTTCTCCTCGGATGGCTGTGCATCCCGACCTAACGGGGACTGCCAGGCGACTCAATGGAGGTGCTCAGCCGCTGTACCACCATCAGCATTACCCCGAGACCGAGTCGGAGGTAGGGCCAGTGGCTTCTGCGGGCGTGTGTACTGCCTTCGTCGCGACTCGCGCAGGCAGCGTGTGCGGTTGTGCGTCCAATTGGGTACGTAACAATCGCGACCTCGGGCCTCGCCATGTAGGTATTTCGAACGTTCCGAATTCGCTCGCCAACGCGGGCTGACCCACACTGCGACTGGACATCTCGACAACGTAGCCGCGGACACGCAGGCACCCGATGCGGCTGGATCAATTGAATTTGTGTTACGTACGGTGATCATGCCCTAGAATATGCGTCAAGCCGCAATATCCGAGGTCGTTTGATCACGCTACAGCAGGCCTATCTCTACGAGGCGCCTGGGGTTGCTCTCTCTTTCCGGGAGTAATTGTGCGGTCTGAATTGTGTCTGATGGGAATTCCTGTCCCCTTCCCGACGCTGTATGTACAAATTAGTTATTGGCTGCGTAAACCTGCTGACGACAATTGTCGCACAGTTCAAGCCGCGCAGCTTCACTGGAAACAGACTGGACAGTTGATATATTGAACCTCCGTTTGTGGTACTGCTATGATATCATGTCCACCGCTTTGCGTCACAACTACATACGCATACCATTATCCGCGTACAAGACAATGGTGTAGAATGTACACGAGGTCATGGTCAACCACGGCACCTGGGAGTGCATCGGGCTGCTCTCACTGAAGTGATTCAGAATGCGCGGGGAGACCGCGGCGACTCGCGACGTGCCGCCCTGCGCAGAGAGGCACGTGACCAAGGCGCGACACGGCCCAGTCGGTCGTCACAACCCAAGTCAGTCAGGACTTGGACAGTGTGCGTCCGACTCGGTCGCCCATTGTCTCTCGCCCGTTGCATTGTCCTTTCACCACCAAGTACCATCGGGCTTTAAGCCCTGGACGCTCACCGGTGTACCTCCACGCACTGACTCATCAGTGCCTTGCCAATGAAGACCCGGAACATTGCCACTCGGAGGCCAAGCGCACCGCGCGCGAGAGCATCCGGATCGCGCAAGGCGCGGAGTGCGAGAGTTGGAAGGGGACGTGTGCGCAAGCCGGCCGTTGGCAAGGAGGATGGTGAGTGGTGCGATAACAATATCCCTTGATCTCTACTCACGGCATACCGTGCCAGACGAGTCAGAGGCAGAAGAGAGCGCCACTGAGGACGTGCCTACTCGTGCGAGCAAGAGACGCAAGATCTCTGACGACGTGTCTGAGGATACCACTCCTGCGCAATCAGTCTCGGCGCCGCCAGCACCCCGTAGATCGTCGCGGCGCTCCGAGCCCACGAGCAAAGTAGCCGTCGATGACGATGCCACTTCCACTCCCGAGCCGAAGAGGCCATCAGCGAGCGCTCGGCGCCGATCCATTGCTGCCTGCAATGTCCCTACTGCCGTTGACAAGGGCGAGGAGAAGGCACTGCAGGAAGAGAAGCGATCACTCAAGCGTGACCGACAAGCCTTCGAACAGGAGACCCAGCGCGAGCGTGCCGAACTCAACAAACGCGAAAACAAAGCAGAGAAGCGAGACAGCCAGCTCAAGAGCAAGCTCGCCGCTGTGAAGGAGAAGGAGCGTGACGCCAAGAAACGCGAGACGGAATGCAAGAAATGGGAACAAACCCTGAAGAAGCGTGAAGCCGAGTTCGCCCAACGGGAGGCTGATCTGGAGGAGCGCAAGAAGGAGCTGCAGAAGAAAGAGCAAGAGATTGGAGACAAGGCGTTGGGCGTGAACATGAGCCGGAGCGACGAGGCAATCGACGAGCTCGATGCGAAGTGGCAGTGTGCGCTGTAAGTCGTATTCTAAAATATTCAATGATATGCCTCACCGCAGATCTATTCACTGACGCCCGCGTGTGTACTTAGGTGCTTTGACGTCATGTACGTTCCCAGTGGGCTACTCGACGTCGGCGTCTAACTGACTGTGTGTGTCCAGGGCGTGCCCATACAGCCTGAGCCCCGCGCAATGCGGACACACCTACTGCGCGGTCTGCATCCTCAAGTGGTACTTCACGAACCTCTGCGAAGCATGCGGTGACTGGTGCAACCATCTCGATTGTCCCTTGTGCCGCACCGTGCTTCCCCGCCCGGTCGAGCCGAACGAACGACCGCGACAGATGTACGCCCTGCCATTCACCCCCGCGCGGGCGGCCGATGAGCGAGTCACTCAGCTCGTCGACAGCCTGAGCGGCCCTGTGCCCGAGAGCCCCACAAAAGCCAGCAGCAGCAAGCGGGGTAAAGGTAAGGGGAAGAAGAAGCAGGTGGCTAGCACTGGTGGCTCGGACGCAGAGCCATCGACGCCTTCCACGGGCTGGGAATACGGTGGGACACTCCGGGAGGAGTGGCAAGCTCGCAGCAGGTGCGTAGTCGACTGCCATCTCATCTTCTACCTGGACATGCCTTGGTTTACTGTTCACTTCTGACCATCTGGGGTTTTGTTGACAGCCGTGGACGGACGGAGATGCGGCACCTCATCACCCAGTGGCCGCAAATGACAGCAGCGCAATTGAGGGCGTTCAAGGTTCACATCTGTGCACCTGCATAAATGGTACCGGCTTTGTCGCAATACTACACCACCTCCTCATGACAATCATCCGTTCTAAGCATGACGTCCCATTCCTTCATACCTTTCAGACCCGTATCGTGCCTCCCAGTCCAATGTCATATTGTACAGTATACCCTGTTCACATACGCGCATGGTCACATTGTCGTTTGAATGCATATAGCACACTGGCATCACTGCTGGCTGAATGTTGTACAAGAAAGGTCGCAGACTCTATAGATAGAAGCATCGCTCTTTGAGCCCGCGCATACCGAGGATATCCTGTGGGTACCACGCGAGTGAGACCATGTCTTCAATCATATGCGGGCGACCACCTACCCAATCCAAAGCAGTGATCCAGAGGTCGGACACCGAGTCCATCTTCCCGAGCACAGCAGCCCCCTTCCAGGCGAGCACGCGGGGATCGACGTCCTTGGGCGGGGGTATAATCTGCACCTTCTCCATATTGGGTACGAGGGGCGTGGCAATGGCTTGCAATCTACGGCCGTGCACACATGAGCGTGCGTAGCTCAGGGATCCGTCGCGCGGCAGACGTACCTGCTCTCAAGCGCATGTGCCATGCCCGGGACGAGGGCGGTCCCCCCAATCACCAGCACGGCCTGCAGGTACTTGCGTATCTTCTCATCGCCGCCCGCGGCGCGCGCGCTGTTGAATATCGCGACGTCCAGTGGGAGCTTGCTCGCCTCGAAGCACACGTCGATCGTGTACCCGCCGGGGTAGATGTGCAGCGGCTGCACCGGAAGCACCGGCACCACCTGGTCAGTGAGCGCGGCCGGCTTGTCCTCCATCGCGTCGACGTCGATGACCTCCACAGGGGCGCTGCTTCTGGACGTTGTGTCGACCTCGGGTGCAGTCGAGGGGGCCGGTATGCTGGCCGCGGGAGTTTCCTCCTTCATTGGGATATCAGCTGGTTCGGCGGCAGCAGGCGTCACGGACTCCGAGGCCTCGCCTTCGGCCTTGCTTGCTGTGTTCGGGGTGGTGGGCGCTGCAGCCGTCAAGGACTCGACCGTGTTAACGGAGGTCTGCGGAGGGGCGCTTTCCCCGGCTGGCTGGGGCGCGACGATGAAGGCAGGCTGCTGACCGAGGCCGGGTGTCTGGGGCCCGGACTGCGCAAGTCCTTGTATCTGCTCAAAGATCATCGGGTGCGGCAGCGCAGCGGGGAGTAGATGCTGCGTCGAGATGACCATCGCCTGGGTCTAATGACCCGTAAACACGGTTAGTGACACTGGTGCCGAGCTGCGAGGGAACGATTACTGACGAAGTGGTCGGACAGCTGCTCCACAATATCTTCCGTGACGTCCGGGTGAGCGATCGGGCGCATACCTGCGCGTTTCTGGTCGAACTCGATCACGCGGGGTTCGAAGAGACACTGGATGGAGTGGAGTGCGCTCGACCATTCAGTCAGTGGAACCTCGTGAGCCGCATGTCAGCGTACCATCGGAGCGAGGATGATCTCGTCATACGCCCGGAGACCGTATTTCTGGGTCGGCTGGCCCGGTCGGCGCACGACGAAGTCGTACAGGTTCAGAGCGACGTCTCCCTTTCGAGGCGACAAATTTAATAACACGCTGAATCTGGACTCGGTGGCACTCGTACCTCTGCGAGGGTGCATAAACGTGCTTTCAGATCTTCAACGACGTTCCAGTCGTATGAACGGGCCAGATCTAACCCTTTGTATGGGAAGCTGATTCTCTGCAGCAGAACGTGGAGGAACTCGGTGATGTCATCACCACCCATGTTCAGAGACATTCTGCATGTACGTCAGTAATGGCCCGGAGCGCTTTTGCTCATGTTTACCTGGTGTCGGCAAGTACAACTCCGTCATCCACGCATGCGATGCTCGTCTTCGTGGCACCCATGTCGACGACACAAGCGTTAGATATCCCAGCGCCGTACGTGGCTGCCAATGATTCCTGATAATTTCGAATGAGCACTTCCCCATCCAAACACGGAACCGACTTACTTGTTGCACGCAGATTTGCTTGAAACCCATGGTCATGAGAAATAGCCTAACCATATCCTCGACATAAAAACGGTCATAGAAGTCGGGGATTACGAGCAGCACGGAGTGATCCTGGACAGATGTCAGAAATCGCCACCAAGGAGTTCTCCTGTCCCACCTTGTATGCTTTGGAGTCGATCTCTAGTCGGTCCTTCAGGATGCTGTGTATGATGGTCTCTATGTCGCTCAGTATCATTGCGTTGGAAGGATAGTCCCGTGTGTTGAATTTGCCGCTGTATATTGGCCACCTGGTGACGTATCCTTGTGCTGCAGGGTCCGCAATTCGCAGTGCCTGCCATCCAAGGTGGAGGTCACTCAAGACGTGCAATTGACATGGGCACTGGGACTGACCTGGTCGCCGACAAGGTATGATTCTGTATCATCACGAATCCAGTCAATTCGAAATGGGTCATTTGCTTCCGCTATTGTCTCTGGCTGAAATTGCTCATTGAACGTTGAGGCGATGTTCGCGGCGTTGGGAGTGACACGCAGCTTGTAGAAGCGCATACGGTCGCGAAGAGATATTGTGATGGCAGCCACTTTCATGTCGAACTGTAAAGGGAAGAACATGTTAGCTGAGACCATTACAAGAGCTTCGATGTGCGCACTGGGTCGTCCGACGTGAAAGGAACAGCGTATTCGTCGCTATTCTGGGTTGCAGTTGAGGCTGGCCGTGCATTGCTTTTCCTTGGTCTTGAGATACCTTCTATAGATCGAGGTTCCGGGACCGGAGGCTTGTGTTTCCTGGCGATGACATTCGGGACCGTTACCGGGGTGACATCGGACGCCCTGCCTATGCGCAGGTATCGGGATCCAGGATGTATGACGATGACCTTGGATCCTCGGCGAGCCTGAAATGCAACTGTAGCCTAGAACATTGACTTGTCGGGAGTACCTACCTCTCCGGCTGACGGGCCGGCTTCTTCTTGGATATTTTTGTTCCTCGCAGCCGCTGTCGCCCGCACAGCGTTTCGATACCAGTGAGTCTGAGTCTCTGACCTCAAATAGGTCGATCCCATGTGTTTTGGATTTGGTCTATAGCATACCGCATTGCGCTCAATATATTGGAACAGTGGATACAATGGGTCAACTAACGGTAATGAGACGTGAAATGCAGTGAAGCGCATCGCGTTTTCGTCGCGCTTCGCATTTGGTATACCACGCGGCATATTTGGGAATGTAGAATACCAGGAGAGTGTTGAGACTTCGTCGTCTGGGGTGCAGTAGTCCACAACGCGTTGGACTCCGCGAATGTGGCGCCTTAGCAGGTGAGCCCAGTCGTGCCTGCTTCTTCACCACGTTTGTCTTTGACAGTCAACGTTTCCTGATATACTTGCAGAGTCGTCAAAGGCCTTGTATGGGTGCAATATGGGAGCACAGCCTGAGGTCACGGTGAAGGCAAGGTCAGCGGCAGACGCGCTTGCGAAGTACAACCGTGACCGTTAAGCGCTATAGGGCCTTCCCGTAGCACGTGTATCCATAGTGCATTTCGGACTAACATTCTGTCGTTTCCATGCCTCGAGGACTATACGTAGGAACTGTAGAACACTGAAGACCCATTTCTTTATGCCTCCGGATGATGCTACGACGTTCCCTCTCATATGTTTGGCACATTGCGAGTGAATATATTGCATAAAAAAGATCGTTGTATCGGCTTGGTGGTCTAGTAGTATGATTCCTTCTTAGGGTTAAAACCAACTGGAGGAGGTCCCGGGTTCAATTCCCGGCCAAGCCCTATGGCTTTGTTTTTGTTTTATCTGGCACAATACCCTTCGAGCACATGCTCCCATGGCAGCGTTGTGTACATAGATATTGTCAAGGATTTCTCGTGTTCAGATATTACAGTACAATTCCAACGTGTCTCCTTCTGTTATCATGCATACTCTACAACACACAGATCAGTCAATTTCATGTTCTGTGCCAGGCCCTGCACCACGTCCTCTCGTAGCCCCACGCCTGATTCCTCGAACTATAGCAAGACCAAGCCGGCCGCCGCGTCCACGCCCAAAACGGAGCACCGGGAATCCAGGCAGAGCACCTGGCTGCTCAGGTAAGAACTGGGGCCTAGCGTCTGGCTCGTTCACAGGGAAAGCACCCGGCATGTCAAGCTGACTCTCATCGGCCCCAGCGTCGTCTTCATCCGCGGCATCGCGCTGCGGGTCATTCAGTATCGCAACCCCAGATAGTTGAACGGTGATGCCTCACCTCTAGGTCGATTACCAACGCACCCATGTGCCAGCCTGCGGCAGCTACGGCGAAGCAGAACTGCTCTCTCCGCTTTCCCTCTCCGTGGTCAAATTTGACCTCCGTAGGCACCGTGACGTCCGGCGGCGGATGGCGCAGGATGCCCCAGCGCAATGCAGACGCAGCGCCCCGAAGCTCTTCCTCAGTCACGAACCCGCCTGGCTGTCCGAGAGGAATCTTCGTAGGGTCGCCCAGGCCCAGCGCGCCTTTCGAGTATGCGCCCCAGGTAAGTAGTTTACCGTCTGCAGTCAGGGCACCGTAGTGATAGTCACCCAGCACGACTGAAATCACGCCCCTGTTTTGCAACGCGGGAAGTATGATAGGTAACAACCGTGGCGCACCCGGCTGGGGCCCAACGCCGGGCTCTTCCAGCTTGCCCATGATCACAACGGAGCGTTCGCCGGTAGAATACGCTGTAAAGGTACGGAACTGGGCAGAGATCTAGCATATGTTTGTCGGTAACTTGTTGACTACCGGCTATTACGAAGAGTCATACGTACATGAGTAATGTGCATGGTTTCGGGAGGTTCCGGTCGAGATTGTCCTTCTGAGGGCGTGCCAGTGAAGGTCTCATGTTGCCTGACCTTCTCCACCTCACTGAATTCGGGAAGCTATCAAGGTATTGCGTCAAAGCTGCCGATAGACCCGAAGCAAATCTTGACTTACGTAGACCCAGGATTGGTGCGAGTTCCTGTTCTCACCGCCGATGAGATGATACGCAAGGACATGTCCCTTATTTGTCAACCCGATGATGGTTTCATCTGCCCCAGCGATCTTGACGAGTTTCGTTTCGCCTTCATTCGTGGAACCGTTCCCATCTAGCTTTGGGAGGTCTCGTACCGGGATACTAGGTAGTCTCACAGACTCAACGCCCTGCATTGTCCACGTATAGCACGGAATGACGTGGGGTGCTTGCTCTGTGGGGAGTGCCTTCGTCGTGGCACTCTGTTGATCGAGCTCCTCCGTCTTGGTAGCAATGACCGTCTCCATATCTCCCGAGAAAGGTCGGTAGACCAGGACCTCGCCGGAATCGGTGAGGACAGCGGAGAATGTCCACCCGCTGGTGATCTGTATGGCGGTTGTCTCCGGGGACGACCTGTCTAGGAGCGGCGTGGATAGCTGGAAAGGCCGACCCCACGAGACGCACATCCAGATTTGGGAGTTGACGTCCAGTGCTGCGCAATGGGACCTCCCACAGCTGCGGGGGAGGTTTAGGGCCGTTGGTGGAAGGGTCAGCTGGTGCCGTACCTGATGTTCCGAATCTTTACAGGAAGGTTGAGACGCATAGGTCCTTCTGTTCGCTTCGACGGCAGAGAATAGCCGTCGCTGCGCAGAGCGCCCATCATACCCTGCAATACACCTGCAGGCATCGTGAACAAGGCTGATGGCACAGAGGTTTGCTTTCCCTTACCCCAGACGTAGATATCGCCACGAGAATCTAAGGCGTGAAACGACCTAACGAGCCGGAGATCAGCCACTGCTACTATCTGCCGCACGCAAGGTCCTTCCGACTCCTCACCATCCACCTGCTATCAGACTGACGATACGCACTCCTGGGATGCGTAGTCGAACAGGGCAAGGTACACCGTCACGCAAGACAGGCTGGGGAAGTTTATTCTCGGTGAGCCCGAGCCTCCCGTTGCTCCGTTCACTAGTTACTCGCGTCAGATTTACACCATTTGATGCCAAAGCGAGTCCGGACGCACCCCCAGACGAAAACGCCCGGATGGGACAGGCGACTGTACAGGAACTTCCACCCATTCTTCCTCGCTGTCTCCGAGCGAGAGAAGTTGAAGTCTTCTTGTATCTTCCTGTGCCAGAACGTTTCATCTGATGTCAATTGCGCAAAGTGATGATCCACGCATCCGATGTTGAGTAGGTCAGGGATGGGGAGAAGCGGCAGTATGTTGTCGAGGAAGAGTTCTACGGGTAGATCGGTGATATGATAAGGCATTGTGCCGCACTGCAAGTAGGTCGAAAGTAATCGGGGTGTCCACAGGCCTGGAGATTGTCGTTATAACCAAGCTGTGTTGTTAACCCGGGTAGAGGCACAGTCCGTAGCCACCATGACGCCGCTGCGCTCCAGGGACCCTGGAGGACCTGCATTATGTCATAACACGTGGAATATTCATCTAAGATCAAGATCTGCGCAGCTCGATCCTCCTGATTGCAGCGAGGCAAACAAGATTCGCAGTATCGAAACTCAGGTCTTGATGCGCGGCTTCAGACGCGGTTCTACAGGTATACAAGAAGAGTTGAGTCGTAAAGCGAATCTATGGCTGCTGCGGTGCTTATATACATCATGCAAAGCGTGATAGACAACATATTGAACAGAGACAAATGGCACGCCATAGGATTACAGACCACTATTTCCTCCCCTATACGATCACCAAAACGCACACCTACGGAGAAATGCAATGTCATAAAGATGAATGACTTTGTGAATCGAGGATCGAACTAGACGCACCATCCTGAGAAACACTGGCATAAATTTTCGAGCGACGTCGCCTGAATGATGAGCTTGTCGACTTGCGCAGCCACAGACAGCGAGACGTCCGGGTTGAAATCGCGACCTGGCGTACATAACTCAAGATCATGTCTCGGTCATCAGTCAGAGCACACTCGCCTGTCAGCTTGTGCTGCACACGACTGTACACGAGCAAAGCTCGCTCGTTGCGGATCTCCTGACGCTCTAAAATGATGCGTCAGTGTTGTGTCCGAGCCAAGGGGCTGTCTGCATACCGTTGAAGATATCGTTCTCGTCCGCCTTCAACTTGCGTGTGGGACCTTGGGCATACGCCGAGTTGCGTGCAGTGTCCCGTGCGAGATCTGGAACTTTGATTAGCATTCGGCACAAGTAGGGCATGGCAAACGACGGGGCGTACCCTCCGGTCGTCGACCGCCAACGTCGTCAGCTTGCATCAATCTCCAGTTTATCAGAGGGTCATATACAAAGGCCTCGAGTACAGCCATCAAAGACTCCTTGTTGTCACGTAGTACCTTCATGCTGATCTCGCACGTATTCCTGAAGCTGCCCTCGATGCCGCTGACCTCCATCGCGTGCGTCAGCATTCGGGTGAGGCGGAACGGAATTTTCTCGGGGAACTTCTCGCGGTGCATCGCCACTTCAAAGCAGTCGCCGAAGTCGATATGCACGACCTTCCCGGTGTGCCGCTCGAGCATCAGGTTGGATGGGTGGCGATCTCCCAGGCCGAGAATGTGGCCGACCATGCTGTTCACTGCAAGCGAACGCGTGTACGTTGCGCGCCGCTCGAGCCAGTGCTCGGAGCTGGCGCTCTTGAGCCAAAGCACACGGTAGAGATCCTGTCCCGTGGTATTCTCGAGCGCATACTCGAATACCTCAATCTTCTGCAGCAAGATCAGGTTCTCGTAGTCGGGTGCCATCTGTAGATACATCAGTACGGGCGGGCTGTATGTTGACACCTAGACTCACGTTGAGTATGAGGCGGTACTCGATGTTCAGTAGAATCTTGCGAGAATCCCGGTAGTCTTTGACTAAGACATGTAGAGTGTCACTGTCTTGTACCCATCCCAACAAGCCTGCGTTTGGAGCGAGCGGGATGACAGGGAAGCGCTGAATGTGGAGGTGTCGCTTGAAGCAATCTGTGTCGACTGCCAACAGGTTGTTGACGAGACTAAACAGCTGCATGACCCTCTCGTCTTGACGGAGGTCCTCGTGGCCTGAAGAACTATGAGACAAGTTCAGCCGGCCCAAAAGGATGACGCAAACCTTTCAAAGCGTATTGATAGTCTTTGCCGTCGCTACCACGAAGCGATAAGCGACGAGGTCGTTGCTTGGACTGGATGACGACGAGTTTCGTAGCAAAGCTGACGATCGTGATGACTGGACGCCCTGCCTGATAGGTACCCGGCACTGCGAGCTGCAAGTCTCGGGCCTTGAGGAGCGCGGGCGAGACGAATTGCAAGTCAAGCGTCGTGAGATTTTGCAGTTGCTTTTCAATCTTCTTGAAGACCTGTGAAAATACGGTAAGTAGGCATGGACGGCTGTTACAGACCATGCACTTACAGAGTAGTAAATCTCCCAAGCTCTATCGAGATCTCTCTGTTCGCCGTACGTTCGCCAACGTTTGCATGCTTCGCGAGCGTCTTGGAGATCACGGCCAAACACTTGGTGGAAGGATGTCTCGCGGGCAGTTTGCGGGCCCTGACAGCACGATCAGCTGACTGTGAATGCTGTTGAATAATCGATCATACTCACGTCTTCAATCATCTTGTGCAAGGGTTCCAAGAACACAATCATGCCCTCCGGATCCTTGTTCGTGAAGTACAACCGAGACGCCTCTTCTAGACCTTCATGCCACATCTCATGCCAGAGAATGGCTACCCGGATGAGTTCGTGGCTAACGACATTCGCCTGCGTAGACATGAGTCATGCTGCGACATCGGCTGGCGTTGTAGTACAAACCTGCTTAACGACTTCCTCGCTGTGCTCTCTCATGTGATTCATGATGGACTCCGCAGCGTTCTTCCGCGTTGCACTAGAGGACTTGGACGCTACTGTGAGCGGGTACACTAAGGCCTGGGGATGGTGTTTCCCGACTTCAGTGAGGAGGCGGTTGATATTCCGCCGGATGTGCTGGCTCGGGGTTTGAATGCGGGCAATGATCTACGGCACGTTAAGGATGGATACGAGGCGCAATCAGTGATACATACCTGGGGTATTACCTCCAGCCAGGTGTCGACCTCGACGGTAACGAATCCAGAGCTCATCGCCTGGCTAACGTCTACATGGTCACCGTACTTGAACCACAGCGTGAGCAACCGCAGAGTGTCCTGGAGGGTATTCTCGTTTCGTAAATTGATGGAAGTGAAGAAACCTAATAGCGAAGACGTGAGGGTACGGTCCAGAACACGGTTGCACCAACGTACCCTTGATGGCCTGGGTGATATGCAACGCCAAGTTCTCAGGTGGGACATCCGACACTTTGTTCTCCGTCTGGCTTTCCAGATAGCCAACGACGTCGAAATGTGCAAGTGCCCACGTGTGCTGCGCCTTGTACCACGTCGGGTCGTAGTGGGTAGCCAAGTAGTAGGAGTGTAGGATGTCTTTGATGTTCCGCTATACGACGTGAAGATCAGTCAACTATGACGGCAGGCGCTAGGACTACTCACGGAACCCCAGTCATCCCTCAAAGCTACTTGCCATTCTCCAAGCTTGAGATAGCATCGCGCGAGCAGTCTTGAGATCTCGTCCAACTTCTCGTTAGGCCTTTGCCTCGACGGGTCAGGTTGGTGGGTGCTGACATCGTTTTGCAGGCCGCCCTCCAAGTTAGTGCAGAACGTACGGAGATAGTTCAAGCTTTCCTCTCGTGCACCAGTCGCCCAGATATACTTGAGCTGAGCATACACGACTGCGTTCGGTGCCTTCATTTGGTCACGGTAAGGCTTTTGAGTATCAGAACGGGATAGTGGGGGTGCAAATGATGTACGAACCCTGTCTGAAGACAGAAGAGAGTTGATAGTCTTCTCTGCAAGCACCATACGGTCCGATTTCCGACACAGGTTGGCGAATTTGATCCACATGATTGGGTCTTCGTCCGGAGTCAAAACCAGTGCCCTGACCTGGAGAATACGCTGCCAGACCTCGACATCTGGTTGGCACCCTTGAAGTCTGTCGATGTGTAAGCCATATAATCTAGTAAGGAAGTCAGGGTTCAAACCTCTTCATCCAGGTCCTCCGCATGGACGCCTGCCTAGCTGGCTGGTCTGCATATTGCTTGTATTGGATAATCTCTTCAAGTTCTGAGAGCATCTGCGCGCGAACCATAGTGCTAGGGTGACCATCAGCGACTGACGCAGCCACTTGTACTGGTAACTTACTTGTAGGATCGACCATATCCCTCGCCCACGAGTGACATTAGCTCTGGGTCCAGCTGGTCCCGTGCCTTCGCAATCTGCTGCATCGCTTTCGGGAACTGGTTCTGGTGGACCGAAAGGATAGCGCGATAGAAAGGTCTGTCGCCCGAGTCGGGTTTCATCGTAGCGATGTAGTCCTCCATCGCATCCCAGTCGTTGAGAGACCAAGCAGCAGCAGCAGCCATCGGAGCGATCTCCCTACGGTCTTCATGGGTCGCTTTAGTCCAATTCTCTTCCACCTGTTCAGCAAGTTCCTTCCATTCGCCCAGAGCATGCAGACACCGCATCTTGCCGATGGCAACATCAAGGTTGTTCGGGTCTTCATGCGACTTCTTCTCGTAGGTAGTAAGAGCTTCTGTCCATCGCCCAAGTCGCTCATACCACTCTTCATGCTTGCTAGCGTCGTACTGCTCCCGTGCTATCAACAGGGTACCCCACGCGGCATCGTGTTGCTGAAGCTTAGAATTGATGCTCAACAATGCCTCGATGATTGTAGGTGAAGTCTCAGTGAAGAACTCAAGCTCCTTGTAGTGCAGTGCTTTCGCGTACGCATGGAACTTCATGGCGTATTCTCCGAGCGTCCGGTTCTCAATCGGTAGGGCCTTCTCTTCGTGTTCCATGAACTCTGCAAGATTCAGGAGGCGGTGGACAATATCTGCTGGCGCGATAGGGGATGTGATGGCGCACTCGATAGACCGCACCAAGTCCTCCTTGACGGGAGGTCAGTGACCGGAGATAAAATGGTAAACAATACTGACCTGATATTGGTCGTAGAGCTCTCCCCAGCAAGAAAGGAATGCGGCATTGAACAACTCCTTCGCTAGCGGAGGATGGACGTCGACGAGGCTCATGCATGCACGCAACGCATGAGATGGTGACTCCTTCATGAATTCTACCGTGATGCGATGCATCCATTCGTTCCAGTCCTCCTTTGCTGCGATCTGTGACACATCCCAAGCCTGTTTGAGGTGCTGTTGGTTGACCGTCATCTTGGTCGCCTCCGCGGGCACAGTGAATTCGACGACCTTGTTGCTGTCCCTGCGCAATACGGGGATGAGTTCACGATGTCAAGAGCCAGAAACCGGGTACGAACGACGGCTCCAGTAACCCTGCTTCTTGGGGGAGTCTATCGCCACTGAGGAGCTTAGATGTCAGGTTTTCGTACCGAGGATGGGAGATACGATGCCGAATGAGGCTCTAGAATTGCGGGTGATGAATGACGCGGCGCGAGTGTTTGGAAACTACATACCTTGTTTATGGTTGGAACGAACACAGCGAAGTCCGATCCCAACTGTGTGACTAGCGAACATAGCGTCTCCATGACGGTGCTTCGTAACTCTGCATTTGAAAGTACGCGAACGAGAGGGTGAATGATGCATGAGGCGTGGTCCGAGAAGTTGACCTTTCTCGATAGCCCATCGATCGTCTGGATTGCCCTCTTCCGCAACGATATAGAAGCATCTGGTCGCTCGTATGTCCGCACAATGATTGGGATGATGAGTTGGAGATACTCTTCGATGTTGGAACCAAAGGTGAGGAAGGCATCGAAGATCTTGGTCTGAGTGCTCATGGTTTTCTCGTTGAGCTCGCCATCGAACACCCTGAGCAACAGTGGGAGAATCTCTGGGAGAAATGGCCTGAACTCCGCATCGAGGGCCTTTCCCAGCGCCTCGATGAGAGATACCAGAGGAAGGTGCAAGGATGCGTTCTCCCAGAGATCCGTGATCAGCGCGAAGACGTCGGGCATAAAATTGCGGACGTGCTGCTTGATGATGCCAACTAGGATTGCCAGCTGCTCCAAGTGGAAGACCTGTATCCGAGCCACCGATGTCCGCGCGACTGCAGCGAATGCCGGGATGATCTTCAGACATTTTAGGATGATTCAGGGAAAAGGTGTAAAACAAAGCAAACCTGAGGCAAGAACGTGACACACTTCAAGCCTTGCGTTTTGAAGATAGACATAATCGCCTCTATGACCTTGTGGTGCCGATCGGCGGCCTGCTGGTCCTTCAATATGTCGAGGAGCGCACTGATAGCAACAGTCTGGTAGTAGTCGTCCGTTCCGGTGCTGACACCTGTATAGTTTCTTGTAACAGCGCTGACAAGGTGGGTGTTCGCCAGCTCTGCTGCCGTGGCTTCGTCGTCCGGCTTGATCTGCCACGAGGAATGAGCGCGGAGTCTGCCATTACAGTGCCATACACTCTTACCTTGCGCCTATAAGGGTCGAGAGCGCCTAGGATACCTAGCACCTTGATGATCTCCCTCCTGACAGTCTGCTTTGTCTCAGTCCTTAGAATCCTACTGAGAATTTGCAGGAGCTGCGGGTAGTCGATGAGGGGTGACACAACATAGCCAGTGCTTGAGCACACTTGGCCCAGCGTGTGTAGCGCTGCATCGCGCTTCGGGAGTGACGCGTCAGCGAGCCTCAACATGATAACTTGCATAAGCTCCGGGACGTGAGGCAGAACCTCTTCTCCTCCGACGCGGGCGAGCTCCCCCAGGCACATGAGGATGTTCGCAGCCACGGTCGGGTTGGGGTCGTTGGCCTTCGGTAGGAGTACCTTCAGCATCGGGATCGCGTAGGGGTTGATGAGCCGGTTTGTTGCGCCAACCAGAAGTGTCAACAGGCGTGTACACTCTTCCCTACCACGACTATACAAACCATCAGAGGAATCTCCAACAAGTCACGGGCAGCACTTACGAGACAGTAGAGTACTCCAGTTCAGTGAGGAGCTGTATCAGAGTCTTCCTAAGCGATGGCATGACGTAGGCCGGATTGTGCATGGCGAGGCGTCCGATCAGCGAGACAGCGGTGACTCGGTTCTCAAAAACCTCATCGTTTACTGCAATGAAGAGCACACGAACGTTCTCTGCCTGAGCCAAATGCTTGTCGAAGCGTTCGTGTAGGGAAGAGAGTACTATTTGTCTGATGTTTGGGTCTATTCGTAATCAATAAGCAATGGTTCCGCGGCATTGATGCTGCTACGCACCCGGATCCGCTATACCAACTGTTAGTAGCTTGTCAATCACGTCGCTGATGATCTCAATCGAGTGGTTGCTCGCTTGATAGACGATGGGGTCCCGGGCGAAGAGGCGACAGCATGTCTCCGCCGCCGCACGCCGCACCTCTGGGTTGTCCTCACTTAGGTATGGCAGAACGCAATCACGTACGAACTCGTTGAGTATGTGTCCTAGAATCAGAGTTTTGAGAATAACTCCCCAAGACTGTCTCGTAGAACGTACCACTGAAGTCGAAGTCTCGCAGCGTGACCAACGCAAGCGTCATGAGCTCAGGCGTCTTCTGCACGGCCATACCCTTCGAAATTGTAAGACGATCTGATATCTTGGAGGCATACAGGCTACTCACGTCCGCAGTGATGACGTCCATAGACCCGGAATCGGATCGCAAAATAGACGTGGGGGCGCCCAGAGGTTTGTAGTGCTGCCCGTTTAGGAGCATTGAAAGTAGGTCCAGAAGTCGATCTAAAGCACGCATGAGTACCCGGAGTCCGTGGCGCAGCCCGGGGTGTCACGATACCTTGGATTGTCTTCAGCAGGGGTGGGATGTGCGTCGCAATGGCAGTCAGCGCCTGTCTCAACGGCTCACTCAGCCCACAGTTGAACATGAGATCTAGTTGGTCATGAAGCAGCTTCGTTAGGTTTGGTCCGACTGCAGATGCAAGCATGCCGACGCATTGGAAGATAGGCTCTTCCGAGGGCGCATTCTTCTTGCTACTCATAGAAATGAGGTGTTGAGTGGAAAGGAGAAGGTATTATACGCACCCACGCATCTGTAGGCCCTGCTTGATATGAAGCATGATCGACTCGAGGAATGGCTTCATCTCACTGCCCATTGCACTTGCGACATGCCCAATGGCGATGAATGCTACAAGACATGAACACTTGACCAGAGAAGGCGTCTCATTGACAACATACCAACGGAACGCTCATTTGGCTTGTCAAGTTGCGTTAGGAGATGCGCCATTGCTTGGTGAAGGTGGTGCTCCGAGAATGTCTGAGGATCGTAGACGGCAAGTGTAGGAATCAGAGTGATGACCATTTTACGGACGAGGGCGTCTCGATGAGACCGGAAGGAAAGGATCGAGGCGGCAGCATCAAGAAAGTTCTCTTTCATGAACTGTGGAATTGAGATGTTCTGTAAGTACATGAGGTGGGCACCGGCAGTTGGACACGCTGACCATGCCCCCGTGTAATAATAATTCCCTGTATGTCAGAAGGGAACCGTGGATGACCTCCGGTTGAGCCATCTTGAGTCCCAGTTGAGCGTCCTGCAAGATCCGCACCAGAAACGGACTCTTCGCCTGACGCTCTCGCTGCGTTATGATCTCCAGACATGCGGCGAGGAGCTCTGCAGCACTCTCTCGTACGATAACACGAGTGTCGCGCAGAGGAACCAGTATGTTCTCGAAGACAAGTCCAATATATGAGTGGAAGAACGTCGGACTATTGCGAGCAAGCTCCTTCAGAATGAGCACGCCAGCATATCGCCCGGCTTCTTGTTTCTCTGCTTGAAGCAACTTGATAGCAGCCTGCACTTCGTAGTCGAGCCAGTGATCCCCAAAAGTGGACCCGCCGACGGCAGCGATGTGCCCCAGGGTCTTGGATGCGGCAAGCATAACATTGATATCGGGATTCGGGAGCAAGGTCTTGACGTAGTTATAAAACCGAAACATATTGCGCTGGGCCTCGAGCGCGCCCTCTCCCTCGGCGTTGAGAAGATAGTCTGCGCTGGTCGGTATATGGCACACGAGCAATGCACGGTGTACTCACCGATGGCCAATATGCCACCAAGCTTATCGACGTTGTTTTGGCTATGAACCAGGTCAAACAATCTCCGGTTTATTGTTTCCTCCCACAGCTTGACGGAAGCATCTGAGGACGCGTCGTGCACAGAACCAGAGACCTAAAGGCAATCAGCGCTGCGTCCACAGCAATGAGGGTGGTGGACTTACATAGCGTTGGAGGTCAATGGCGGACTGTAGCCTGACATCGTGGCCCTTGCTGCGCAGGCCTTGAAAGATCTGGTCCAGCACGTCGACCTGCACGCCGCCGGTAGTAGCCATGAGCACGAAGTAATCCGCGCCGCTTCCCCCGAGCAAGGACGAGTAGTTTCCCAGTTGGCAGTCACAACCACTCTCGATCCAGATCTACAGCGCACGCAAGTGCGTGATCACGATCGCAAGCCAGCTATTTATATAACTGCTTACTTGGCATATTATCAATGGCCTGGTGGTCTAGTAGTATGATTCCTTCTTAGGGTTTAAACCAATTGGAGGAGGTCCCGGGTTCAATTCCCGGCCAGGCCCTTTTTTGAATTTCTCTGCCCTCCCTTTTTGTCTCCGCATTGTTTGGGGGAGCCATGCAGATTACTGTTGAAGGCTCGATGGCATACTAATAGCACTACAAGGGGTATTATTTCCGCAGAACAAGTCCCACGGCGAACCAAGTATACTGTCTCGTGGCAAATGATACATGTAAAAATGCGAACACCCAGCTTCACAGGAACCTGTCGTAGTACTGCAAGAAGAGCCATATTCCACCCAGTCCGACGGCCATGACCAACAAGAAGGCACCAATAACATAGATCATGATGTCCTTGAACTCCTCCCTACCGTCGCCGAGAGGCCTCGCCTGAGTGCCGTTCGCCTGTGCGACAGCGAGGCGTTTTTGCCATGCACGCTCCTGATCGCGCTTCGCCGCGGCCTCGGCTACCTGAGTACGCGCGTCATACGGGTCGAAAACTTGTTGCCGTTGTCCGCCAGATGACGAGACGCTGACGAAGGACGGGTAGTGCTGCTCGCACCACTGCTCAATCTGAGGCGCTGGGTTAGCCAATAATTACGGTGACGAGACAACGGGCGTTGTACCTTGCCACAGGCAACGGATATCTGCAGGTAGCTCGGGTCCTCGGGAACGGCCTTGCTATGGATCTTGCGCGCGTAGTCCCGGAAGATGTACGCGACGTCACGCGGGTTTGTCGAGCGCATGATGAGCTGAAATACAGTTAGTCACTTCCCGCGAACCCTGGGTGCAGATGACATACCGATGCTGCTTCTGCCTTCCTAATCTTGATGTTCCTTTGGAACATCTCGTAATTCATGAAGCACAAGCATAGCGTCGCCATCGCCATCGTCTGGGGTATTGCGCAGAAGTTGAACACGGATTGGGTTTTGAGCAGCCTGAGGTAGTCTAGCGAGTCGACGGCGTGACTGAGGGCATCGACCACCATCCCGCTCTGAACCCACAGAGCCTGCTGCTCGTTACCGGTCTGGTACATCTGCGCCATCTCCGTGAACGCCGGCTTCCCAACGGCCTTCCCGTAAGTCTCCCTGCCCCAGATCTCACGCGGCCAAAAGAACCGCCGATCCTCGACATCCTCGCGGTAGTCGCGGATAATGTTCGTCTTCTGGAGCATGAGACCCATGGAGTTGGCTAGCTCGAGCTGGTCACCGAGCCAAGGCGCCTCCTTACCCGACGCGGAGAAGAGACGTGACAACCCCTCCCCGACAAGCCCCGCAACATAGTGACAGTAGAGGTCGTATTCGGCGCTCTTCTCCACATAGACCTCGCCTGTCGTCGCAGCACGATGCGCGTAATCTGCCATGCCCGTCTGCATCTTCTGGCAGACATCCAGAATGACGTCGCGGTACCTAGCGAACTACTGTCAAAGAGCGTCACGAGAACAGACGGAGCATGTACTTCTTGTCAAGGGAGAGCAGCTCTTCCGTGACGACATTGTACTCGACCAGTAGTTGGCGGTCCTTCTCGTCAGGCCCGTTTTCAGTAAACGTCCACCCAGGTGTCACCGTCAGCTCGTGGAACCGACGGAGGAGGGGCTGTTTTTTCTCGTCCGGGAGTGTCATATCATCTTCAATAGTGTCTAGTCCGCGCAGAACGAGGTAGAAGAGAGTAATCTGAAATGTAAACCGTTAGTAGGCAACGCAGAGGCCTCTTGGGTGAATCCAAACAAGAATCAAATGTGTCCCATAGAGCAAGAGCTGCACGATCCAGCTCTGGACAGCGTGCCAATAACGCACTGATAGACACAGAAACAAAGTCTCCCCGCGATGCAAGTTCTCCGGTTTGAGTATACAGACACTTACAATTCTGGCCAAGTCACCCTCCAGTTCCTTGATGACTCCCGAGAAACTCCTGCTGGTCAGGTCCAAAAAATCCCAACACCTGCGCATGGATTGGCGATCCCAGCCCGAATTCTTCCACTCGCTGGGACTGGTAATGTCCCTGTTCGCTTCGTGCCATATCTTGTACTGCAATAGCGTCCGGAACTCCAGCGGATGGGTGAGAAGCAAAACCAGCATCGAGAGAGCACCCATTTTTGCAAGACCGTCGCGAGGAGATTCAGGTAGCCAGGTCGGAGGGGGTGAAAGGAGAGGAGGGCAGGCCGTGCGGGGTAAGGACGTGTGAGGGTGGTACGATGTATATGCGAGGCGGACCGAGCCAGCGGCTCTTCAGACGGGTGTGCGTGACCTACGGCAGGGGCGATTGGTCGGCCAAGTGCAGTAATTTCGCGGCGGCGTACCTTGCCTTCGCTCCTCGCTTTCCCCGCACCACCGACGGCCCATCTCTGCCAGACAACTATACCGGGATTGACAGTCCTGGGCAAGGAGAGGTTGGCGCAGGCCGCTGCGGTATTGCATCATGCACACTGACAAATGGGCGATATAGACTTCACGCCGTTGATCCTGCCCTTCGATGGACGCCGCTGTAACACCACCTTTGCGCCTGCAGATTCTCCAGACAGACGGGATCTCCTCATCCTCTACACGGGCACGTCTGCAGAACTTTCTGGCAGGGTACGATGACCGAAGGAGACTCGCTTCCCATGGAGGCGACTCCACCATTGCAGCGCAACTGCAGAAACTGACAGAGGCGTTGCGAGAGGAACGTGACATCCGCAAGAAGTTCACAGATTCATAAAGTGATATGGTGCGCTGCCACTTCAGTTCAATTGGTCATGCCTCGTTCGCTCAAACAGCGTATTGTCCCTGTAATGAAGCCCGAGAGCAAAAACCGTTCGAGGGTCTCGGTCCCTCGTCAAGCACATGCTGAGGCTTGACAGCCAGTCGGAGCCTTGAGCTGGCGGTGTCAAGTTTCAACAGACTCAGCCCCAAGAACGGAGGCAGCCAAAGGAACGGAAGCACTCATGAGCGCAGCGAATAAGCCGACTAGTCCGAGGTTGTCGTACATAGTTCGCAGTGGACTCCACTCATACGTTGAACCTTATGCCTGCGTCGGCCTCGTGGTGGAACGACGGCCAGCGTTGTTTACACGTCACTTCAAATTGGTCATCCTCCGAATGGTCTTATACTTGCGCGACAAGTGCGCATCGGAACCTCAGCACATTTTTCTGAGGAAGGTTCCGGCCCCATGATGGGCTATCGTGTCAACATAGTAGTAATATATAGCAAACACTTCCGGTTCTCTGGGAGATTCCTAAGAGGCCGCTGTCGCTACAGAGTTTTCCTATTGTCCACGTTACACAAAACAAGAAGAGCAAGTGTGCCCATTGCTCTTCAGCGAGTCGATCCCTCAGAGATGCAAGCCAGCCACCAATCACTTCGGTGTTCACTTCTTCCTCTTGCTCCCTACAATCGATACAGTCAGATAGTTGCCCAACATTCGAGATTCTCAGGCGGAGTCACCTGCAGACTTTGACTTGACGGCTGCGGACGCCTTGCGTTTCTGACCCACATGTACGGGTTCTTCGTCGTCTTCCTCTGACTCTTCCTCGATTTTCCGCGTTGCTCTGCCCTTCACTGCCGGAAGCGCTGCATCAGGGCCTATAGGTGCGCCCGGCGTCTCGTCACACTCTGGGCAGAACCACTCCCCGTCGGGCACCGCGTCCAGCGGAGGGTCAAGGCATTTGATATGATACGGATGATCACACTAAGCTACGCTTAGCTCGGATGAACGAAGAGCACACGAGTGCGACACACCTTGTCGCAGGCAAGCATGGGCGTATCGTCGTCCTCGGTGTTGCAGACAAGACATTGATCGGGGGATTCGAGGTCAACAGGATGCCTTGGAAGGTCCGACAGCTTCTCGTTCGGCTTCGCCAGGAAGAATGTTGTGTTTTGACCTCCTGCAATTCTGTGGCCACCATTCAGACTGGAGTGACGGGGGAGTAGACAAGGAAGTGCTTACTGGAAGACGTCAATGCCGATCAGCAGTTGGTGTCGTGTTGGTTTCGTGGCGCTTTTTCCTTCGTTCGGACCCAAGCCGAGCTCGCCTGCAGTCGATACGAGTGAGCTGATGACGTATACCGGAGCGATTGGCCGAGACCTACCATTGGAAGCACCCTGGCCGAATGCAATAGTCATGACGCCGTCGTCGTCATCCGATGGTGCCAGCGCCCAGTGTGTTACACCGCCACATGCGGCATGCAACACCTTGCATCCCCTAGATGGCCCACAGGTCAGTGGCTAAGAGATGTCCAAGCGGGTGATCGACGCACATGATATCATGCATATAGCGGAAAGAGGAATAGGGCTGGCCAGATGAGCCGTCCCCAGTGTTCTTCCACTGTGTCGCGTTAGCAAGAGCATCACTTGAACTGATGAGAGGAAGGCGACCGACCTTGCCAGCCATCCAGTACATCCCCTGCTTGTCAATGACAACGGAGTTGGATGGTCCTGCGGCTATATCGGACCCCATAGTCATCTCATTCGGGCCAGCGAACTGCAGTAGAGTGAGACAGAAGATAGAGAAGCAACGGAATTCGGAGGCGTACCTGTGGTACGGGTTTGGGTACGAGGACGTCTTGTTGGTTGCCCAGACCGAGACGACAGTACCCACTATAACCCCATACATAGACGACGCTAGAGCAGAACTGTAGCACTGATGCAGGGGGCATGCATAGCTCGACGTACCCCTCAGAATCCATGACTATGCTGTGTTGTTGTCCGCAAGCAATATGCGTGATTTTCTTCCCGTCAAGACCCCTCACGGGGACTGAGACTCGATTAGCTCTCATGCCATATCAGCAACCTCTGAAGCTTACTCGGCTCGTACTCAACGTCGAAGGCCGTCTTGCCTGCAGAGACGATGTGTTCCCCGGTCCGTCCGTTGCCGAGTTGGCCATGCTCTCCACTTCCAAAGGCATACACTGCGGGGGTTGCGAGGTTCAGTGCAGGCGTGGTCCTGCAAAGTGGCAACAATGACTTACCTTTGCCGTTCGTGGTAAGGACGATCGAGAACGTTATCCCCGCAGCCGCTTTCACCACATGTTCTTTTGCGCCACCATTCTTCGGGCCCTGGACTAACTTGAAAGTCGGGATCTCCGGACATGGCGGATGGCCGCACTGGAGCGATATCGGATGTTCACTTCCCATTCCCTACCCGGAGGACCCCCACGACGTACCTGTCCCAATGGATTTGCCCCTGCCGACCACAGTTGACCCCCACTTCCCACAAGTATGGTATGGCTTCTCCCACAGGCGGCGTGCACGAAACGTGTTCCCTTGGGTGCGCCGAGCTCCCGCGCTGTGAGGCGCACTGGCGCATTCTCGGATATTGCGTCGACGCCTGGGACGCCCAGCGCGCCCTTGTCGTTCCGCCCGAACAGCCACGCAGCGCCGTCCACGTCCATTGCCACCACTTGACAACCTGTGCAAGACGCGTATACTGCTGTTATTCTGACATTGCTCAGAGAGCGCAAGATGTGCGGCTCGAGGAGGTCCGGGCCGCTGTGGGGTCGGGTATGTTGGAGTTTAGCACCCCCACTCGGCAAGATGTTCGAATTGAACTTACGCGTTCCCGTCTTCAGGTACTTTCTTACTTCCACCACGATCCTTGCGACCCAGCCGCGGCCTGCACAGAGAAGAACATGGTGAGCGTTGGAGGGAAAGTGCTGTGGCTGAACGCGACGCGACGCGTCGAGGTTGACCGCGCCGGCGTCGTGACCCCGTCAACTCACCAGTCAGTCCCACCACATATCAACACTGTCGCACAGCTTCAGTGTCAGGCTTCTCATAGTCAGTAGTGTCGTACCTCTGCCCCATTCTGGCTCAGTGTTCACGGCGTCGGCGGACTCAGCGGGAGGAGAGGAGGTACTCATGTTGGGAAGTTGAGAGAAAGTGATCCGTGTAACGTCCGGGGAAGGCGGACCAACATGTCAAGGTAACGTCTGCCGTAAGCAGGACGTCTGGAATGAAATTCACGCGTATATTCTCCAACATCATTAGAACCGACTACACAAGCCTACAGCCCGGCGCAAAGGCAACATTATCGTCAAGTGGTCGTGTACAGGTTGAGATAGGCCCTCCTCGGCCTCAAGCTCCCATTCTCACCCTTCCGCGTACATTAGCGCTAGTGGGTGCAAGTCCTGGCCAGGGAGCCGCGGTGAAAGAGGCGAAGACGTACGACGGTGGGCAACGCAGGGCACCACATTATGGTCCACTTGAAGCTGTCCATCGACTCTCTTCCTCCGTTAGGAACGCGCTCCCCGGGTTTGGACTTATGAGAGGCCCGCTAATGTAGATGCTTCCATGTCGCAAGCCACATTATTCGCGCCGCTGTAACGGGAACCATTCTTGACACCAGGGAGGCTGCGGAGCCGAATAACAGGTCAACAAGTTGGTGGTAAGTAGTGCCATTTAAGGTGACACGTCCCTCGGGGGCCTGCCCCGGCGAGACCCGGATGAGCACCCTCTCACGAGCTATCAGCTTCAGCAGTACATGCCACAAAGAGAGGAGAACCTTTGAGGCGCACCGGTTGACCCAGGTAAATGAGCTACTCGACTGCCTACTCGAGTTGCAACCACAACGCGAAAGCTCCTTGCGACACACGTGGAGTGGGTTCGGGGTGAGCCACTACGACGGTGCCAATGACTTTGCGTAAGGTGCGGCCACATGTAGACTCAGACAAAATCTGCGCAGGCTTGCAGGTCTGCAACGCAGCCGCCGGTATGCTTCGGAGGCTCCCGCATCTCGCTAAACGATGACGACAATTGGATATCACATTGTCGCGCCCACGATACCTGGACGGCCTCTCCAGGCTGCGAATTCTCGGTTGAGATACGCAAGTGCGCATTCAAAGGAGGAGAATGAACATTCGTCCCTGGGTAGTGCATGGCAACGTGCGAGCTCGAGGATGAGAGGCGAGAACAAGAAGGGTGGGCGCTTGAGCGATGTTGATGCATGTCGGAGAAGAGACGCTTGTTGCCCGCCATGCCCACCGTTTCTCAGACACCGCTCCCCTCCCTGCCTCGTCACTGTCTTCCGCCCTCTCCGCTCTATGCCCGTCGTCCCGTAGATCCCTCCAAGGACCCAACAGACTACATAGCAACCAAGTAACTTCGCCGGCTGGCACATCGAACCGCGCCACCGTGGCCTGTGGACGCGTTGACGTCGCGCGTGTCAAGAGTCCTCGCTGGCTGGACGGCACCCATGGCCAAAGGCATTTGCGCCATCATTCCTAGCGACATTCTCAACCCTGCAGCCGATGAACCCGTCCCAGATTACGCACAAGCGTGGGACCCAAGTATCTGTCGCCCCACCCATCTGCCAGAGGATTATGACGAGCGCATCGCCCCCGAGTACATCTTCTTCCTTCCTGCACGTCCGGAGGAGACTGCGGACGGCATAACGCACTCTGGAGTGTATGTGGTTGCAAGGAAGTGTGACCACTGCGACCGACTGAGGAAGGCGTGCACGCGTGCGCGCCCGACGTGCCAGATGTGTCAGGCGGGGCACCACGACTGCGTCACGTCGGATACAGGGTACGTTCACCTCTCGGGACCGAAAGGCACTCGACCGAGTCGTGCGAAGGGTGCCGTAACTGCTCCACCGCCGCAACACAGTCGCTCAAGGACCAAGTCATCGAGTCGCGCTCACACAGAAGATACCCCGGAACCGAGGACTGTTCACCCACGACTACGCACCCTGAGGCAGCGTTCTACAATTTCTTCCCGCGACTCCAACCATCCTCCAGACTCTCGCTCACCTTCACCGACACTCTCAGAGGAGATGCCCAAGCGAGCAAAGACGGCACCGCACGAGGGGCGACGCAACGGCAGTCCGGGTCCGTCGACACGCGCACCTAGAGGAACCAGGAAACGGAAGGCAAGAACATCAGAGTCTCAAGCACCGCCCGCAGGTCCGTCACGGTCAAAGAAAAGCAAGGTGGAGACGGGCGCTTCCCGCGGTAGGAAGCCCTCAGGTGGTCGCAGGAGGCGTATTAGTGGTCGCATTCATTTCGCGAATCAGGAAGGTGAGACTGTCCTATACATCAAACTCGGCAACTTCAGATGATATTGATATGTCCTACGTCTGTGAGTAGACGATTCAAAGGCCTCCTGGATTGTGGTGCCCCCTCCCATCGGAACCACAGGGACGTCCAGTGCAATTTTGTCAAAGCCTTATGGACCACCTCGAATATGGGCTAGTGTTAGTGAGATCAGTTCTTCCATTGGTCACCATGCGCTGACGAGACACCTTACAGAGCAAGGAGGAACTCCTGGATGTCGTCCCAGCTTTCCATAATGAAGCCAACGGGATCGTCTGGGGCAACGTTGAGGCTCCTGTCTTGTTCCTCCAAGGGCCAGCATGGCCCGAAGATCGCTGGGATGGCCAGAGGGCTATAACTGTCACAATGTACGTATCACCACCCGTTGCGAGACCATATGCATTGTCGCCCTATGGTTCTAGAGTCTGACCTCATTTGTAGAGCAAGAAGACGCCACCAGGATGGGGTCCCTGTTCAGCAATATTCGGTAATCGACACAGACGGCGCTTCAAATTCTCCGCGCCTCGCGTCTCCCCAACGGGCGCGTCCATCAATACCGTCTGTATCGGTTTCTGGCCCAGACTCCCCGGCTCGTCCGCAACCTGTCGCGCTCCATCCATCTGCACACCTCGAACCATTGATAACGGTACTTTCCCAACTGCCCACGGGTGCATCTGAGCTATCGGGGTCGATAGTTGCACCCTATTCAGCGCCGTCACCTAGTCTCGAATCTGCCGACCACACGGTGTCATCGTTATCCCCGCATTCGGCGCCATTGTCCCTGCTCTGTGAAGCCACCTCTCTTGCTGAGAGTCTTTCTGTCGCGTCCGAGCCCATTCCGGGCACTGGTAGCCAGCACAATGCATCCGAGTACGGGCCTGACATCAACATGGATCATGCAGGTCCCAGTCCTGTCAATGCCCCTCGCAGTCGCGCGTCTAGCATCAGCTCTGGTATGAGCTACGATGAAGCAAAAGACGTCTCCGGTGAGCTACACCTGAACGTGTTTTCTCACATCGCACCGACGCAGTTCTTTGCACAGGTTCTTCGTATACAACGGGTCCGACCTCCATTTACAGCTGGCGGTCTGACTACTTGAAGCCCTCGCCCGCCGACACGCGGTTCAGGACAAGCAGTGTACGGGATCAACCTGACGGCGAGGATGAGCCAGAAAGTTCGGGAGAGTTCAAGCGCAACTTGTTATCCCTCCACGGCCCAAGGCTCTCCCAAACGCCTGCTCCGTTCTACCATTCAAGCGCTTATCCCTCATACGCCCGCTACGGAGGCAGCGGATCGCTAACCTACCCTGCATCACACCCTGAGCTAATCCCACATCCAGGACCGTTATTGAACCAATTGCAAGCGGCGAACCCCGATGCTATCCCACCCGAGTTCTCTGCATTGCAGGAGCAACACCAAATCGGCTTGCCGATAGCGGTGGTTCTATGCAGAGACTCTCCACTCTGGACCTTTGATCTTCCTCCGAAATACGGCTGTGTCTTCCTTGGATACTTCAATATCTCACAGATGGAATACTCTCACAAGGACACTGACAGTGTGCAATGTTGCATGCGTCTGGAATGGACAGCGGGCGGAGACAATCAAGACCCAACCGTCGAGCCTCCCTCGGCCCCGTGGTGGGTCGAGCCTCTCAGTGCTGACGCCGACTCGGAGATGGCTATGCACCCGTACACATTCCTTCCCTTGCACATACTCGCCGTGTCAGCCTACTCAGACAGAGACCGCGCGATAGGCGTGTCCGAAGTGACGTCTATCGAAGGTTGGCAGTGCCAGAACTGCGGGAAGCTGAACGTGCAGCGCAACCTCCGCTTCCAGCGATGCAGCGACTGCGAAGTCAGTGCTTCGACCCCTGCTGATATATACCCTAATTGATGTATGCTCAATGTGTTGCGCAGAGAGAGAACGGTCTCCCTCCTATACGAGTTGATTGTGTGCGGAACCCGCATCTGCTGGCGCCGAGTAGTTGGCCATGGGACAAGATCAGCGGTAACGTCGTGTCGACCTCGAGGCGGCTGCCCGACGGTTCGTGCGCCCAGATGTATGTGATAGACAATAGAGCAGTCGTCAAACACATATACACGTGCAATCGGCCGGAGGTGCAGCAGGGGTCTTCGCTGCTGTTTCGAGAACTCCAGCGCGATACGGAGCTGGTGCAACGTAAAGCGAATGGCTGGCTAGCGATAGGTGCGATGCACCTCTTTTACGTATGATGACGCTTCGCGTTCTCTGACACGTTTCTTCATCAGGGTTGCAGTACCTTGCCGTGTTCGGTGATTGTATGTACTACGACGGCAACTCTTGCGTGCCGTGGGCGAGCGCCCCGCCGTCCGTCTCCGGGGCGCGGGAGGTGTTCCAAGAGCGATGCCGCAGCGCAGGAGATTGGGCGTCGTTCACCCTCAGCACAATGGCCATTTGGGCGTGGAAAGACTCAGGTTCGCGCAAGGTGCGTTGCTGGTAAGCGGCATACCCGAATGATGTAGTGAGAATTCAATGCCAGGGTTGTGTCGTGCCTGCGAGAGGCGTCCGGATTGCCATCTACTGTCTGGGTGCGGACGTGGAAATGTCAATTTCGTTGAAGCCGCCTTCCGGTGGAAAGAGAAAAAATGGCGTCGTCAAGCAAGTCAAGGTCGCATTGGACGAATTGATCCCCCTGGACTGGGTACAAAACGACGAGAGGGCAGGAGGACTGTTCGGTGGTGACCATGCGGAGGAGAAAGAGATAAAAGAGGAAGATGACGTGTCCCAAACGGACATGGAGTTAATGGCAGTGACCGACACGGATCCGCCGAAGCCCTACTTCATGAGCCGAGCCAATCAAATCCCCGGCGGCCGTCCGCTACGAGAGAACGAGATCGGGAAGGACCCTTTGTTCGTCACACTCGTGCACGGTGACATGCTGCTCTTCGAGGGCGACGACTTTGAGGTATGTCCCTGCCATGGTCTGTCGGCGTGTAGATCCTTACAGGAACAATGTGCACAGTATACCCTGAAAAGGACCGGGATGAGTATCGGTGCGCCTTCCATCTGACCTTCTACGCGGTCAATCGTGTCGCTGATTGCCTGCCACACAGTCCTGGTAGGAGCCGACGCTGACAAATGCATCCCAGCGATCTAATTCAGAGGGGTTCTCTTATTTTATCGCGGGCCCCCTAACATATCGCTATGTGATCCACATGCTGCTCTTGCTATCGACGTCGTTATGCTGTCTTCATCTATGCTAGTGCTTTATGATACCGACGTCTGTAATTCTCGTGTATATAGTTCTACGTCATGTGTGATATATACTATAAGATCATGACCAGTCGTATACAGCCGCCAATCGGTCGCGCATTTGAGCTCAAGAAAAGTGTCAAGGTAAAATATAAGGTGTCGTCGTCAGCAACCGGCTACTCCCGCTCAGCCATTCTGCGCATATAGAGATGAACGAAGATCATGGAGTAGCTCGACCTTGAAGGATCTACCATCCGTAGAAGGCGCGTCGCAGTGCACGGACACGGTGCCAACACATTTCTTCAGCCTGCTCTCGATCTCGTCGGGGAATGGCTCGCCCGACCGAGAGGTGATATCGATGGTCTGCAGACAGTGTCCGTCCGCGGTGCGTTTCTCGATGCACTCCGTGAGCCCATACCAGATGGGCAGTTGCTCGTCAACATGGGAAAGCTTGAGATGCACCAAGTCTGGGCACATCAACGGCCCGGACTCTGCAGTGCCGTCGGTGCCTTCAGCATTGACTTCGTCGCCAGCCGGAGGAGAGAGGGCGTCGAACAGCCTCGGCACCATCGAATCGCGGATGTCCAATTCCAGGCTCGTTATGGTGGGCACGCGAGCGAGGATCTGCCTCCACTGCGGGGGCAACAACCTGAACGAATTCGCGATGATCGTCAGGTGCCGCAGGCTGGGGAAGGAGAGCGTGGATAGACCGGCGGTGTCGACGATCTCCGGGAGGCCGGCCGTGATGAAGCGCTCCCACTCTATGCGGAGCTTGCCATTCGGGGAGCGCAACACGACCTGCGTCGACCATTCCAGGACGTTCGTGAGTTCTAGGATGACGCTCTCCTGCTCCGCGGCGATGGCCCTCAAGGATGGGCACTCCTTTCCGAGGTCAAGCGGGAGGTTGTAGTGGTTGAACGTCAAATCGAGGGCAGTGGTACTCGGGAAGCTGACATATTTCAAGACGTTGGCTATGTCCGTGGCCATCATGGAGCTCAGTGAAAACTCCTGGAGACGGGGTAACTCGATGGCCTCCGGCAGCGGGTCGGTGTTAAAGGCGAGGTTTGGACTCCTCATAGACCCAAGCATTCCGAGCTTCAGGACTTTCAACAGCGGACAATCCTTCAGCGTGGACAGCAGCTTTCCAAGGGATGGGGTGAACTGGTCCTTAAGAATCATCACCTCCATGTCGCGGTAGGGCAGCCATGCGAGGAGCACGCCGGAGAGCTCGATCTCACGGAGAGCCGGCGTCTCGCGCGCGAACATACTGGGCCCAATTAGCTGGGCTGGAGCGTGAAGATAGAGGCGACGGAGGAGGGGCGCCGGCTGAGTAAAGACCGAGAGTAGGGTGAGGATATCATCGCTCCGGAGCTCTGCGACGTGAATTTCGGAGATGCGGTGGATATTGCGAGCGGGCACAAGCGCATTCTGTCCCCACCGCGACGAGCTCGGCTGGGCAACATCGGCCGTCCCGGTGTACTTCACGTACATAGGCAGGTCCTGCGAGCGTTGCAGGTATGCCTCGATTTGATCGACGTTGGTGCTCAGTGTGATCGACAGGTAGGACCACAATTGCGGCGATGCCAGCGCGAGCTTGCGCCAATACCTGCCAACATGGGATATGGCGAGGCATTTCATGTTGTTCCAAGGATGCGTGGCCGACGTGCCGCGACCATTCCATGCTTCGGTCACTACGAGCAAGAAGATACGATGTAGGAGATCGTCCGAGATGCGAGCGATTGGGACCGAGGCTTGGTCCATGGTGTACTTCTCGTCGGACCTAGGGCCAGAGTGCGTGGGTAGTGGGGCGATTCGTGTCACGCTAGTCCACGTCGGGTTCATGGCCACAGTCAGCAACAGTACCAGCGGTAAATGCAGCTGGTGTCGAGGACATACCTAGGCAGTGCGTCTTACTAGCTCGCACAGGAAACTCGCCCCAGCTTGCGTGGCTGAGCAGGACCGAGAGCGGGCGTTGCTTATGGGCCAACCATAGCGCGGACGTACTGCATGAGTTGTCGAAGTAAGGGCGTAAGAGAAGCGTTGAACGTGCACACCGCGTGCTGAATTACTACGATCGTTCGCTGAGCGTCCGACTCCTACAACTTGCAAGGTACAGAACCCACGGGCCGAACGGACCGAGCAATGGTATTGGCTAATGGGCCGCGCGCTAAGTAGACGCGTAACACCCACGTGATACGCGTTACGGTCGCTAGCCATGGAGACAGCGACCTCGATGTTGGCCCTCAACGTCAACGTTCGATTCTTGACTTCCCCACAACCTGCCGCCGACTCCCGCTCTCAACAAATCTTCTCCAGAGCCTTCAACCGAGATTATGTCAAAACCCACCACCAAGGCGTCTCTGCCTGCTCAGCTCGCAGCCACAAACATCCTCGACTGGCTAAAGCCATCGCGTGGCGAAGCTATCGCCAGACTACGCACCAACGCGCTCGGGCTCTTGACTATTACCATCATAACGAACCTTCTACCACTTCCGTCACCGTGGACCGCTGTTGCTACCGTCCGCGGCCGCGCGCCCGTGAACACGCTGTACTACGGCTTGTGTGCACTTGGTACGCGAGTTTCCTCCGTCTATGTCTCACCTCACCGACATCATTGCCCTACAGAGGTTTTTGCACTAGCACTACTTGCTATGAACATACTTCAAGCTTCGTATGCCCTCAAGTATCCACGGGCACAAATACCGCCCCCAGCACCGCCGCCCTCGCCAGCCAAGGCGAGCCCCGCCTCCCAACGTAAATGGCATCTGAACAGTATCACACCTACCGTGCGTTCTCCTCTCATGCACAATCGCTCTCGTCGCTGAATCTTTCGTCCTCTAGTCGAGCCCGCAGCGCCAGAAGTCCTTTACCTACGCACCCTCTCCCGCATCGACACCTTCACGGACGCTCAATTACAGCATCCCCGCTTCTGCAACACCACTGTTTGATTCATCATTTGCGTCATCTGTCGGGTCTGTCCCCGGATCTCCGTCGTCGCCACTCGCAGCGTACCGGGGAAGACATAAAATGGCGTCGGGGCGTGAGTGTTCGTATTATGTTATAATCACCTCAGTTGTTCAGGCCCTTCCATAGGCGCTTTGGACGGCTCGCTCCTTGGCCGATTGGCACAAGCTGCCGATGATGACGAGGAAGAAGAAGAGGAGTAACACGAGTGCTTGTAATATTCTCTCGCTGCTACAAGGCGACCGCTCTTCAACAGTTCCTGTATGACGTCCCGCACGACCTCAGAATGATCTCGGAGATATTGTATGTTTCCCTTATGCACGTCTTTGTGTGTACGTCCCCGTAGACCATTAGTTGGCTAGCCCTTAAATGCTGGGTGTATGAGCTCTCTGTGGCTATATTGTTAACTATCGAATAGATGCTCCTGTCCCGATACAAGCCCGCCGAAGTAACATGTAAGCGCTTTCAGCTTGTTCCCCATCCACTCCTCCTCGACCTCGACCATTTCCACCTCCGCCTTCTCCTTCCCTTTGCTCTGTTGTCTCTGGGCCGGAACGTAATCGGCCTCCTCTCCACTGGGATCCGTGACCAATGCGGAGACCTCTTCAAGCTTGACGTTCCGCGGGAGAAAGTAGGCTATGTTGCGCGTGATGCCTCGTGCAACCTTGAACAGCTCCTTCCCATGCACAGGCCTGATCGCAGAGAGACTGAACTCAGGCGGTGTTTGCTCGCCCTCACCATGAGCGGTATTTTGCTGACCGTCTGGCCGGTCGGTGAGGTAAGAGGGGCCGCCCCATGGCGGACTGAGAAAGACCACATCGATCTTGCGACGACTTGCGGAGCCTGATTCTCGTAGAGAGCGGGCAAAGGAGAAGAAGTCGGCTAGCACGAATTCGATCCGGTCGGCCACGCCATAAATCGCAGCGTTGTGCCGTGCCAATGCCAGGCGCACCGGGGAGATGTCCAGCGCGATCACTACAAGAAGGTGAAAACCGCACCCGTCAGCATTGTGTGATTGGGACTGCAGGCACAGAGGGTGAGGATCCGTGCGCACACGACACGATGCAACGGGCAACCGGACGTACCTCGTTCGCACGTTTTCGCGAAGGCGATCGCGTTCCCGCCGACGCCGCAGAACGCATCGAGCACGACGTCGCACCGGCATCGCCCCGCGATCTGGTCTGCTATCCGCTCCGGCGTGACGCTGTACCAGCCCTCCTCGTCGAGCAGGCAGCCGGAGGAGTAAAGCGAGAAGTAGCGTTCGCGCTGCGCAAAGTCTACGTCATGCAGAAAGGGACGGTCAGAGAACAATCGCGTTTGACAAGGGCATACTCACATTTCTGGAGATGAGACGGCACCTGCGAGGGGTCTTGGTAGAATGGAACCAGCCCGCTTGCATCGTACCGCTCCTTGCTGGACCCCAACAGGCCGCTGACCTTGCGCTTTTTCTTTGGGCGCACAGTGTCATCACTGGCATCGTGCACGTTTTGAGAGGCACGCCGTGCAATCCCAGGCGCGGGACCTTCTGCTGCACTGTCGGGGAAAGGCGTGTCTTGGGAGCCGATGTGCGTAGGCGGAGGAGACGTTGAAGTCGGGCCGAAGGCTTCCGTGACGAATCGTGCCAGACCAGACAGATTCGCGTTTCGCTTGCCCATCACCGCCGTGCTAGTGAGTAGTAGAATGGGGATATATGACGGCGAATTAAGTGCTTGGTCTGCTTGGTCGACGAAGTGAGCGGAGGACGACCCGGGCCATTGCAAACTGTCACAAGCTCAAGATCGCCACAATATTCAATCACGTGATATGGATGATAAGTACTCAGTCACGTGATATGGATGATAAGTATTCAATCCTCGTCAATACGCAGTCGATGTCAAACTTCACAATCATTTCCCGTTCATGTGTACACAAAATGCACTCTGTGACATATTCAACAGTTTAGCAAGTTCCGTTTTCATCTGTGCTTCCTGGAAGACCACACATGAGTGTCCTGTATATATGCAGGTAGATGAAGACCAACCTGACTGGCCTGGCAACTCAATTTCATTGAACACTTTCGAACTCTGCTCAACGATTTGTGTTCTCATGTTCAACCTAATGTCTCAGTCAGCGTGATCTACTTGAGGATTGAACTGACATACATCACAAGTAGAGAGTTTGCATAGACTACAAGACAGAGGAACTTGAACTCAGTAATGGATGACAAAAACAGCTGCAAAGATTACTTGTGCCCAGTATTGCCCTGAATATATCTGAGATATATGTGTTCTGAGATTGATCAATACTGAGGTTCTGGAAGATGTGAGCTGACGAGGCTGTTCCATGTATCAACAATTGAACCATTACTATAGCTGTCATTATGATCAGGATGATGCTATGTTCCAACAAGTCACATTTGAATCATATACAAGTGCAGGAAGAGCTTACCACATCACAAATCCATGTGCCATGAGATATGTTACTAATCTGGCTATGATGTTGTTTGTTCTAGTCTTGATGGTCAAAAAAGTCTAACAGTCACATAATAATAAAACCCACCTCTGGTACTGAGTCCGGTGAAGATGTAGAGTACAACAGAGTGTTGCTGTTGTGACTACATCAGCTAGAATACTTGCAGTAGTTACAGCAATTGTTGCCGTCTGTAGTGATGTCAGTTATCAAATCCACAGGAGATACAGAACACCAACATGCTCATGCTCTACTATCTGGAGTATGGATTTCTCAGTAAAACTAGTGTAGAAATGAGCATATATACAGAACATTTGAAATAGAGATACATAGCCTACTTACAGGGCATATTCAACCCCTTTGTTATATGAGTACTTTATAAGGTTTCCCTGAACAATAATATAGGGACATCATACTTACAGATACTAGTTGCTTCAGAATATTCAGCTGATAGTCACCAGAGCCTCAATGTATCTGACTTACCAACCACAAAGGTCAAAACTACTATCTTCTGGGTGGTTCAGCAAATACAAATTGGCACCATGCAGAATATCATATACTCACACACAACCCTGAGAACATCAGAGCATGCTTCCTATTGGGTATCACTACAAAAATTCAGCTTCACTCATAGTGATGTCCATATTGAGTGACTCACATTGCCATGCTTTCCACAAGAAGTAGCTGCAATGTGTAAGCCTAACAATGTTAGCAGGTGGCAGTGCTGTAGTCACCTCTGAACAAGGAGCTTCATTGTGTCCTTGGGAAGGTATCAGTGAATGTGTGAAGTGAGTTGAGCTTGAAGTATTAATCACAGACCTCCATTATCTGTTCAAGCTATAGGTGGCTGTTCAGTAACACTTCATAATTGATTTATGGAAGCCATACCCCCAAAGCACTGAGATTTGACATTATGTCAACTGCTGCCATTGTGAATGTCAAACATTGCTCACATATCCAATTTTGTGATGGCAAAGATCTCCCCATGATGATTTACCAAATAGAACCACATTTGCTATTGAGGGTGAGCATTGTCAACACATATGATGCTCATAGGACATCCAGATGCTGCCATACCTGGATTTCAGAAGCAGATTTTGCTGTATCTAGCAACCTAGACATGCATGGATATTGAGTATTGTGCAGCAGGTCACAGTGCAACAGGACAGTACCACATGATCAAGACCTGCTATGATGTCAGTCGGAATTGGGAACCTTAAGTTCTAAGCAACTCACCAGGCTCTTTTTGAATCTTCCATCATTGGGATAGTGATGGTGATAATAGAGTGTTTGGGCACAAGTGCAGCCATACAAACTGCAGGAAACCAGATGGGAATATATATGAATCAACTCCATTCTTGGTCGAATAGCACGGGACAGTCTATTACTAGGTGACACACCTGAGTGATAGAAATTCACCTATGAAAAGACAACCCATGGAACCATTGAGAAAGTGACCTATGAGGGGCATCGTGGGTATGCCGCTTGTGAATGGGTGATAAAGTGAAGAGGGACGCAGACGTGTATTTATAGGGGACGTTCGGATGAATAGTCAACGGGCGGGCTGACGAACAGCCTCGAACGGTGGCCCGGGGCTGTGAGGGTTTCAGTTGACTGGTAATCAATCAATGCCACTACTCACAATATCATGATATAGGTTCGACGAGTGCCGGCTAGGCTTTGTACTACATTGCAATTGCAGTGGAACACGGATCTGTCAAGCGAAGTACCCAGCAGTATCTATCCGCTTCACAGCAATCTCATGGCGAGCGGTGGCTTAGCACAGCTTGCCTGAGCCCTTGATATGAAGGAAGGGAGGAGGAGGAGGAGGAGGAGGAGGAGGAGGTAAATGTAGCCTACGATCCAGGGAGGATCTAGGATCCAAGGATGTAATCAAAATCAAATTTTGAGTTCGCTCTCAAACGGCCATCTCCTGATTGTCCTCAGCCCGTCATCTCGGCGCTCGCCCGCTTTCAACGTCTGCATTGCGAAGCTGTCGCATAGCCCCGCTCTCTGTGGCAATCTACCTTGACTGTGCTATCGATTTCCTTCTCTTAGCCTCTGAGGCAGATTCGCGAAACGCGTGCCGGCCGCAATGGACGAACCTATCACCAAACGGCTACATGTCTCCGGCCTCACTCCCGCTATCACCCCAGATGACCTTGCCAAACGCTTTGGCAGCTTCGGACAAGTGAAGGCTATGGATGGTTTTGGCCTGTTGGATGCTGTAGGCCAGCCCCGCAGGTTTGGTTATATTTCGCTGGAGACGACCAAAAAGGACCTCAGCCGATGTGAGCTCGGAATTTCTGTGCTCCGCCCTTTGCTTACCGTCATGCACTTTGCCTGATTTAATGTACAGGCTTGAACGTACTCAGCGGGGTGACATGGAAAGGAACGAAGTTACGAGTCGGAGAGGCGAGACCGGATTTCCGCGAGAGGTACGCGACAGCTATTCCGGAAGCTTTGGTACTTTGCTCAAGTATCAACGAAGAATAGCACAGGAACACGAGGCCATGAGGCGTTCTGCATCCGGAGAAGATGATGACCGTCCAAATAAGCGACGCCGCCTCCCTCGTGGGGTGCAGGGCGTCCACGCTGCAGACATGTCCCTCGTCACCCCCGAGAACGCCGCGACTCGCCCTGCCTGGCATGTCACCGCCCTCGGTCGTGTCATCCGTCCGATACGAATGTGTCCTGACCACCCTCTACCCGACCCCCAAGAGGCGTCCGCGGTTTCGGGGAAGGGCAAAACGGACAGGAAGAAAAGGAAGAGGGTCAGGGAGCCACCTGCGAAGGCAAGGAGGAGGAAGATCGATCCTACGAAGTGGGGCTCTGTGCACTTGAAAGGCGCATTTCTAGAGAATGCTATCCTTGCCGACATCCCTAGAAGTGCGCCTTCAGCAATTACCCAGCCCAGTTTCGCGGGGGAAGGCGGACGTTTAGGCTCGGGAAGCGACGATTCTGAGAACGAAGATACTTCTGATGTGGAGCTAGTTGTCGACGAACTGAGTCTCAGTGATAGACCATCTGCGCAACGTACCGCAGACCGAGCACCTGAATCACCTCAGCCAGCACCTCCACGCTCGGAGAAACCAAACGATACTCAGACCGACTTCCGGGCAGAGACTCAGAAGTCGTTAGGCTTGCTACAGGCGCTCTTCGGAGACAAAGGAGAAGAAGATTGGGGCGATAGGGAAAGCGTTGGTTCAGATGTCGAGTTGGAGAACAGCACCAACCAAGGCTCGAAGCCGACCAATGCCGTCGAGGACAGGCAAGACGAAGCTGCGGACGATGGCGGTGTCAAAGACGCCACAGAGGCTTCGCAAACGGCAAAGCAAGCGAGTGCACTCGCCCAGACCACGAAGCTGAAAGATTTGTTCGCGCCTCGCGAAGAAGACGGTATGCCATGATACATTTGGCTTAATGCTAATACTCATACATTCCATTGTCCAGCCGGCTTCTCGCTGCTGGGCCACCTCGACCTCGACCTCGAATTTGATGAAGATCTTGATCTTCAACTTTCCGGTCATACCCCGGCTCAGCCGGAGCGTGATGCTCCGCCGCCACAAACTGTTATAACGACGACGCTTTCTTCCTTCGATACTAAGGCGCCGCTCTTCTTCCCGCCGCCGCCAGCGGAACGTAACCGAGGTCGCATGCACGACGTGCTCGACCCGACCAACTGGCGGACATGGTTTTACCGTACAGATACCGAAGACGTCATACAAAAACGGTGGGAAGAGGCCAAGGGCGAGCTGACTGCTGAGTGGAAAAGGAGGCATCGCGAAGCGGTGAAGAGCAGGCGGCGGAGGGGCGGTGGAACCGGAGATGTAGAACTTTGACCTATTTGCTCCAGCACTCAGCTGCATGCAGACTTCTCAGTCTTGTATTAATACGCTCCTCGTTGCCCAATATGCTAGCATCCAAATCATCTCCGTCGTGCCCGTGCACCTATCGGACTGCATATTATCTGCTTCACGCGCTTAGTTGGCTACTTACTGCATGTCCCGACTCCAGACCATGAACGGCGTCCGACTGTCATTAAATATGACGCAGGCGCCTCCGCGCGCGCATGCCCAGACTGGGGTGTGAGCCATATTTCTGCTGCTTCTCCTTGCCTTGACGCCGTCTTCGAGCTCATCGTCACCAACATCGAGCTCAGTCCACGCGCATTCAAGCCCAGCATGAGTGCACACCCTCCGCGACGCTGGGGGATAGGGAAGTCGATGTTATGCCTTGCCCCGCTTTTGGTCGGTGTGCCGTTCCTGGCGTACCGAGAGAACTACGGCAAGTCGCACGACTGCTCGAGACTGTAGTGCGTCGCTGACAGGCACACACCCCCACAGCACTCCCTCGGCCTGTTGTAGACCCGTGCGTCTGTCTGCGGCTCTATGTTGCTCCACAGCTGACCAGGCTCTTCTTCACCGAATGCGCGCTGTGACGACTTTATCGCGGTGACGCAGTGTAAACCCCGAGACTGGCCTACCCCAATTGGCCGAAGCTCGCGTTCTGGCGCATGCAAAGCACCTCTCTGAAGGAATTGGATTCCGTACAGTGGGCACGCGCGAGCATGCGGAGGCGGATGCGTGGATGGTCCAACAGGCGGAGGATATCCGTCGGCAATGTGAAGAAGTGGTGCGTGCACATCCTACAAGGAAACTGGAGTGCGAGGTCTGGCATCAGCAAGGGAGCGGGGCACACCGGTGCGTATGCCAGTCCTGGTCTTGAAAGTCCCTGAGCGATCCAACCTTCTACTGCCGGCTAGGTTTGACATGATGGGCTACCGGCTGTACAAGACGTACGTGGACTTGACGAATATCGTTGTGCGCATATCGGACGGCACCCCAGCAGGGAAACAACATGCTGTTTTGGTGAATGCCCACGTAGACAGCACCCTCCCGTCCCCGGGTGCAGCAGATGACGCACTCCCGGTGGGCATCATGCTAGAGTGTATGAGAGTATTGGTGAACACACCTGATTGGGAACCGTCACATGCCGTCGTCTTCTGTGAGCATCTCGAGATAGTACGACACATGATTACACGACACTGACGATGGTCGCAGTATTCAACAATGCGGAGGAGTCGCTTCAGGATGCATCGCACCTGTTTGCTACGCAACATCCTATACGAGACACGTAAGCCCCATGAATGTGATTCCTAATAATGATACTCGGGTCTGATGGGCCTTTGTCTTCACAGTGTTCGCGCGGTCATCAACTTGGAAGGTACTTTATCTCCATGATGGTCATGCGCACAAATACTCAGATATGTCGTTGTCCTCCAGCCGCAGGGACCACTGGTCGTGAATTGCTTTTCCAAGCAACCTCTGAAGAAATGATCCGCGCGTATTCTCATGCACCTCGACCGTTCGGGACCATCGTAGCGAACGAGGTCTTCAGCTCTGGAATAATTCTGTCAGAGTGAGTGTCTGTCGTCTCCACCCAACCCATACACATACCCCCGCGCAGCATGACTGACTCAACATTCCTAGTACCGACTTCAGGCAGTTCGTAGACTATTTGAATATCACTGGACTGGATGTGAGTCCTATCTCGCAGTCCGGGTTCGACTGGCTAACCGTACATGGTAGATCGCTGTGATTGGGAACAGCTATCTGTATCACATGCGCAAAGTAAGCAGTTGTTTCCCGACGTATCCTGCCATCGTCGCTGAGCCAGTATCAGGACCTCGTGGAAAATATCGAACCAGGCGTAGCTCAACACATGGGCGACAACGTCCTCGCCGTCCTCCTCCATCTGGCCTCCCCGGAATCGCCCCTACCGCACCTCACTGAAGGCTTCTCCCGCCCAAAGACCGTTTTCTACCAATTCCTCGGCGTGTTCATTATCTACTCGTTCCGCACGGCGACCTTGCTCTACTCAGCTCTCTTCGTGATCTCCGTTGCGCTCGTGCGGGCCGTATACGTGGACCCAGCACCCGCCCTCAAGCAGAAGAGTGCACTCGCCGAGCATGTGAAAAGCGCCGCTGCCGTGGCTGCAGCCGTCGTCGGGGCCGTCGTAGGTGCCAACGTAGTCGGCTTCGTCATGACCGGGGTTCTCGGGAAGAACCTGAGTTGGTTCAGCTCCGAGCGTGCATGCGTCTTATTGTACGCACCCGCTGCGCTATGTGGTACGTCAAGCAAACACTATACTTCAGCCGTGACGCAACCGCATACTCATTGATCTTGGCATAGGCGCTTTGGTGTCGCAATTGCTGTTTGGCCGACTGCACGAGCGGACAACATTCACGTCTGTGATCCTTCTGCAATCGTTCATTGCTTTCGCAGGTCAGCTACTCAACGTCGGGTCGGCGGGCGTGTTCGCCCTGTCGGCTGCCCCCATGGTCATCGCTATCGCGCTGAACGCGTTCCTGACGAACTCCGGCGACGAGATTTCGCTCTGGAGTTATGCCGTCGCCCTGTTTACGCCGCTCTCGCTTGGCGCGCAGATGTTCTACATCACTCTGGATGTGTTCGTGCCGCTGGTATGACTCTCCTGCACATAGTCGCAGTTCAGCTCGGCCTAATCCTCCGTTCATTAGACTGGGCGTATAGGCGAGGAGGCTCCTGCCGAGCATATCATTGCGTCCATCGTTGCTGGCGTTGGTGCGTACACATTGCCGTTATTGGTGCCGTTTGTACACAGATTCGGCCGTCGGACCATCGTACGAGCCACCATCCTGTGCACGATGGCAACCGCAGTCGCTATTGCGGCTTTCTCAGTGCGCTCGCCATTCGACGACATGCACCAGAAAAGGGTGTTCGTGGTTCATATGGAAAATGTGGGCGGCCAAGACTCCGCTACCGCCAACTCACGACTGATTCTTTCTCGCTTGTGCATCTAGGTTACGACTCATGAGCAGCACCTCCACGTCGCCGCTGCCGACGGCGCACCAGGCTTTCAGCTGCTCGCACAACGAATTGCAGAGGAGTGGAGTGTCCCAGGCGCTGCACCGACTCCGCTGAGCGTGGACGCTTGGAACAACGACTGGGATGTGCTCTTCCCATTTTCCGCCGTGAGTGTCGAATTTGCCGATCCAATGAATCACGATTACCCAAACCCGAGTTCAACCCGAGCCTGGGCCCGAAGGCAGCTAAACTGATCCGCGATGTGCTTCTTTGACCCCGTAGTTCATCACCCCTTATAAATTCGAGCTGCCCCTCAAGCCGGAGCATCTTGATGAGATTGATCATGGGTTTATCGTGTCGGCGACCAACGACACGATCGACAGAGTCGCCGGCACGAGGAGCTTGACCCTGGTGGTCAGACACCCGGGGATTATCTGGACAGGTGCGCGCGACGAGGATCCGGCAGGCTCGCATAAGTGACTGACGAACGTGAACCGTGCCCAGCCATCGCCTTCGACGCCCATGTGGTGAAGTGGACGCTGGACGAGAACCCGCCCGACGAGTACGCTCGGCATCACGTCAAGGAGGGCTCGTTTTATGGTCACGATACGTGGTCGTTCAGCATGGTAGTGAAGATCCCGGAGCACGACCCGGAGGCTCAGATCATGGTGAACTTCGTAGGCATTCACGAGAAGGCGATGTGGCCCGGGAAGAAGGCAGAAAAGGCGCACGGCGGACGCGCGATGCAGCTGTTTGAGGAGTTCGATGCCTGGATAGAGAAGGAGACCGCGGGCACAGTGGACGCGCTGCTGCTCGGCTGCGTTGGGGGGATCACCACGGTGTAGTAGCTTCACAGTCCTCAGTATGTCTCTTGAATGGCCGGCCTTATGTTCAGCGACGCACGTCCTACCCACACACCCTTTGCTGACGAACCAACTCACCAGCTGTTGCTCACCAGCTGAACCCAGCTTACGTCCAGAATGTCGACTCAAGCCCATGTACGTAGAGTCCAATGTCAGTCAGTGATTGTTATTTCGTGGGCGAGTACCGCACCGGGCACGTCAGGCTCGACTGCAAGCGTGCTCCAAGATGGATCGACTACCTGAACAAGGTCGATCTGGTGTTGATATTGATTTTGGGCGAAACCTGGTCGTCGATTTCATAAATCGGGCGTGAGGTGGGCATGGGCTTCAGTAAGAAATCCATGTGACTGAGCTTTGACATAGCAATGGTACGATCAATAGGGGACGTTGCGTCGACGGGTGAAGCGTTGAGCCGTGGTCCGCGGTCATGGTGGCTTGCCGTGTCGTGCCGTTCCCCAGGCGCGAGCAAATCATAAAATGACTGGATCGTCTCCGCACATGCACGGGCAAGCATTTCCTGCTCTTCCGCTCACGTCGGACGCAAGCACCAGGTGCGCTTCTGACCCTCGGTCCCGCTTTCGCTCAAATACTGACTGACCGTGTGAGGCCAGGTTCTGTGCTGTGTTCCGGAGCTCGCCACGATCTCACGAAAACTCACCATGCAATCCTCGATGTTCGGCCCAGTAGCGGCACAAGTCGCTCAGGCTAGCACTGAAGGCACTAACCAGCGTACACGTTCGTCTTCCATCGACAGGAGCACCATTCGCGGAACAGGCGAAAACGTCGAGGAGAAGTCCGTGGAGGTTGTTGACAAGGAGGACGAGGGTGTATCAGAAGAAGAGTACGAACCACATGAACTCACCGCGCCCGACGGTGGGTTGCGCGCGTGGTTGGTAGCTCTCGGCGTGCGTCTACCTGGTACTTTATTGTTGACACCCTTGGCTGACCAATTAGTGTTGTTCGCTCAGGTCGGATGTGGTATTGGGTCCACCTTCGGTTTCGTCAACGCCTGGGGTGTAAGCATTCGCCAACATGATGTATATACGACACCTACTCATGAGTCTGCTCGCGCGAAGGTCTTCCAAGCGTACTATGAGACGACGGTGCTTCCCACCACGTCCCCATCGACAATTGCATGGATAGGTTCCGTCCAGGTGAGCATACTTCGCCTCACGAGTGCTCCTGGACTTTGAATAATCTCCGTTCTGTAGTATGCGCTCGTCTTCATTCCCGGTATCGTCTTCGGGCGAATGTTCGACAAGGGCTACTTCAAGGGCCCCCTGCTCTGCGCAAGCGCACTCCTTGTCACGGGGACATTCCTCATCGCAGAATGCACTGAGTTCTGGCAGTTTATGCTCTGCCAAGGCATTGCTGTCGGAGTGAGTCACTACCCTTACAGTCCACGTTCAAATTCGCTGACTGTCCTTCATCTAGCTGGCGTGTGGAGCGATCTTTGGGCCTACGATGGGAATTCTACCGCATTGGTTCAAGAGAAAGCTTGGTATTGCTTATGGCCTAACGGCTACAGGTTCTAGTCTAGGTGGTGTCATATTCCCCATCGCCGTCCGCAACCTGATTGATGAGGTTGGGTAAGTATGCATACATCTCCAATATTGTCGTGATCTCATCATCCGTGTCTAAGGTTCAAATGGACGATGCGCATCATAGGCTTCATTCTCCTCTTCCTGCTCGGTATCTGCAACGCGGTAAGTATCTCGCTAGTCATCAGGCATGGTATGTTACTAACCATGAGTATGCTGCAAAGACAACCGAACGCAGGCTGCCACCTAAGAAGGGTCTGGGTCCCGCGATTAACCTCCGCGCCTTCAAGAGCCCCGCGTACTCGTTTTACTGCGCGGCCGCCTTCATGAACTTCCTTGGGCTCTACACCGTTCTGACGTACATCAACATTAGCGCGGAGGGCACCAAGGTCCCCGCGAACCTGACGTTCTACCTCCTCCCCATCGCAAACGCCGGTTCTATGTTTGGGCGTATCTGCGGCGGATTCCTTGCGGACAAGTATGGTGGGCACTCTTTCTGTGGCTCAATTTCCCGCCGACGGTGCAACTGACGCCGAGTGGCGCAGGCCCGCTGAACGTCATCACGCCCGCGAATGTCGTGGCAGCCGTGATGACCTACGCGTGGCCCTTCGCTAATGACACAGGCGGCTTCATCGTGATAGCTATCATCTACGGGTACGCCGGCCATTCCCCTACACGCTCGCTTCTCTCGTACTCAGTTCCACATAGTTTCTCGTCGGGTGTCTTTGTGTCGCTGCTTGCCCCGCCCATCGTCCACATGGGCGAGATCAAGGACGTCGGTACCCGCGTTGGCATGGCGTTCACCCTCCTCGCCCTCGGCGCCGTCGCGGGCCCGCCCATCTCGGGTGCGATCCAGACGGCGACGGACGGGTACAAGGCCGTGGGCTACTATGCAGGCGCGTTGATCCCTCTGCGCCGCCAGATAGGACTGGAAGTGCTGACGAGTGTGATTCATATATAGGGAGCGCCGTCATCTTCGCCTCGATACTCCTGTGCATCTCACGGTACTACGTGCTTGGGCGCAAGTGGGTCGGCAAGTGCTGATATGAGCCGTCCCTTTCCCCTCCGCTTCTTCAAGCAACACTCCATTTTCCATTTGCCGCGCGATTTACAACTCATGACATCTACGACGGGGCTGCGGTTCATACGTTCGCATATCGGATAAAACGACAGCATCGCATATACATTTATCCCCTCATCTGCCCCGTTAGACTACTACGCACATAGATTCGGAGCAACGGACGGGCGGCTTGTATTGTACAGAGAACTTGTGCTAATTATATACACGCACCACAACTTAGACTATGCAGGTGAGCGGTAGCGGAGATGTTTCACTGCTTTTCTCAGGCAACACCAGCGGGGTCAGGTCCTGCGGGAGGTTCTGCGTACTTCTCACTATCAAGGCCATCCATGGCTTCCAGAGTCGCCCAATCGGGGAGTCCGAAAAGCACAGGCAGTTGTCTCCAAACTTTCTTCTTCCCGTCTATGATCGACTTGCTTACGGTGCCCTGACAGGCGGTGCACAAGCTGAGTGCTTGACCCACTTCATGCGGCCTATCCAGACATCCCTGATAATAGGGATCCTGACCGGCCGCTTTAGGCAGCGTCCTCTTGATCGCCTCAACCAATTGCGTGGGGCACGGACTCCCGCGTTGGCAGTTTGGCCGGGGGAAATCTGCCTGCAAAAATGCCAGTGCAGCTGTCTGCTCGGCAAGCAGGACCTGCTCCCGGCCCACGACGAGCGCCCCCAAGATGTCCCACTGCACGCTCGGTGCGACGGCGAGCGTTGAGAGTGTGTCGTGGACACGCGCGAGGGGCTGTTTGCTTGCGGCGTAGTAGAGCGCGGGCAGAACGATGCGTACGTTGGTGTCCACCGCGAGCTCGATGTAGCGTGCGAGCTCATCCTCGAAGGGAGGGACCAAGCGGCTCGCAGACCTGCGGTCCCACGCTTCGAGGGTGGAGGGGTAGGCGGTGGTGAGGAAGTCGATGGCACGCTGACGGAGAACGGGCGCCTCGTATTTCGTAGCGAGGCGCAGGACGGCAGCGACGACGGGGAACTTCGTCCGCCCTCCGCATTGGAAGTATCTGAAAGTGACATGAGTCAAGAGCCTCGATCCTGATGGTATAGTGAGCGACATACCCGAAGTCGTAGATGGCCTTAAGAAAGTGCTTGAGATCGACGGGGGCGTCCTGCAGGCGGACGACTGGGTGCCCTTCGTGGGTCTCGGTGCTAGGATCAGGCGTGGAAGGCTGTGGGATATTGAACATATCCTTGAATATCTCGCAATGTGCGGCCAAGATGGTGCAGTGTACGCGGAAGGCGGTCTTCTCAGCGACGAGAACGACGCTGCCGTCTGTGTACCAGACATCTGTGCTCGGTACAAAGTCGACAGGAGTCGTGCTCGTCTTCTGCTTTGTGTCGGTCTCGTTCGCGGCCATGCTGATGAAGGAAGGGGTGGTCTGGCGCTGCGATGAGATGTGCTAGCCTCAGTGTCGCTATATAGTACCTTCACGGCGAGGCAAGACACGCTGCAGGCGAACACGGCTCGCACTGCAGCGTGTATGCCATAGCCATCCTCGTGTTCAATGTTGTAACTATCCTTGAGTAGTACTCGAGGATGGTGTTCTCATCGATTGGATTTCGAGAGACAAAAAGGAAAGTGAACAGAAGGTTTCGAGTATGAAGCGCATACGCACGAGGCCCCAGGGATTCGAAAGATTCCCGACTGGGACATTGGCCAGCTTGCTTAAAATCGGGTAGATTCTGAGACTAGTTCCGATTGCGCGCACTGTCAAGTTGTTGAGGGTCTTCCCGCGGGGAATGCACGTTTTCCGTATGTGAAGCAAGTATGTAGGTGCCAGTGCCATTTATAGTCAGTCGTTGAGCGACGCAGCACACAGCATATATACGGACGAAAGAAGGTGGATTGGTAACAGGCGTTCAATCCGCGCCATCGAGGCCATCGCGGGCTCTCAATGTTGCCCAGTCAGTAAGTCCAAAGAACGCAGGGAGTTGGTCCCAAAGCTTCTCTCTCCCGTTCTTGATCGATGTAGACACAGTGGTCTGGCAGGCGTTACAGAGCGACAACGAGGGGCCCACGTTGTCAGGTTCTATCAGGCACCACCGATAGAACGGATCCGTGTTCTCAGCCTGAGGCCTGGGTAGTGTCTTCTTCGGCCCACCATCATTGAGCCGGTTGGTACAAGTCGAGCCGTTAGTGCAGCCCGGCCGAGCGAAATCGGGCTGCAGGAACGCCAGTGCGCACAACTGCTCAGCATGCAGGAGCTTCTCCCGCCCGACGACGAAAGCCCTGCAGACGCTCCACTGCTCCTCCGGCGCGACCGCGAGCTGGTGCAGCCTGTCGAGAACGTCCGCGAGCGGCGCCTGGCTGGCGGCGTAGTATAGGGCGGGAAGGATGACGCGCACGTCTGTCTCTACCGCCAGCTCGATGTAAGTCATCAGCTCGTTCTCGAAAGGAGGGACGAGCCGGAGCGACGCCCTCTGGTCCCACGCCGTGAGCAAGGAGGGGTACGCGATGGAAAGCAGGTCGATTGCACGCTGGCGGAGAGCGGGTGCGATGTACTTGGTCGCCAAACGGAGGACAGCAGCCACAATGGGGAACTTCGTCTTTACGCCAGGCCGGAAATATCTGCGACCCTAGACTATTCAAGCTCAGTTGGCATGACTTGAGTAAACGGCGTACGAAAAGTCATATATAGACTTCAAGAAATGTTTGAGATCTACTGGGGAGTCCTGCAGGCGCAGGACCTGGCATCCGTCGTAGGTCTCCGTGGCGTCCTGTGCGGTAGGCTGAGGAATAGCGGACATGTCTTTGAAAATCTCGCAATGCGTTGCCACAATGGTGATATGGACACGGAAGGCGGTCTTTCCGGCGACGAGGACGACGCTGCCGTCCGTGTACCATATGTCAGTGCTTGGTACGAAGTCGACAGAAGGGGTATCTGTCTTTTGCTTCGTGCTCGGGTCGCTTGTGGCCATTATGAACCGTTCCAGAGAGAAAGTATGTAGGATGTATGTAAGATGTTG
>KE504144.1:359021-417947 GCA_000344655.2 Fomitopsis schrenkii
CGACAGGGGCGTCCGTCCCGCCAATAGGCGGATGGGCGCCCGCCGCGTCTTAGCACCGTTAGTGTTTGCTTGTGGCGGCATATAAATGCAGAGATCATCATCATCATCTCACAAAGATTCTGAAGAGATCGAAAGGATGAATGAGCCTATTCTGTATGAAACCTCTCCATCCGCACGTTCTGAGGTCATTTGTTATTAGGCATACGATCGGTCATAAGTCAGATGCTACGCCATCCAAGCAATGCGCCACAACACAATGGAGACTAACCGCTCTACCAAGCCCAGTACAGCGAATGCATCGTGATTCCAGTAAGTACATTACATCTACGTTGAGGTATCATATATATAGTGGGTGACATCACAACATAACCCCAGCCGCCACGCGTCAATAAATAGTTGCACAGGTGAGCGAGTGGCAGCGAGATGGCATCGTAATCTGGCATTAGCCGGGATACGTTACACATACGGGATGAGAGGAGGGGGGGGGATGCGGGAGAACAAGGAGGGTTCGGCAGGTCGGATCAAATACCTTAAAACAGCCAGCTGCCGATCTTGCCCCAGACTGTTGTGGGGATCTCCTCGGGCTCTTCTGTCTCCTCGAGGGTCGGGATAGCCTGAAAAGATTTTTTTGCACTGGTCAGACAGCCGTAGAAGAACTGCACGACGCGGAAGCAACGTACGGTGACAAAGTCCATCTCCTCCGGGCGCCAAGCACGCGTGCGCTTGAAGAACTTCCAGAACACGTATGGGACGATGAAGATGGGGATGTTGATGTACGCAGTGATGAAGTCATCCGTTTTCCAGACCCAGAAGACGGCGTAGCCATTGATGAGGATGAAGAAGGTGAGCCAGCAGACGGCCCACCACGCGAGGTAGGGCTGCAGGCTGCTGTAGTAGCTGAACTTGGTCCGGTCGATACCCTGCACCTTCAAGCCCTTATAGAACCGCAGGTACGTGACGTTCATCGCGCCCCAGGAGAAGAAGCCGGCCGTGGTTGAGAGGTTGACGAACCAGCTACGAGGAACGCGGCATCGTTAGTATCGCTGCGCGAGAACGCTGGAGAAACCGCGGCACGCTTACTTGAACACGGTCTCGGCGCCGCTCGAGACGTTCATGAAGCTGAGCCATGCGAAGCAGCCCGCCACGATAACGGCGACGATCGGCAGACCGCTCTTCGTGCAATACGCGAGGAAGCGTGGCGCCTGCCTCCGGATACTGAGACCGTACAAGATACGACTTGCGGAAAACAGGAACGAGTTGCCGGCGGAGAACGCGGACGTGAACACGCATGCGTTGATGAACGCGGGGAGGACCTTGATGCCGGCGCGCTTGAACGCAATGACGTACGGGGACTCCGCGGCGGTACCGCTGTCCTGGAGCAGGTCTTTGTCGTTGTACGGGACGAGCATGCCCGTGATGAGGATACCGAGGATGTAGAAGACCAGGATACGCCAGAACACACGGCGCACGGCCTTGGCGATGTTCCTGCGCGGGGACCTGGTCTCGGAGGCGGCGATCGCGACGAGCTCCATACCCTGGAACGAGAAGGCAGCTTGGACGATGACGGAGATGAGCGCCAGTAGCCGGTCGAGGCCGATATGCTTCGGCTCAAGGCCTGCAGGGGCGATGGGGCCGGGTTTGTCCCAGTACTATGGAGACATGTCAGTTCACTCGTAGATAATGTATGGGCGTGCGGGACTCACGCGGAACCCAATACGATCATGGTCAGGGCCTCCACCGAGGTCGACAACCAGACCAGTGATAATAAGCAAAGTGATCAAGAAAACTGTCGGAGGCACCTGTCCGTTAGTACGTTGCGGTTACAAGCTGTTAGGGACGAACTTTTGATAATAGAGAAGCAGAATTCCGCTTCGCCGAACCACCGGACGCCGAAAATGTTAATCGCACACACGCAGACAGTAATAGCCGCAGTATATGCTGCGGCGTGACCGGTCTGCGTGGGAGGAAGTGAGCACCTCGGTGAGAAGAACAGGTAAGGGACATGCATACGTTAGGGTCCCAGAAAGTAAGCAAGACGACCGCAGCGCTAATCTCGACAGGTACAGAGATTGCACATGAGTAGAAGTAATTCCATCTGTGGAACGTAACGGTCGTTAGCATATAGACTCTTGACGTCGGAGCATAGACATCTGGCATCGAGGTGGTGGTCATTGTCATTGGCAATGTAAATCCCTCTTCTGGATGCCATTGGTGGAAGCTGGGCCGGGGACCACGGCCTGTACGAAGTGTCTCGCGATTCCAGGCTCCCTGTTTCCACAAAACGGGCATATTCGCCTGCACAGACAGCGACAGGTGCGCAAGATGACAGCATCCCGTAATCGGGTCGCCCGAGGATGTAAGCGAGAGCACGCTCATGTGGGGCGCGATCATACGTCGGCCACTAGCATCTGTCACATCCCAAAAATCACGCGACTCACCCGAGCGCAAAGCCAAGGGCGGGGTCGGCCCAGCGAGCAGCAAAGTGGGGGAAAGAGCCGGAGATGGGAGCGAAAGCGGTCATTTCACCGAGCGAGCATAATGTCGCGTAGCCGACGGTGCCGACGAGCGTGTAGCCGAGGAGGGCACCTAAAGGCCCGCCCTCACGCAGAGCAGCACCCGAACCGAGGAATAGACCTGTGCCGAGTGTACCAGCGATCTACGTAACATTGCGTAAGGGAGGAAGACTGCAAGAGAAATAACTGTGTGCGTACGGCAATCATCTGGACATGGCGTTGCTTGAGCTTTCGCTGGACCTGGTCGAGGTCAGCGGCGTCGAAGGCATAGCCTGATTTTTCGTCCTGGACGGCAAGGTCTTGCGAGCCCTTCTCGAGAGAAGAGCCCTCAGCCTTGTCGTCGCCGGTCTTTGCGACATACTGATTAACAGAGTAGTCGTTTTGCTCCATGGCGAGGATGGACGGCGGTCGTGAGGAAGCGTGAAGAAGGAAAGAAGCACGGGGGCGGAGGTAGCCTGCGCTTCCCACTATAAGTAAGGTCTCGCAGGTCAGGATCCCATATGGGCGCGGGGACGTAGTGAGCGATAAGCCAGCCTAAGCGACGCCACCGATATCTGTCTCCCCTCAGTCTCCCTCCGCCTCTGATCGGCGATCTCCCCGCCGCGACACGGCTGTGCTTTCCATCTCGTCGCTTCCTCGCCCGCTGCAGCCCAATCGCAACCAGGAATTTCTTCGTCGGGGCTGCATCCCGGGACTTTCGGGGTTTGTGTAGGCCAAACCGAGTGGTGGCGTGCGGGGCAAATTGACTGAGCGCCCGGAAAATGGCAAGAGAACGGGGGTGAAACTCAGCGGGCCTACCTCAGATCTCATCGTAGTCAAATTGATCTCACCAGGCACACAGCGAGATCACCTCGATCACTTGCTCGGTAGCCCATTCTCCAGCAGTGCGCCCCATCATTTTGACATCTTCGCGACGCATCAATGCACACGTACGTACTACGGGCACGATATACGGTCCTCGGCGGCGCAGGAGCACTCGAGGGCTCGCGTACTGAGACGTCATGAACCGCGTCTCGAATACTCCCGGGTCTATCATCTGCACTACATATGACGCGCGGGACCCACCAGCACCAGGCAGGACGAGAATGCACGAGCGACGTTCCCCTATCTAAGCGCTGCGCTCTCCGCCTCGGAACCTCTTGTCTCGCCCTTCGACGCCCCAAGGTGCCCGGCACGGGGCCGCCATCACTTGGCAGAAAATGAATTGCGGTGTCGTGGTTGGATGTCCGCAGCGCACCGCTAGCGTATGTACCTCCTTGGTACTTGTTGGTACCTCCTTCTGCAGTCCAGTTGTTGCGTTGCACAGGTGTTGCGCTGCGCTCGAGCAGGTGATGATCAGCCTGCGCTATCACTCAGTTCGCCACGGCTGTCATGTCGGTGGCGCGGGTGCACTGCACCCGCGCCCCTCTTAGTACGCTGCAGTCTCGTCATGGAAAAAGGCATATCGTAGTTTGATCGTAGTGCCCCTTGCTCCGCGGTAACTGCGGTGTCCGTCTCGCGATCGTCAGGCCAAGAACACTGTGGATCAGTCAATCCCATTCAGCGCGTCTTTAGGCCACGGACATTGGTACATACATCAAAAATGGCGAAGTGCGGTCGTCGTGTACTTTGGATACTTCACACGATCAGACGCAAGTCTTGACGCTGTCATGGTGGTCCGAGGTGGTTCTTCTGCTCTGGGTATGTAAGATAAGGGCCGTCGCTCTTGCGCACGTCACGGCCCTGCCACTGCCAACGGGCGTACCGCGCGATGTCGCGCTGGCGGGTGTTGCGCCGCGCCGCACACACGACCACCGGCTAAACCGACGCCCCAGCATTTCCGGAAAAAGGTTCTGAAAAAGGCGCATCAAAAGAGTGCTCGCGTTGATCCGGAGTGATCGATCGGGACCCACCGATTCCACCGACCATCTGCTATCTCACAAATATCTCGCGCCGCCGCAGGCGGCACTTGGGCAGTTCTGCCCGACCACGGCGCATACATGTGATGGCTGCCCGATGCATATCGCTATCTGCGACGAGTGTGCGCATACGTGAGTAGCTGCTTCCGCGAAGCTCAGATACTTACTCGGGTTTGTTTATCATGAACGACCCATGGGTATCACAGGATTGGCCATGGGAGGAGATGGCGAGGGGTACATTGTCAGAGGACGGCGGTGAGCAAGGACTTGGGCAAGGTGGGCCGCAAGTCTACGCTAGGGAAAATGTCTAGGCTGCGGGCTCGTCTAGACTATAGCCTGACTCTCGTATGTCGTCGGACCGCTGCATATCGTGGTGCTGCTTGGCCATGCAGAGTCATATGTATTGACAGGAGAAACCCAGGGAAGCATGGCAAGAACTTTTTGAATCCGTTCCACGGTCCAATGAGGCTGGTGTGCAGTCTTCAACGGCAGTCCCGGTGGGTCCCTGGGCAACCTCCCCGTAAGTCAAGAGTACCACTTCGACGGCCTAGTTTCCGTGCAGGGCTTCAGCTGTGAATCGTACCCCAATCTAGAATGCCCGGAAGGACTTCGCACTCTCGTAGACAGGGCCCCGGAGGAAAACTTGTCCTGTCACGCGACGATGCATCAGCGCATCAGCTATAAACCAACTAGGTAGTCATATGAGTGTAAGCATAGGTGGTACAGGACTCTGTTGCAGACATACTAGCATGGTGTTCGCGTATCATGTCAATCTCAGGCATTTGACGCAGAGCGAAGTCACCAAGCTGAGTGTATCGCTGATAGACGAACCAATATCCTCATGCTAAGGCCGCCAGCGACCAACCTCCGGCGGGATGAGGCCCGCATCCGCGTTGCATATGAGAACCTGGCGGAGCATATGGATGCAGTAGTCTATGCGACAGGATATCAACCGTAGGATCGTACGCGGTGCAGGGAATCGACGTAGATAGATACTGAGGTGCCTGGTCGATGCGGTAGAACTCTGGACGAACCGCAGAGTTCCCCACGGTGAGAGATCTGCGAAAATTGGCCATAGGGATGTCCTTAGGGTAGATACCCCGGGGACTTGTCCTCAGGATGGCCTGAGCAGGGGTGGGGGGACAAGATAGCGGGAGTCTGAATTTGAAGGCACTTTCCCACTGCGGTAAGATAGACCCAGCGCACTTTCGACTACTATCTTGGGCGCTTCACGCCCATTTGGCGGGCGGATGGCCTCCAGGCTTTTCAGGGCTCAATGCTCCTGGAAAAGATTTATTATTCTCTCCTAACTATGTTCATATGTGTGCTGGGGCCAAAGTTAGGAGAGAACATTCCGGGTTTTTCTTCTTGTGCTCTTACTGAAAAGGATCTACATCGGGCGCTAGCATCAAGTATGGCTCAAGCGCTGGCTCCCCTCGGCCGGTCGCAACACTATTCTTTGGTCCCCTCTGCTTGTTGTCGTTAGCAAAAACATCCTAGACATGTTTCCCAAGCTACAAGGAGCATTCAAAGCACCTCAATACAATGTTAACCCTGCTAGTATGAGCGACGAGTCGCTCAAACACGAAAACGTCATTTAGGCGCTGATAGTAGTCGAAAGTGCGCTGGGTCTATCTTAGTGTAGCTGATCTCGGCTGCATCACGTGCTTTCTACGCACGGGCGCGACACTGACAGTGAGTGACACTCGCCTTCGTGAACACATTCAACTCGCTTGCTCGGCATCGGAGCTCAGAGGAACCTTTCATACTACACTTGACCCCTAGCTTATTATCTTATGAGCTTGCGCTATGACTAGTAGACTCAAACGGAAGCTGAACGACCTCGGGGTCGACCCGTCGAGCTCAAAGGCGAACGAGTCGTTCTGCTTAGTACGTCTGCTATCTTGTGGTCTTCCGGTCACAGTCATTGAATATGCGTTTCAGATTGGAACGCCACTACCACCACTCGAGAAGGCTAAGGATACCGGCGAGTTTGTCCCGCTCTGGAAGCAAGAGGTGCGCGATGAGAAGGGCAGACGGCGACTGCACGGTGCCTTCACGGGCGGATTCTCCGCGGGCTACTTCAACACAGTAGGCACGAAGGAGGGCTGGGCTCCTTCGACATTCGTCTCCTCCCGCAATGACCGCGCCAAGGCGCGCGCCGCGCGGCCGGAGGACTTCATGGACGAGGAGGACCTCGCGGAGATGCAGGAGAGCCGCAAGCTCGTGGACGAGCACGACGAGATGGACTTTGGTGGGACGGAGGGCGAGCTGAAGAAGAGGGTGGGGGCGGAGGAGGCTCAGAAGGAGTGCGTTGCCGTGGTTGTCCTACGATGTGCTGGATGTGCTGACTGAACGGGCTAGTGACATCACCGCGGCCCTGGAAGCTTCGCTCGCACCTGCACCCAAGGACTCGGTTGGTGCACGCATCTTGAAGAAGATGGGCTGGCGCCTCGGTCAAGGAGTCGGACCGCGCTTGACGTACGCACAGCGGCGAGCTCAGGATGGATCTCTGGTGCCTAAGGAAGAGGGCGAGGACGAAGAGGCCAAGAAACACCTATATCCCAGGAGGGACACAGCTGTTCTTGTTGCAGCTCGCAAGGACAACTTCCATGGGTTTGGCTATGTTCCAGGCATGAGACTCGAGGAAGCCGTCGGACAGAACGAGCAGGCGGGCCCACACATATCGAGCGGGTTTGGTCTTGGCGCGCTCAATGACGCTGACGAAGATGACTTGGATGTGTATGATAGTGGTATGGGTACTGGTCGGGGCCCAAAGTCAAAAGTGGCATACGAGGCTATGGACGAAGACGACGTGCGTATTTCTATGGGGCCCTCAGCTTCGAGGCGGGCTTCTCCGAGCCAGGCAGCCGTGAGTAGACTATATGCTAGGTACAGACAAGTCACTGATGTTTATGCCAAGAGAGCCGCCCCCGGCGTAACTCAGACGTTCAACGACGGCCGTCAAGTCCTGAAAGGGTTCGTACTCTCGGACAAGCCTGTTGCCGAGGATCGCTGGTGAGCTGTCTACTGCCCCGTGGTTATTCCTATCTAAAGATGATTAGGTTCCCCCTCCCAGAGGTCCCACCGGGCTGGACGCCCAATCCGCATCGCGTGTGGGACCAGGAGAAAGACAAAGAGAATGCAGAGCGAGACCAGGCAGGTCATATCCCCAGGGGCAATGCTGAACTCAAGTCGCATGCAGACTGGAAAGCCAGCTTCATGTCTGCTGATCAGGTACGTCTCTGTCACTTATGTGTGAACAACCCTTCTGATTCATCATAGCGAGGGTCAATGTTGGGCGAGACACCCTTACCATCGCAACCTCGCTCCATATTCGACTACATGTCGCAGAAAGACCGCGAGCGCCTTCAGAATATTAAGAATGCCGCCCTCAACGCCCCCGCACCTCCCACCGCTGCCGTACCTCCACCTCCACAGCCTCGTCTGCCCGGCCAAATCGCGGTGCCTTCCCTACACCCTTCCGTCGCGATAGCCGCTCTGTCTGGTTTCCAGCCCTTCACCGCGGATCCGTTCAAGCAGTCACGATATACCGCGTTCTTGAACTACCAAGCGAACCGCGAAGGCACAGACGGGCCTTCCGGGCTGGGCATCGGCCCTATGCCAGGGCAGGGCGTCGACGAGTTCAACAAAGAACTTGAAGACTACGCAAAGTCCGCGACGGTCTTCAAGCCGCTCTCTGGCGCGATGGCGGGGCGCTTCCGCAGCGCCGTGGTCATCGAGGCCGGGCCGACGGTCGTGGAGGGCCTGCACCAGCCCGTCGCTGTGCCCGAGCTGAGCGCGGCGGAGCAGGAGGAACTCGAGCGGGAGAAGGAGGACGCGGACCCAAAGATGGGCGCGGTGCGGATGGGCATGTACGGCCCGCTGACGCGCGACGTGCGGCCGTGGCAGCCGGCGCGCCTGCTCTGCAAGCGGTTCGGCGTGAAGGACCCGGAGGTGGACATGACGGGCGAGGCGGGTGCGGCTACTGCGGACTTGGCGATGCCCACTGCGGCGGCGAAGGAGGCCGGTGCCGCACCGGAGTCGAAGATTGCGAACGCGGGGGCCATCACGGACGGGTCCGAGGCGACATCTGCGTCTGGCGCGCGGAGGAACGGACCACGTGATTTGGCGAATGTCGGGCTGGGGGAGGACCAGGACCAGGGCAGGGATACCCTCACGTACGAGCGGCCTTCCATGGATATCTTCAAGGCGATATTCGCCAGTGACGACGAGGCTAGCGACGACGAGGATGTCGAAGCGGAGCAAGAGCTGAACGGTGCTGCGTCCACGCCATCGAACGGCACCGGTGCCAAGGCAAGCGATGCCCCTTCTGATCTTGTCGTTGAGGATTCTACCCCCGTCACATATGAACCCCAAGGCAAGGGGTCGACCGGCGCCGTTGTGACGGAGAAGATTGATCTGGCGTCGTTCAAGCCTACCTTCGTTCCGCGTGCCGACCGGAATTCGCGGAAGGAGAAGACGAAGGACAAGAAGGACAAGAAAAAGAAATCGAAGGCTCTTCTCACCTTCGATGTCGAAGAGGATGGGGAGGAGAACCTCGGTGCGCCCGTCTTGAGTAAGCCTAAGGCGAAGAGGAAGGACAGGGATAAGGAGAAAGACGGGGAGCGAGAGAAGAAGAAACGGAAGGAGCACAAGGAGGCTGAGGACGATGATAGTATGTGGGTGGAGGTGCCTCCGCCCGAGGTGGTGAAGAGTATACCCACAGAGGTCATCGTTCCAGCTTCCTCGAAACCGGCGCAAGACGTCGTCATGCGGTCCCCTCCTCAGGAAGAGACCAAATCCACACGGACACGGAAGCGGGCAGTGGACTTCATGTAGCATGCGTATTGGATACGCAGTATTGTATCAGTAGTAGTACTTACGCACCCCTCAGCCCTCATCGCTATCACTACCGCTATCACCATCGCCCTCGTACTCGCCCTCTACCTCCTCCTGTCGGACACCTATTGGCGCCCCGTTTTCATGCGATGCATCCCAGTCCTCGTAATCGTCCTCGCTATCCTCAACGCCGTCGTCTGCGCTACGTTTGCGCTTGCCATTCGCGCTGGGACCATTTGACGACGCTTCGCCATCTGCCAGTGCCAAGCAGGTCAGACGCGAGCCCTTCGTGTCGTACACTGCCGCCGGGTGCATCTGGTGCTTCTCATCCTCGCTCGCGGGAAGCTCAGCCAGGTCATAGATATGGATCATGCCGTCCGACGAGATGGTGCTGACAATGGTGGTGGATGACCTGTCGCAGGAAGAGGGCAAGGCTATCTGGAGGACTTGGGCCGCTTTCACTCTGCAGAGCTGCAGCATGAGTTGGGTGCAGCAAAAACGCACTGTGCTGATCACGGACCGATTGGAGTGCCCAACCATCTCGGCGACAATGGAAGGCGCTTTGTCGGGGTCCAAAGGGAGATCGTAAATCGACACTTTCTTATCTTCTGCGGCCACGAGCAGCACTTCGCCCTCGCCGTTAACGCGCTTGCAGAACTTGACATCATGTAGCCGTGAAGGGTGGTGTATGATATGCCGAAGGTCCATGTCCTGTTACAGACATTGTGTTTGCGGCGGGACCAGAGAAGGGTACTGAGGGGACTTACGGTGGTGTACAAGTCGATAGTTGACTGGGAAAGCACGACGAAATATGAGCCGTCCGTTGACCACCGTACAACCTCGCCCTCTAGAAAACCCATCACACGCTACGCATGCTGAACGACCGCGAAGAACATACCTTTGCCAAGCTTCGTACTCGCCGATCCCTTGCCTCGCATGAGATCCCACATACGTAGCGTTCTATCCTTCCCGACACTCAACGCGACCTTCCCGGACGGATGTACGGCAACGGAATTCACCCGACCCTTATGCCCTTTCAGCGTGCGCAACACACCCCAGTCCCGCGCGTGGAAGAGACATAATGTGCCGTCTTCTGACGCCGAAAGCAGGTGTGACCGCGAGGGAAACTCCAAGTGGGTAATAGACCCTAGCTGAGCTCTCAGAGAGGATGCGCAAAGACTGAGCATAGAATGACGCGCCTTCATGATGCATGAGCCCTCCGATCTCTTTCCGTCTCCGCAAATCCCAGACCTTGACGATCTCATCCCCACTTCCTGTCGCCAACCACTTCCCACCTTGCGGCGAAGCAGCTACCGCTCGGACGGACGATATGTGTGCGGGAAAGATGAAGATTGGTTTCAGATGGAAGGTATAACGAGTGCCCTCGGCGGTGGTCGACCCTTCTAGTCCGTAGAGAAGTTTTTCGTATGATCCCGCGACGACCTTGACAGTTGCCGGTAATGAGCTCGACAAGGGCTCAGCCTCGGAGCGTGCGGCAGACTTCGCCTTGCGTGCTTTGAGTAACGGCGTCGGACTGACAGCGCGTTCTTTTCCTTTCGCTGAGATGGCCGTGGGGGCCGTTCTGGTAGCTGGCTTCTTCGCATGCTTTGGTGCTAGCCTTGTACTTTTGTTCGGTTTAGCTTCGCCCGAGTGTTGCGGGCTGATCTTGACTTTCTTGTGAGCTACAGGGGCCATTTTGTGCCTGAAGTAGCGAATGTACGCTCTGTTCTGGGTGATTTTCAGTAAAGTCCGGGATGCCTTTGGTATGACAACTGGCTTGCCTCGAGTTTGCGCCAAAACGAAGAGATAGGGTTTGAATACAGAATAAAATCCACAAGCGCACGCGAGGCTAGGCTGTTCAATGAGGCACAGTCACCCAGAGCTGAATGGCACGTAAGTAACTTACACGCGATGAGTCAGCTGACCCCGCCGGAGGGTGTTTGTCTATGTTAAGATCCAAAGCTTTTGGACAACAACGCCAAACACATCCCCACTACGGCGGTGGCAAGCGCCCATGCGCGGCGAGCAATGCTGTCTCAAGTCGCGCGGGCAGCTCCGAGGTCTCGCCATCTAACTGCTCGTGCACCATGTTCTCGCGCTCACAACTATGCAACCACCGGCTTTCTTGAGCATGCCAACTCCAACGTCAACGCGCTTGTGCACATAGCATCTCCTGCCCCACGAACCTCGAGCGGTGCCCTGAGCGACTATGCTATCGCCGTTAAGGACAACATCTGTGCCGCGGGCATGCCGACGACGTGCTCCTCCGCCATGCTGGCCGAATTTACCTCCCCGTTCGACGCGACCGTTGTGGAGTTGCTCCGGGACAACGGCGCGACGCTTGTCGGGAAGACGAACTGTGACGAGTTTGGGATGGGGTGAGCCTACCGGTCCTGTAGCGCATGATGTACCATTGAGCCCCATTATAGCTCCTTGAACACGTACTCCGTACATGGCCCGGTCGTCAACCCATTCCAGGCCGCGAATGCCGGTACTCCATGGGAGCAGCGGGAACGTCGTGCCGCTGGTGGCAGCTCAGGTGGTAGTGCAGCCGCTGTAGCTGCTGGGTTCTGCGACGCGTGAGTGCTCTGCTGCGCCCCCATCACGGCGACTGAAGTAGAAATGAAGGAAAGTGCACTGGCTACGGATACGGGAGGTTCGATACGACTGCCTGCATCCTACTGCGGGGTCTTAGGACTCAAACCATCATATGGACTCGTCAGTAGGTGAGTGCTCTCCGCTCGCCTCGTTGTAGTGTGGCGCTTATAGTGAATGCTAGATGGGGTGTAATCTCATATGCTGATAGCCTGGATTGTGTTGGTGTCATGGCCAAAGAGGTCGGCACCCTGGAGACAGTGTTCAGTGAGTTCTTTTCGACGCGATCGTGGTCGCAGGTGTTGGAACATCCATATCAGACACTCTTTCCGTGTATGACCCGCGGGACCCAACGGCTGCCCGTCCAGATATGCGACAGAAGGCTGCGCAGGCCTGCGAGGAGCACAGGCCCAACCTAACCGGAGGGTCTTTAGCCGGATTGCGCATCGGCATTCCACATGTATGATGCACCCTGGCCTGCTCTCCTTAGTTACGCTCACGACGCGCGCTTCAGGAGCTCTTCCCTGCTGAACTCAACCTTAGCACATTGGGACCTCTCCGGCGCATGCTCGAGCATCTGAAGTCGCGTGGAGCCTCACTGCTCCCAGTCTCCCTCCCCTCCACGCCCTATGCACTCAGTGCCTACTATGTTATCTCCAGTGCCGAGGCGAGCAGCAACATGGCACGATACGATGGCATCGAGTACGGTAAGTGACCTCCGATTATAATGCGGGCTCATCCCTCATCCACTACAGGTCTGTACAAGGAGCCTCCACCCGGCTCTGACAAAACGAAGACGGCGAACGTATATGCCCACAGCCGGTCCGCCGGCTTCGGCAAGGAAGTGCAGAAACGCATTCTGCTCGGCACGTACGCTCTGTCCGCTGAGTACGTCCCTACTGTCCCTCCTTCCTTGGGACAAATCACACTTAAATCACTGGTCTTCACAGCGCCTTCGACAACTATTTCCTGCAAGCCCAGCGCGTCCGGAACCTCATCCGCGCCGACTTCGACCGCGTCTTCGCCGTCCCCAACACACTCTCGTCCTCCCCTCGCCCCAACGCCGACGGCGTGCACGTGCTGCTCCATCCCTCTGCGATCCGCACGGCGCCGCCCCTACCAGATCGCAACGGTTCAGCGGACCCGGGCGACAGCGTTCTGGACGCGTACGTGCAGGACGTGCTCACAATCCCGGCGTCGCTCGCGGGGCTCCCTGCTTTGAGCGTCCCAGCCGGCTTGGGGGAGGACGGATGGCCCGTGGGCGTGAGCGTTGTGGGACAGTGGGGGTGCGATGCGATGGTGCTCGATGTGGGCAAGGTGTGCGAGCAGAGCGCAATGTAGCCGACGAGTTCCTTCCGATGCTACGGCCTATATGCGTGGCTGTATATCTCGCATCATGGTCTATGGTGCAGAGTAGATGGTTCATTAGGGGTACAACTGTAGTGAGTCATACTTTTGTTCAGGTTGTGCCCTATATCCACTCGCTGTCTATTGCGATACACCGAGGGCGAGCGTCCCCAGCTTGCCATGGTGCCAGCTGAGGTACCTCGCAAAACTCCTGGAACGCAGTCATGGATTGGTCAGGATGCTCGCACGGAAACCGAAGAAGCTCTGAAACCTACGTCTACAGCACATGCAGGATCGCATGTCATCCAAATCGGCCAGTCTAGCCACTCGAAGAGCGCGTCAAACGCCACTCGCCACTTCTCCAGCAGCTCCGGTGCCGTGAAGGGCCCCCCGAGGTCAGCCACAGGTTTGTCTATCTTGAAGGCGTCCCGCCATGCATCTGTGAAGACCCTACACACCTCGTGCAGTACCTCGTCCATAGCGTGCTGGATGATGCGCTCCTGCTTCGTGTGCCGTTCCTCGGGGAGGTGTGCCGTGAAGCTCCACGCGCAACCACGCGCGATCGCCTCGTACCACGCCGGCTCGTCAATCCCATTGCGCGGCATGTACGGGCTGAGCGCGATCATGAGCTGTTTGCGCACCGCCGCGGTGACGCTCAGAAATCGGGCGCGAGCCTGAGCGGCGGAAAGGCTTGCCGGGACCACGCGGGCCTGGTCGAGTAGGTAGCGAATGTACAGCAGGCGGTCCCCGAACCGCTCCTGTATCACGCGCGCGAGCACGACCCAGTCCACGGTGCTCCTCTCCTCCTTGCCGCGCACCAGCATGTCGTGGACGTCCGCGCGCACCTGGGCGATATCTTCCTGCGAGATATGCGCGACGCGGTACTGCCTACGATCAAGCCCGCGCCGCGCCCCGACGAGCGACCTCAGGGCGGGATCGAAGAACGAGACGAACGTCGTGGGGTCGACGCGTACGCGCGACTCGCCTGGGAAGGCGGCATGCCGGCTGCCAGCGTGGCGAACCTCCATGAGCGGCGGCGCGAGGCGCGGGTCGGGCGCGGTGGGCAGGGCGGAGACGAGCGTGAGGCCGGCTGCGAAGTCGCAGTACATGATCTCGCTGCGCCTGCCTTCAGCTGCGTCCCCCATAACCATAAGTCCAAGAGGCTGACATACAAATCGTACTCCATGCGAATGAACCCGTCGACGCCGTACCGCCGCCCCCACGCGCACGCGTCCGCGATGCGGTCGAGCTCGGGGTCGGACCGCCATGGCTCGCGGCCGTGCCCGACCGCACCCCAGATGAGGACGTCCTGTGTGTCTGTGACGCCACCGCGCTTGTTCGCGCTGCAGCCGTCGAAGTAGATGAGAGTGAGCTCGCGGGTCGTCGTGAAGGTGAAGAGGGTGCCGTTCTGGCCGCGGAGGAAGGTCTGGGAGTGTTCGGGGTCGAAGGCGAGCCAGTCCCTGGCGGGGTAGTCGCTGTTGCCTCGGCCGTGGTAGAGCAGTGTTCCGGGCGAGATTGAGGCTCTTACGATGGAGTGGCCTAGCCAGAGTGTTGAGTTCCGCGCAGATGACACGCCGTGCTTCAATGCGACGCACCATTGGGATACTTCGAATTAGGTGCCATCTGCATTAGACCTGCCAGGGATTGGAAAATCAGGTTGCTTGTTGCGTCGTAATTCACCGGCTTGTCCCATCGCTCTGGCGTCCTGTGCTCTGGTGTCTCGTCCAGGTTTGCTAGCGGCGCCTGCGCTCTAGAATGTACGCTATATGCGCTCAGAACCGCGCACGCAACCAAGAAGTATTGAAAGTTCGTCCAGCAACGTGTCATGATGAGAGCAGCTGGGAGAATACATCGATAGTGGGCCAGTGAGTGAAGAAATCAGATGAGTGTGGAGTGGCTTCGCTGGACACCGCGCACCGACAACGCGTGGCAGGTGACACAGTCACCTCGAGGCTCACATTGACAAGTCGCGACATTCAATCACGGGACCGCGGCAAATGAACACTGGTCGAAATTTTCAGTAGTGACTAGTATGTTGATTACTGTAGATCTTTATCTTTGATCTTGCTTACCGACCGACTGACGGTCGTTATGCTATAATGTCAATGCGATTTGCCAGCGAGCTTTTGTCAACTGGGCATTGCGACTCACGCAGACGTAATCTAACCCCCCAATGATGTGATAATTCTGTTACTGACCCTTCGGTCCGTCCTCGAAGCTGTTGAGCCGTTCTTAAGAGGATTACCACATCCCTTGGGGATTTCCCAGATATAACACATATGACAAGTTGAATCCATTTCATATCGCAGGATTGACCACCGTTTCAGAATGGACCGGCTCCCCAGGCGCACTCTCCGATTTTGCACCCCGTCACCACCTGGCGAAGGCCCCTGTGTTCACCACCATGACCAACTAAACGGATAGTTCGTGCTTGTTCCCAGTCGACACGTCAATGTCTTCTTGGGTGTCCACGGTCATCGCGATGTCAATGGCCAGGGGCCGCAATGCATACAAGCGCTCCAATGAGGCGCATGCACCACGACCAGAATTGCTGGAGGACGTCGAAGGATGAGCCTGCTGCGCCCACCCCATACCGACGCGCACGTTGATCATCATAAGGGAAATGCGTGACACGCTGCTGGAGGCTTGATAAGACCCGAAAAAGAAGGTCACGTAGGTGCTGGCAAGGCAGAAGTGTGAGTGTCCTGAGAATCGTAGGTTGGGGGTCCCATTGGGAAATTACAACACAGCGCTTTCGACGACAGTCGTGAGCACGTCCTGCTTGTTGGACGCTTGTTGGACAACTCATAATTTGTATGATACAAACTCACGCCGAGGCTACTGCCTCCATGATATGTCGCCCTCACTGGACTTTGACGAGCTCGCCACACCCGCCACGCAATGCCACAAGTGCAGTATATGTTTGTTCTGAGGATGATGTGTGAGATGCATGCAAGCTTCTCAGAATAAATCAGAGATTACGTACGCGAATGTGAACGAATAGTCTGCTGTAATCCAGCGAGCAACCGACTCAATGAAAACTGAGTTGCCAGTCTGGGTCTGAGTGAGCGAGTATACCACTCCAGGGCCCGCGGATAGTAACGTGTTCAGTATTTGTGTGAACTTTGAAGTCATGGGTAGGTCACAAGTTTACCACACAGCCCGAGAACAGAGCAACACGGATGTATTATGATGTAGTTCTTATAAACCCAGACTATCCATAGGTGGTAAATCTGGATACATGTTAACCAAGCACATCCGCATGGGCAGTTCGTGATCACGTACAATCAGGATATCGCATAGGATCAGGGTCGCAATGCAAAATGCTGTCTTGCATACCGGCGCGCCATTGCCACCCGTCGTAGTGGGGATGTGTTTGGCGTTGTCCAAAAGCTTTGGATCTTAAGATAGACCCAGTACACTCTCGACTACATCACGTGCGCGCCTTTTCGGCGCCTAGCCGAGCTTTGGCCGGGGTTCGGTGCAAACCATAAGTTGCAGATATTCAGTGGCCACTAGACAAAAAACAAAAACTGTCAAGTCATTTGAATCAAGCTCTAGTAGGATCTGACAGTTTTCAAAATCCAAACATCGCTGTCGACGAAGTGATCCTGCACGATCTTCGCGAGGATCTCCGTAGGTTAATTACATAATCATGGCTCGCTCATTTCCTTTCTGAGGTTATTCATACATCGCATGTGGAGACAGACGTTGTCCACTGATACAAGCAGTGCACAGAAGGCACTGAAGACCTGGTATAAAATACATTGAAATCTTCTTGCAATCTTTGTGAAGTTGTTGAGCCTGTCAAAAGTTGTGGAACCTGCAGAACACAGCGCGAATCCTCAGGAACATTGCAACACTGCACTGTGCAAGTAATACTGCACCGTGGCTCGCAGTGAAACTCACACTGATCCTCCAATTCTTATCCCAATACAATATCACTGCATGCAATGAAGTGACCGGATACACAGCGACCATCGAGGGGCACCGCTTCAAAATCCGCAGATCGGTCCGCGCAACAAGTGGCAGCCAGGGTTGGGGTTGGAGCGATGCACGTGCTGTCGCGCTGGCGCCGATAGTAGACTGTAGTCGAAAGTAGCGTTCCGTAAGAAACTCAAACGATGTTTCTTACGGTATGTAAGTAAGTCTAGCCCTGATGTAAGTTTTTTACTAGGGGTTTCTAACGTTAGAAACATTGTCACGTGATTTGGAGGGGCGCTTATCTCACCAAGGACGACGGCACGTCCGCCGTCGGCCACTACGGAACATGCTCGACTCGCAGTGCTTTGGGATCAAAGAAAAGTAACGCAAGTTTGTGCGAGATGAAGTAGGATTTCTGTACGGTCGTACTGTATGTCTTTGCTAAGCTAGACAGTCATACTTGCATATGTGAATCAGGTTTCAGCCATTGCCTCCATACAACTGAGCCTTCAATCACATAATACTGTGATAAATCTTGGGGAATCAGTACATAACCATATTTGCTTTGAAATCGAGCGGGATTTGCTGGTCGCCGCCACTGTAGCGAGACACGGGGACAACTGCCCGATAAGGCAATAGGCGGGGTGGCGGTGGCGTCGGCCCCGGCGCCCAAGGCAGCATGCACAGCCAGGCTCAGCCACCCATTGCGGGGAACCGCGGGGCCGCACATACACACAAAATCACCGGTGTCGCAGATGATGTTATTTGAACGAGATCCTAAGTCTGAATAGTACTCACAGCCTACATGGTTTACAGCACGTGATATGACTTATTGACATTTCTGACATGTCCGTTCCCGGCACAGGTTTCTTACTTGTTAAATACATGTTTAAAACATGTAAGAAACTAACATGTTTCTTACATCGCGTTCTATACGGAACGCTAGTCGAAAGTGTACTGGGTCTATCTTAATAATGGCAGGCGACGTGACCATTGCACAGGACACATGACTGCATCGGTTCAACGTTCAACGTCAACGGGCGCTAGGGTCGACCCTAATCGGCATGACGTGTACACTCGGAAACCGTAGCTCATACTCTCTCTCAACATCTTACATACATCCTACATATTTTCTCTCTGGAACGGTTCATAATGGCCACAAGCGACCCGAGCACGAAGCAAAAGACAGACACCCCTTCTGTCGACTTCGTACCAAGCACTGACATATGGTACACGGACGGCAGCGTCGTCCTCGTCGCCGGAAAGACCGCCTTCCGTGTCCATATCACCATTGTGGCAACGCATTGCGAGATTTTCAAAGACATGTCCGCTATTCCTCAGCCTACCGCACAGGACGCCACGGAGACCTACGACGGATGCCAGGTCCTGCGCCTCCAGGACTCCCCAGTAGACCTCAAACATTTCTTGAAGTCTATATATGACTTTTCGTACGCCGTTTACTCAAATCATGCCAACTGAACTTGAATAGTCTAGGGTCGCAGATATTTCCGGCCTGGCGTAAAGACGAAGTTCCCCATTGTGGCTGCTGTCCTCCGTTTGGCGACCAAGTACATCGCACCCGCTCTCCGCCAGCGTGCAATCGACCTGCTCTCCATCGCGTACCCCTCCTTGCTCACGGCGTGGGACCAGAGGGCGTCGCTCCGGCTCGTCCCTCCTTTCGAGAACGAGCTGATGACTTACATCGAGCTGGCGGTAGAGACAGACGTGCGCGTCATCCTTCCCGCCCTATACTACGCCGCCAGCCAGGCGCCGCTCGCGGACGTTCTCGACAGGCTGCACCAGCTCGCGGTCGCGCCGGAGGAGCAGTGGAGCGTCTGCAGGGCTTTCGTCGTCGGGCGGGAGAAGCTCCTGCATGCTGAGCAGTTGTGCGCACTGGCGTTCCTGCAGCCCGATTTCGCTCGGCCGGGCTGCACTAACGGCTCGACTTGCACCAACCGGCTCAATGATGGTGGGCCGAAGAAGACACTACCCAGGCCTCAGGCTGAGAACACGGATCCGTTCTATCGGTGGTGCCTGATAGAACCTGACAACGTGGGCCCCTCGTTGTCGCTCTGTAACGCCTGCCAGACCACTGTGTCAACATCGATCAAGAACGGGAGAGAGAAGCTTTGGGACCAACTCCCTGCGTTCTTTGGACTAACTGACTGGGCAACATTGAGAGCCCGCGATGGCCTCGATGGCGCGGATTGAACGCCTGTTACCAATCCACCTTCCTTCGTCCGTATATATGCTGTGTGCTGCGTCGCTCAACGACTGACTATAAATGGAACTGGCACCTACATACTTGCTTCACATACGGAAAACGTGCATTCCCCGCGGGAAGACCCTCAACAACTTGACAGTGCGCGCAATCGGAACTAGTCTCAGAATCTACCCGATTTTAAGCAAGCTGGCCAATGTCCCAGTCGGGAATCTTTCGAATCCCTGGGGCCTCGTGCGTATGCGCTTCATACTCGAAACCTTCTGTTCACTTTCCTTTTTGTCTCTCGAAATCCAATCGATGAGAACACCATCCTCGAGTACTACTCAAGGATAGTTACAACATTGAACACGAGGATGGCTATGGCATACACGCTGCAGTGCGAGCCGTGTTCGCCTGCAGCGTGTCTCGGAGCTCTAACCTTGCCTCGCCGTGAAGGTACTATATAGCGACACTGAGGCTAGCACATCTCATCGCAGCGCCAGACCACCCCTTCCTTCATCAGCATGGCCGCGAACGAGACCGACACAAAGCAGAAGACGAGCACGACTCCTGTCGACTTTATACCGAGCACAGATGTCTGGTACACAGACGGCAGCGTCGTTCTCGTCGCTGAGAAGACCGCCTTCCGCGTACACTGCACCATCTTGGCCGCACATTGCGAGATATTCAAGGATATGTTCAATATGCCACAGCCTTCGTGATGACTGGCCATGGTGTCTCGCGCAGATTTGCTAGCGGCGCCTGCGCTCTAAAATATACGCTATATGCGCGCAGAACTGCGCAGGCAATTAAGAAGTATTGAGGGTTCGTCCAGTAACGTGTCAGGATGAGAGCAGCTAAGAGGAAACATCGATGATGGGCCCGGAAGAGTGAGTGAAGTGAGCGGTGGCTTCTTCGCTGGACACCTCGCACCCGGGCCGACAACGCGCAGCATGTGACACAGTCACCTCCAGCGAGTGTTTCGTCCGACAACTGGACACCTTTGATTGCAACTCACGCGGACTAATAACCCCAAATGGTGTGCTAATGATCATGTTGCTTACCCTGAGTCCGTCCTCGAATTTTCCGAGCCGTTTCTGAGAGGACTACCACATATACCATATATCACAAGTTGAATATATTTCGTGTCGCAGGAATTGTCCACCATTTCAGAATGGACAGGCTTCCCGCACTCTACACTTCTGCAGCCCGTTGACGAAGGGCTGCGCTCGCCACCATGACTAATTAGACGGGTAGCTCGCTCTTGTTCCCAGTCGACATGCTCATCTCTTCTCGGGTATCCACGGTCATCGCGATGTCGATGGTCAAGGGCCGCAAGGCATACGGACGCTCTAATGGAGCGCATGCACCGCGACCATATTTGCTGGAGGACGTCGAAGGAGAAGCCTGCTGTGCCCACCCCATACCGACGCGCACGTTGATCATCATTAAGGAGATTCCAGCAATGACTCCGACGGTGTCAATGGCTGTGAATTGCACGTTGCTGGAGGCCTGATAAGTCCCGAAGAAGAAGGTCACATAGGTGCTGGTAAGGTAGAAGAAGTGTGAGTGTTCTGGGAGAATAGCTGGGTGGGGACCCCACAGGGAGATTGTAACTCACGTATACAACAAAGCGCTTTCTACGACAGTCGCGAGCACGTCCTGCGTGTTTGACACTTGTTGGACAATCATAACCAGTAGTTTGATCAATACAAACTCACGCCGAGGTTACCACCTCCATGATATGTAGCCCTTTTTCGAGCTTGCCACACTCGCCAGGCAATGCCACAAGTGCAGTATATGTTCGTTCTGAAGATGACGTGTTAGATGTATGCAAGCTTTCCAGAATAGATCAGAAATTACATACGCAAATGTGAACGAGTAGTCTGCTGAGATCCAGCGACCAACTGACTCAATGAAAACCGAGTCGCCAGTCTGGACCTGAGTGAGCGAGTATATCACTCCCGGGCCGGCAACTAGTAACATCTCAGCACTTCTGTGAGCCTTGCAGTCATGAACAGAACACAGGTTTACCACACAGTCCGAGGACAGCGCAACACGGAAGTATTATGACGTAATTGTTATAACCCCAGACTATCCACAGGCGGTAGATCTGGAGACAGTGAGTACATCTGCATGGGGGTAATTCGCGACCACGTACAATCAGAATATCGCATGTGATCAGGGTCGCGATGCAAAATGTCGTCTTGATGGCCTCAGTGGTAAGAGCGAGGTCGGCATAGTAGAGTACTGGTTCCGCGCCATTCTTGGAATCCACAAATGCTGCGAAGAAGCGGTAGATAGTCATGACCCAATGCTGATGCAGAAATATGAGTGTTCACTGAGTGATCGATAGTTATGCAACTTACGCCTGTGACTGTTCCAAAGACGAACATCGATCCACAGAACACTGGAGTCATATACCTTGAGAACCCACCCCAGTTGCCTCCGCGTTGTGTATTGACCCGGGTGCAGTGGAAGTAAGCAAACGCGCCAGAGAATAGGACAAACATCCCGTAGAGCATACTCTCTATGGCCACCGTGGCCATGTTGACGCTGACAAGAGAGAGCGGTGCCATGTTAGTCCGCTGTCGAATAGAAGGGATACGAGACTGGATACGCTATAGCAAGCCGGACTTTAAGTATCCATAAAGTGCTCTGGCAGTTTGAAATCTTGCTGCAGCGTGGCATGAGTAGACATGGGAGTCTATCAACAATCCAGAAAGTATCAGCAATAGTAGTACCTACGAAGCGCCTCCCCATTTTATCGATGGTCCGCGGTCGACAGGAGATCAATACCACCGGCTGGCAGTTACTGATCATACTTCACCGAAATTTGCCATCTCAATTGCCCGCGTTTTGTTTTTGACGTGAGCCTGCAGGTCCCGCAGCGCGCCAAAGATATGGCCGCGAGGTCACGTCTAGATGGCGGCACTGCATGAGTCAATCTATGCCATGGGACCATCCAGCACCAGGTAGCTTGCGGCGGATTTAGCCGCCCGGCGTCCCGGCACTATCGGCGGGCATCCAAAATGCTGGCAGTTCATCCATGTCTGCACGTAGGTAAGTCGCAAGAAGCGAAAAATCCCAAGGTACCACCGAGATGATTTCCTCCGGGAACCAGAAAGCTATCGTTGGCATCTCAAAAGGTTGGCCCCGAGCCAACGTGAACCGGAACCAGTGGACTACTTCCGGAGCTTTCTACTACTAGTTATCCAGGCCCGAAGAACCACTCACTGCGATGGCCTTCGTTACCCTGAGGAGCTGTTGATGAGTGAGTGTCTTTCGTATCCAACGTGGCGGAACGCTATGGAAGATTCGTTGGGATGAAGATCATTCACATCTCCAAATCGTCTTGGTTGGGAGCTCACGAAAACTGCACGATGAGAAGTATGTACGTGAAATAGGCGAAGTCGAAAACATCGGAACTTGCCTGGGCGAATCACGGTGACATCAACAGTTGTGGTGACCCATGGGGTCCGATAGCGAGTTCGCGGCTATTCCTGTCAAAAGGACACTATCAGAAGTTGGCCAGGCACAACTAAATTAACTTCATACCGCCCATACGAGTCGACTGGCTACTTGAGCGGGCTAGCGTACGTAAGCACTGCAAGCAGACTGCCTACGCCTAGGTCAACATGTCGCTGAAGAAACACTGCGACGTCGTCAACTGTCTCGCTGAAGCTTTGACTCGGCAATCATGGTGGAGACATACACGAAATAGGATAAGTAGCAGTCACCAACGGGGAATAAGAATACACAATAGCACGCTGCGACAAAACATACCGAGAGCATGTTACAATACAAATATGGAGACATACCAGGCGGCTCATATAACCCACCACGCACACTATCTTGCATTAGACACATACCAAACGAGCTATGATGACGCATACTGATCAGAATGAAAACAGATTGGGCGTGAAGTTCTCGTTCATGCCCTCGACGCCATCGAAAAGACCGGTTTCTTGCATAAGCGACATCCACTGATCGCTCATCAAGACGTCTCCGGCGTTGGCACCGAGCTGCGCATTGTAAGTTTCGGATAGGAACGTGTTGCCGTCAGGCATGCCATTGCCATTGGGGAACGGCATAGATGCCTGGTAGTGCGGATGCGACAGCAAACTGTTCAAAAATTCCAGATCGGCCTGTGAGCCTGGGGTGTATGTGTCGACGCCGTGCGCATGAGAATGGCCATTCGTGGGTATCCCCGATACTGGAGGGATGGGGGCTGGGGCTGGTGGTGGAGCGGTAGGGGCCATAGCATCGACTTGCAGCTGCTGAAGGTCTGCGGATTGGAAGGGAGCGTTCGTGGGAACTTGGGAAATATACATCATCAGTGCGGGGTGGAAATCAGGTGCTGGAGAATTGCCATTGGATTCGCTCGGTGTATCCGCCTGCGGAGGGGTTGCGGCAGAGTGGGATGATGTCGGGGAGGGATGTGATGCCTGGCTACTCTGCGGGCTATCCGCCGATCGTCGTGATGGATTGCGCTTCCGCGATAGAGCTCTGCTCGGAAGGAGTCGCGTTTGACCACCAAAGATGGCGAGGGCTTGTTGGTATTCCTCGGGGATCTCGGCAGGAGTTCCATTCGTTGCGGGATTGAGATGCCTGTCACGGTACTCCTCATAAGCCCCCTTCGCTCGGTCACGAAGCTTGCGCAGAATGGGCTACATCGGAATGACGATAAACAGACGCGGCAACTAAAGACCCGTGTGTGCTTACCAAGCCTTGCCTCGCGCGGAGTGAGCTCGTCGCGCCTCTCTCGAAGACGCCGACAGCGAGGTCGAGCTCCATCAGGGCGCTAGGTGTGAGACTCGACTGAGGCATACGGATCACAGTCGCACCGACGATGACCTACACGATCGGATGAGTAACCAGAGATTCAGAGAAAACATAGGGAGACACACCGCCGCCGAGAAAGCATGCGTCCACATGCCCCAGAAGCGACCGCACAGATCACTGCACCTCTCATGATGGTGAATGAAGGATTTGAGAAGGATGGATGCGCAGCGATTTGCTGCAAGGAACGAAGGGGCATACGGGCTAGACAGCGGGCTGTTAGGGTTATCGAGTAGGGCCTGGGCGAAAAACGTTCTATGGATGTGGATCATGGCTAGTCGAGCACATTGTGAGTATCACGTCGCCCTCGATACCCACTCGCGACTTACTGAGTGAGCGGTAATGCGACATGAGGTAACTCTTCATACATAAGGCAGGGTTGTTGTAGTCATCGTCATCTGGCCGTAGGTAGAGCTTGATAGGAGGAAGTGTCATTTGACGTATCCTTCTATCGAGATCAAGAATGGTGTTGTACGTGGGACCCTTGGCGGCAAGCATGGTCTCAACAATCGGGGAATAGATATCACGCGAGAACACCATCTTGAAATGCCAATCTATCGGCCAAACCAACAATTCAGCCACCTTTGCTAAGCCCAACGCAGGCATGCACGTACATCCTTGCATGGTATCGCCATTTTCGGAAATGTCAGCATCTTCGTCCAGAGGAAGTTCGCAATCGATGTGCGCTAAATTGATGGAGGGCGGGCGGCCTAACGCAATGCACTGTGACGAAGTCGGTGAGCTCAACAAACATGTCTCATGAACGCGGCATACGTGGATGAGTTCGAAGACAAATATCTCCCAGAAAAGGTTACGCCTTCTCTCCACGTTCTTGTCGTCCATCTTCCACTGCTTGCTGTCACGATCTGCAAGGCCGAACATCAAGGACTGAGGACGTCACTACAAACCGGTGCTTACGCAGTCCGATCTAGCCGGGTGCTTCCGTCAGCTGACAGGTATGAGGTACGAAGAGCATATAAAACGTACACTTTGGGCAAGTTTCGTGGCGAGAGAAGCCAGTGTCCACGCACTCTCAACGCTGTAGCGCAGAGTACATAGACTATGGTAGGCAGCCATTAGAGTGACTGCTTGCACCGTCTCAATTTCGGGAGAATCCAGGATGGACCTCATGGATAGAGCTATCCGACCGAGCCGGTAGTATTTCTCCGCCTCAGCGCTGCACGGCGACAATGTCAAATCCACGAGGGCGCCGACAGCAAACACTAGAAATAGCACTGCGAGTAAATGAGGGCACCGCGACGCGTCCGGTCCACCCGAACGATAGCCCACGCGTTCTCCGGTCGCGGTGGGTTTCAGCGAGTTATAAATCGGTGTGAGGATATCGTCTATGAGCTCGTCACGCTTGATTGGTCGACTCCACCACGTGAAGTGCGCCAGGTACGTTTCGCAAAGGGCCCACGCGCGGGGACGCGGGGGAAGCAGAGCTTCCAATTGGTCGATGTAGGCTTCATGCCCTTCATCGGAATACGACAGCGGGAAGGCAAGGTGCAAATTCGCCAGTTGCACAGGCAACTCAGGGACATCGTCGACTGCCTCTGGGTTTTCCACAGGCTCTTCGTCGTTGGGCATGTTCGTCTACACATTGACGAGTCATCAGCACGATGCGAGATGTAGAATCCTGGGAATTACCAAGAAAAGGGTCTATGTATGCGCGTATGTGAGTACAACGTTCAGTTTCGCGCGTGCGGCTGGACACGCACCTCAGAGCCACCTGATCTACCAAAGTACTTAGTCTCTCCGTGGGACCCGATCGTCAATGTTCCCAGCGCGTCTATAGCTTGTGACAGTGTCTCCCTGGTGTGTTCCTCGTCCACAGTCCGACGAACCTCCGGCCCGAACTTGATGGTGAGTAGGTCGTCCCGTAGGAGTGGGTGACGTTCATTCGAGACACCAGCTTGAAAGATAGCAACCGTATCTTCCAGTTGCCGTATCCGCTCGCTCATCTCGGAGATCTTCCGATGCAGTTGCTCGGTATCGGCGAGGATAAATCTGTCGAGGGTTACCATTCAACCTTGCTGACAAACTGACTCGATGCTCACCTTGTTCCTTGCCCGGCGGACAAAGACCCTGGAAAACATAGGCAACGATATTAGCCCAATGAAAAGAAGGTACGCACCGTTCGGACATATGGTCGTGCAGCCTCTGCGGACGCACGAGCCACAGGGAAGCTTCTTGTCGCACTTGAGCTTCAACCTACGACACTTGGAATAGATACTACGGGGCAATGATAACGCAACGCACCTTCTACATTCCGCACAAGAGATCTCTCCTCGGGCCCGTTTAACCTCTACGTCGTCCTCATCCTTGCTTTGTTTTCTGGCCGCTTTCCTGACGTCTGAAGTTCGCTCAGCCGGCATGCCGGAATGTAGTGCCACAGCAGGATGAAATCCTTGTCTCTGCGCCTTGCTAGTCTTTCTGAAGGATCGCCTGGTCGTTACGTATGGGGATGATGGTCAGGGTGAAAGGCGCAGACGACATTGGCCATTGGTGTATTCATGGAACGCTTGCCCGAGCCCCGCGTCACAGGAGCATGTGGCTGATTGGTCGAGCGGCATCCGGCAGCCACTCCGCCGTCACTCCGGCAAGATTATTAATCAGTCGGCTCGTAATATGATTGGGGAATGTTGACTACTTCAGTTATCCGACAAGGCTCCGACACATCGGAGCACAAAATGAATCTGCCGGAGCCTCCGTACTGACATGAGATCGACGGCATGCATGGATCGGATGGAAAACTCTCCGGACAGTTGTAAATATTAATCAGTCACAGTCAGACAGAAGGCGACGCACAGCCCCGCTGTCTTCGGACGAGACTGGGTGCCATTGAGAGCGCTACCGTACAACAACACAGCGAACGACAACTTGAAGTACAAATTCTAATCCCGAACGAATGTCCACTGAGTCCCCGGAGACGAAAAGCGAGTGGGTGCATGGGAGAGTGATTGAGCGACATAAAAATCGTAGGAGAACCGCGTAAGGATCGTGCAGATCGTTTTACTCATGTCCTGAAATTGACGTCCAGAAACCCTGATTCGTGCATGAGAGATGTCCATCTCGCGTCGAGGTTGCCCTCACGCGACGCAAGCCCGAGGCCGACCAACTCCGGGGGAGGTTCATACGGCGTGTGAACTCCCTGGTATGCGAGCGGACCGGGGTAAGCGTGACTGGGATGACGGAAGGCCTGTTGGTTGCCGCCCATCTGCGGATGGTTCTGGTAAGCGTGCATCATACTCCCATGCTGCTGTTGTGGTACGGGGGCATGAGGCGGGCTTTGGTGTGGCTCGGCCCACGCAGTCCCAGCCGCTGCGTGAGGCTGTGAGTAGACGCCCTGTCGATACCACTGATCGGAAGGCGGGTACGACATGTGCATTTGCTGTTGCTGCTGTACAGACCAGCCACCCATGCTCGAAGGCCCGGGCATAGTATACGGAGCGTCGTTCGGCTGATGGGGTCGGGGCAGGAATGACGTGTGAGAAGTCATAGAGTCGGCTGACGTAGGGCTGGCGATTTGTCCGGTAGATGGGCCTGGACGGGCTGGTGACAAAGACGCACGCCTAGGGGCGGCCGATGCTGACACAGTCCGTCGTCCTGCAAAGATCTCGAGTTCATCCTGTTGTTCGTAGTTTTTGTTGTCGAAGCCGGGAGCCCCTGGTATGGGTGGCACTGCCAAGGAGGTACCCCTCGCAGCGGAGAACGAGGCCACTGCCTTCTCACGCAATTGTACGACGACGCTCTGTCATTTCATAGTCAGGATGGTAGAGTGCATCGCGAGAGACATACTTGCATTCGCCCGTGCAGCGCGACGGCTGTATTGAGCAGCTTTTGCGAATAGGTTACAAGCAACCTCCAGATTTGACATAGCCTGTTGCGCTTGAGGACACCTAGGCCCGCGCGTCGCGACCATGCCAAAGACGACCTGTCAAACTTTCAGTCTAGTCCACTACACGGAGTACAATGTACACACAGCGGCTGAGAACGCGTACGTCCAGATTGGCCAGATCCGTGCGCAGAGGCTGGGGTACATGACGAACTGCTGCTTCACGGTCTTGAGGATGACCACCGCCGCCCTCAACGCAGTCAGGAACGAGTGTGCGAACTCGCTCTTGACCGGGTTTGTTGGACAGTCTATTATTGCCTGCGCGAAGAACGTCCGGTGGATGTACAACAACACTGTCCAGAATAGTCTAAGTAGGCACGACAATGCGAAACAGCAACCTATGTTTGACTTACGGACTTCCCGGCTGTGGGACATCACCATCGTTTGCATTGAATTGATCACCGTGGGCGGCTCGGAGTCTGGCGGGGGTGCCAAGTCTTCCAGAACGATTACTGCCTCCGGCGGCACTGGGAAATCGCGGACATGTCGATCCAGTTCCATGATCGTCTCGTACGTCGGAGTCTCCGCGGCCAGGGTCTTCATGGCAACTTCGGCGACACACTCGTACGAGAACCGCATAAAGAATTCTTCGACTGAAGACGTATACTTAGCGACCGGTACCTTGACATCGCGATGCCAGAGGCGTGGAAGAACTTACAGACTAGGTCCAGGTCTTCCTTCTCGATAAGATCTTGTGCCTGTGCCGCCTGGCAATCGACGTACCTGCGGCTGAGGCATGGCGGCCTTCCAGTAGCGAGTGCCTGCAGGGACCCCGTCAGCCACTCCAGCTGCATGCAGCGCAATAATCTCACCTGCCACGCATCCGCTTCGAAGATATTCCAAAAGAGGAGGCGCCGTCGGTAGACGATTTTCTCCGGAAGACCCCAGCGCGAACTATCTCGATCTACTATATGTCAGTACGCGATGAGTCAAGTATGCAGCATGGCACTAACGAAGGCCGAGCTAGCGAGAACTTCAACAAAAGTACCTGAGAGTTGGAGGAGACTCACAATCTGGCAGACTTGCGCGGCGAGTGAAAGCTCGCCCCACGACAGCTCCATTGATATGTTGTCGGGTCTTGATTCATCCTCCGCCATGGCATTGTATATGCTGGACAAGTGGAGCGCCTGGACAGTCGACAAAGATGGCTTAACCCAGACGGACTGCAAGCTCATCGCCGCGCGAGCAAACTGCTCGTGCTGCATTCCTTCCGCGATGCTGGGCTCGTTGTTGAAATCGACAAGACAACCGATAGCGAAGATCATGTAGAGGAGGGCGAGGTCATGGGGCCCGCTGTACTCTATTGCTGTGCCGTCCTCAGCCTGGACTGGCTGGCCATAGATGAAGGGCAACATTTCTTCCATGATCTGCTCTGTCGTGACCCCCCGAAAAATCCAAGCGGCATGTTCGATGTAGAGCTCTGCTAAATGACGCGCATGCCCGTACGAGGGTAGGTGCTCGAGCAATGACTCGTGTACCTCAGAAGTAGCGCCGGTGAAAGTGAATGGGAAGGAGTCCGAGGCTCGCACTATTCGTTCAGACATAGGCGGAGTCCTAGAGGTGCGTGGTGACTCAGCAGGGTCACTGCCGTCCCAAGTGGTAGGCTTCGTTGGGTCACGGTCATCCTGATAGACACATGAATGCGCAGCACGGCGCTCCTTGAGACTTTGACCTACCACAAGTAGGTACTGTAGAGGAATTTAGCAAATCAAAAGGAGACACGTACATGGAGCAGCCTACCTCTGAACCCCCTGTAGGTCCGAAGAACGTAGAGGAGGCCCCATGATCTGATAGATTTAACATTCCGAACGAGTCGAGCACATTGCGGGGTCCAGTCGGCACTTGTTCTGACATGGGCGAATCTTGCTTCATAGCCTGGATATCGTCCTCAATGAGCAAGGGATGGGGCTGGTCGCAGCACTTGGCTTGAGTAATCGCCAAAGCGTCTTCCAATTCCCGCACCCTCTCGCTCATCTTCGCAATGCGACGATGGAGGTGCTCCGTCGCGGCAAGGACGAACCTGAGACGCCGTTGAGCCTCCACTTGTCAAGAGAGTGAACGAATCTAACCGTGTTCCTTGGCCAGTGGCGAGGCTCCCTACCATAGGTCAGACTGCCACACACGAAGCCCGTGTGTCACGATGACGCACCGTTTGGACATAACGCTGCACACCCTCTCCGCTAGACCCAAAGTAAGTCTCCTGTCCTACCACGACGTGTAAAGTGCTCGCGCACCTGGCACGACTGGCATGGGATGGTCTTGTCACACCGAATCTAACGCTCGGGTTCAGCCATGCTATGACCGCACTCGTGCCATGCATTGCTAGAAGCGTACCTTGAGTCTGCACGCGATATACGGATATGTCAATGGATTTGTCTTACGAGGTGAGAGAATGCGGTGATCGCACCTTCGACACTCCGCGCATGAGATCTCCCCTCTGCTCCGCTTAAGCTCAATCTCACGTGCATAGGTGCTGCTTTCTGCCTTGATGTCTTCGCTTTCTTTGCGGGCGATGCGACGCTGACGAGTCGCTGGGTTTTGTTTCTGGGGAGGGTCTGCGGGCATGAAGGAGGAGAACCGGCGCCGGCGGCACGAGAGCTCTGAGCTATGTGGCGGAATCAATTCAGCCCAGCGGCGAGGAAGAGTATATCTGAGATCGGGCAAGAGGCACAATCAGTTGGGTCGAGCGATGGACGGACTCGGGTGGCGGGCGAGGTTGCGCGGAAAGCTTTTATATGCCTCCCTCACCTTCCTCTGCCGCCAGCCTCTCCTCGCCAAACGTTAATCATCCCGCCGGTCGACCTCTTCTCAGCCCAGCCAGCAGGCGAAGCCATTCTCTGATCTTGCGCCGCCTTGACGTTCCTGAGAATCCCAGTACCAGCCATGTGTCCACGGCACGCATTCTCTCCGTGCGATCCCCCAATCGTCCCACAAATCTTATCACGCTGCACAGAGTGCCCCCGGGCCCCGGCTTCTACGGTCATCATCATCCGTTGTCCCTCTACACGCTCCGAATTTGTCGCGTCCCGCCCGGGCTGCAACCCTGGCAAAAGCAGCTCAATGCAGCTGCCATATCCTCACGAAGGCAAGCATCGATGACCATGGTTTGCGGCTTGCAACGCCCGTGCACATACTGAATGATGGAAGCATCACAACGCAGAGTGAAAATGTTCGCTTCCGTCAACACCCCGTGGAGATTTGTCGTGATCTCGGTCGCACCGTCGTATCGTTCCTGGCCAACCGCAGAGATACGTCGGGCGATTGTTGCTTGATGGGGCGACCAAGGAAGCAAGACCGAACTAAGTTGGGGAGCAACCGACGGGGCTGGAATGCGGAGGCACCGGTAGTTTCACCTTCTTCGAATCTTGACCAATAATATTCCGAGTACAGTGACCGCTTGGTCTCGTCAGACTCAACTGGAGAATCTCGAGCGCTCTCTTCTAGCTTCGACAATAGGCTGAAGGGTTTATCCGCACAGGAAGGCCGATGGTGGGGTTAAATCGACCTTGAACGGTAAGTTGGGATGAGGACCATTTGATGCTGCTTGAATTGTTTCGACTCCGACAGGAACGAGACAACCCTGCAGGCCCCTGCATGTGCATGTGCTCTAAGAGAGCGTAATATTGGATCGTGCAACAGTTCAAAGTGTCATGGCATCGCGTGTGTACGCTATCCCTATTATGTTGGTTCATCATGTTGACCTCCGAAGTAAGGAGACAACGAGCGCACCGCAGAAGCACCGCAGGGTAGCGTGGACACCGAAGAGTCTATAATCACCGCTATCTGCTTCATTTAGAATTGCGAGGCGGCTAGTATATCACACTAACGCTGTTTAGTACGACTCGTGCGCCAGATGCGACTCATCTGAGTATATATGATAGGTTGGACTCACGGGAGAAGGTCGACGGGCGCGATCTCACGGCCCCAGAGGTGCAGGACAATCGTAGCAACGCCTTGCGGCTGCCCAACTGCTGCCTCCATTCAGTGAACTACTAACTCTGATACATGAAGACGCGCTGTCCTCACCGGAGGCACGCTCTGTATACTGCTAGGGCCCAGGGGGAGTGTGACAGCTCGATCAAGATGTATGTACGGAACCTTCACACATGAAGAGAAGGGCATATCGGCGGCGCGAATGTGGATGCTTCGTTACTCATCTCATGCCACGCGCGCAGTACGCCCGCCCGCTACCGGAAATCTGGACATCAGCATGATCAGGATATACTCCGAGAGCCAGTCACCTTCCAATCGCCTACGTCCAATACAGCGCTTTCGACTTGAGAGGACTCGTCGTGCGGTTGGACATGAACAAGAGGCCTGCTCCGTGGGTCCCGAGGCTCATATGTTTATCGTCTTGCGTCAAACGAGGTTGGGCCGGGGTGAGTGTTGGGCTTTATCGCCAGGAACAATACATTCAGTCAGTCAATACATTGCAGTAGTCGAGTAACATGATCCGGTCTACTCAGGACGAGTGATCTAATCGTACAGTGAGGAGTGAGAGAAGTCCCAGAGAATACCCGCACTGCGGCACTCCCGGTGCTCAAGTAGAGTAGAAGCCCGAGTCGCTGAAACACTCCGCTGGGTTGGATGGTGTCTGCAGCCGTACAGCATCTGGCGACGGTAAGTCAATAACGGGTCAACGACGCGGACGTCAATCACGAGGACACATACTGAAATAGGTATGCGCCATAGCCTCGGCTGCGGTAAGCCGTTCCCGGTGATCAAAACGTAGCAACCTGTCGACAAGGTCTATAGCCTCTGGTGTCGCTGTCGCCCGGTTGTCAGACGTGACGAAACGTGTCCAAGGCTGCCTGACGTAACTGCAGATTCGGGTCAGTATGACACAGACAGCTCACAGGAACTTGGCATACGGGTGCAACAAATCGTCGCTTGCGTTGACAAGACGCACACCGTAGGTGAACAGGTAGTTCTCGAAGCTGTCCGACCCGAGGACCTTCACGATCTTTGCCAGTTGATCCTCATTGTCTCTGCCACGGAAGAAGGCCTCTCTGCGGAAAACCTGTTAAAGCAAAGCGGTCGGATCCTGGACCATGAGAAGACTCTGACATCCCGCACCAGCGCAGCCAGGATGCAGCCAACGCTCCACAGGTCGAGGCTATAATCGTACTTTCGATACGCGACTAGAAGTTCCGGGCTCTTGTACTGTCTAGAACCCACACGTGGAGGGTATTCGGTGCCAGGGTGATAGAATTCGGCAAGTCCCCAGTCAATGAGCCTCAACTAGCGCTCTCTGGTGAGTCATCGGTGCCATTTAACCGTTGTATAACTCACCTTGCGGCGTTCACGATCAAACACGATGTTGCCTGGCTTTACATCTCGGTGCATGATACCCCGAGCATGCGCGAAGTCCAGTGCCTAGACGACTGTATAAGCTCAATATCAGCGCACGCTAATAGATACATACCCTGAGAACCTGGAATGCGTATTGTTTGATCTCCAGCTCCGTCAGAACACAATACAAGTCCCTCCAATCTGCACTCTGGACGTGTTCCATCACCAGGCTATGGGAGCGCGAGCTGTATTCGCGCACGACGTCCACCAGACCGACTATGTTCGGTCCGCCAGAGAGGTTGCGAAGAATCTTGATTTCCCGCTTGATCTTTTTCTTCGCTATCGGTTTCAGCACTTTGATTACCACAACATCCTCGTTTGATGAATCTATGCCTTCGAATACCTGTGAAACACCGTCTGTGAGCAGCTACAACGGCAGAAACTATCTACGCTAGCTTGGAGCGTACATCCGAGTACTTGCCACCGCCGATCCGCTGGATAATCTCGTAACGATCTGGCACGTTCCAGTCTATCTTCATGCTCTCTGCAAAAGAGCCGTCTAGCGAGGATCTGCCATGCACAGGAAGTAAATGAACGAACCATAATCGTACCACGCAGGTCCAAGTATCGCGTTCACGTTGGCATACACACGGGCCATGGTGGCTCTAGGAGGGTCTTTCTCTGGGTAGACGCGTGGGTTGTGTGCCGGCCCCGGGTACGTACGTATGTCCAGGAACTGTCAGTGGTCAAAGGCCCCGGCAGCAGCAGTGGTCGTGCCTTCAAGCTTCAGCGACGACTGAAAATGTCAAGAGACATAGGTAGTGGCACAATTGCGCGACCGATGCCACGACATGTCAAAGACATGCGGCATGATGATGTTTGCGCTTGACAAAGGAGGCAGTAAAGGTGCCGCTCTGGGAGACTGGCGTCGGAGCCTAGTGTGACCCGAAGATACCGAGGCGCTGATAAACTCTACTCGGTGTCGGACAGTTGCACGCGTAATTTTCATAACTGACGGACCCTCCAGGGCTGCACGATATCGCCGGGAAGCTAGAGTAGGTTCATAGAGTATATGTGTGCCAATACTCCTTCGGTCGCGGAGACGGCAATTACAAGTTGTACAAACACACACAAACAGCAACCAGTTCATCCTCGCAGACGCTTACAGTCTTTGAGTTAGAGCGACCCTGGTGGCGTTGTGTCTCAGCCTCTGTAACAGGTTCCTGCGATTGGCGCATGGAGCGCTTCACTTGGGTCAGTCATTGAGAAACGGGACGTGGTATTGGGGCCGCACTATGAGTTGTATGTAAGAAGGTTCGTACACGGTTCACAGAATTCAGTGAGTATGGTTTGGGGCCCACGACTCGCGGGTTTTGCCGCAGAAGCCCCAGCATCTCCCACTGAGTCCCAGAGAAGCATGCATGTCGCACGGCGTGACCTGCGGGTTGCTTGCCAACTACCACATTGCCTGACCAGAGGAGTATGCGTTGCTCATAAACGGCCGACCTTACCACTCATAATCCCCTGTTGCTTGACGATACCCATCCTAGACCATAGACTCCGCTGCCGTCATGGCCCCAATGTTCGAGACCGCAAAGGTACTACTTTTTTCTTCATCGGGTCAACGCTAGCACTAATCATCACTAGTCTTTTGCTGATGTTCCCATTACGGAAGACGGGGTCGAGACACAGTCTTTTCTCGTGGCGACCACCGATTTCCTCAACATGTTTGGTATGCTGGCTATCTCTGCCACTCACGACACCTTCTGACGTTTCGTAACCCTCGCAGATCTACTGGGCCGCGGCGTATTTGGCTTTGTCCAGTCGGACATGAGAGGAAATCTCGCTGTCAGTCTTGACGACAGCTTAGCCGATGGTGCATTTGACTGATGATTCACTACAGGGCGTTCGCACTCGGTACGAAGCCACCCCCTCCCAATCGACGACCCTCGAGAAGCTCGTAATCTGCGCAAACGCAGACGAAGAGCGGCAATCGGTTCCCTGTCTCGTACGACTCATGCGGTGAGATATGTTTCGCCGTCTCGCCACCTCGGCGCGGTGGGCCATTCTCATGTATGTAATCTCACTCGGCTTTGACATATGCAGCGGTCTTCTGTTCACATGTCAGGCACTCCAGAACATGCAAAGCGATAAGTCGACGGAGCTACATGTCTGCTTTAAGAGGTCATATGATGTCGTCTTGAAGCACCACCACACGTTCATAATCCGGTCGGCTGTCGCAGTACGTGGCTATATCGTGTCCGCGTCTCATTCTATCTGATTGTCGGACATCTACTCACATTGCCGGGCTTCTATCTATCTATCGTCCACGCCACAATGACTGAATTGTTAGGTGGCGATGAAGGCTATCCCGTACCGACACGATTTCTACAATCGTTTGGCCCAAGGTGGATCACATGAGATCTTCGACGCCGAGCTAGCGAAGTGGCTCGACGCATTGGACGTCATAGTCAAGAGAATCAAGACCTTCCTCGAGGAGGGGGGCTACGGCAGGATCTGATCCGACGAGTATTTCGAGGCTTTTGGCTTCCGTGTCTGGCTGATTGTCATGTCATTGCGATTTCTGGCAGCACACGTACCGGAACATTGTTTCATCGCCCCCGGTGGCGTCGCGAAGCAGGAAGTAGACGCTACTAAATTGCCAGCAAGTGACCTCCCAAAGAGATCCACGGTTTGTACTGGCCATGAGACGCCACACAGAAAAGTGATCGTTGTAATGCGGGAGGACATCTCGGTGGGGGTGTCGGGGCCGTCCGCATGCAGTCAAGAATCGAGGATCCGGCGGGATCGAGTTCGACCGCAACCGAGGTCGACGTCGGATTTCTGAGGTAGCCGATGGCTTGCACACGCTCACAGCACACGTTGGGTACACTGCTGATCACATCTCCGGCAGTAGATGTTCTATGACCGCGACACGGCCAACCAGACCATCATCCGTCTACTGCAGTTTCGTCGACATTGACGCTATGACAGCTGTCATGCAGTCAATGTAACGGACTTCCGAAGAGATGTTGTTTGACAGCATCTCTTTGCGTAAGGTCTACTATATCGGCGGGCTTGGTATTCTGTGGAGAGCAGTCAAACGCTGCTCCGGTGATATTCGCCCAGCGCAAATGTCACACGTACGGAGGCAAGAGGACGTGGCAGAAGGACCATGCTCGCCAACGTTCCATTGTGATGGTACGACAGAAGGCCCGCCACGGTAGGCAGATCTTGGGTTTGAGTGGACGGGAAGGGCCACAGAGCTGTGGACGACCGGACCTGCGATGAATGAAAAGCTTGAGCAGGACAGTTCCTTGCTCTTCTGGGGTTCAATTTAACTTATCGACTGGGCGCCTCGCGGTCACCGTGACTATTTCTGGAGCTTCGCCAAGCGGCCAACATATGAGATGACGGGGGTCGGAGACATAGCATCGCAGCTTCGAGTGTTGCGTGCTGCGACACGTTCGGCTAGCGGGACAGTGGGGGACAAAACAAATGACGGGGTGGCACGGCGACCACATGGTCTCGATCTTGAATCAGGAGGCTTCCCATATTAGGATGAGGAACAGCTTGTTCGGTGGCATTTTGATCTTAGTCCTGGGAATGTTGTTCTTTCTGTTTTCCGGAATTCCGGAATTTTCAATTCAATGTTGTCGCTTCTTTGTCGTGAAGCCATATATTATATCTCTCCGTTCACGTCAACCCTACTCCTCCTCCTTCTGACCGCCATCCGTGATAGCCCGCAGTGTCGCCTACGCCCGTCGGCCCTGCCCACGCGTACCGTAGTCACTCGCCATAAGCGGGCGTAGATCGCGATAGTATTCAAGTGAGAACGCATGCTCGTGGCGCAGAGCTTATTTCAACTTATTTCGAACCTTCTCTCCCCTCAGGCCTCCCAGACGATGCCCGCAGCGATGTCTCCAGCAGCGATGTGTGTGGCTTACATCTGATTTTGGGCATCATCTAACGGCATTCTTCGTTGCAGTACTCCACTCAAGCGGAAGGCGCATCATACCGCCGAAGACGCGGCCCTCGACGCGAGCGATGTGGCCCGGGATTCGTCTGAGGCTCCCAGCGATGATAGCGATACTCGCCCAGCCAAGAACGAGTATGAAACCGGTCGCGTCAAATGTGGATGCGGTCAAGAAGTCTCGTTCAGAGACGAGGCCACCGGCGGCTTTACCCTCCAACTTTGGGAAGCACACCGACTCAAGTGGTAGGTGGTGATCTGTGCCAGGGATGCTCTCACAGTCCGGTGTTGATGCCCTTTTAGTCCTAATGGTTCGCAGCCACAAATAGCGCAGGCCGTGGCCCAGTCGCCGCAAACGAGGCAGTCAGCAGACGCTTCATTTGACACGGAACCCCAGGCTAAGCGGCGGCGCTCAAAGCGCACCGAAGAAGAGCGCATTGAATATCTGCGCAGCGATCCTTATGTTGCTCAGTTCGAGGCATACCGTGTCTTGTGCGCATGCTGCGATAAGTGGATCAGGCTGCGACCTAACTCGACGTACTGCTCGATTCCATGGGACGCTCACCGTAAGAGCTGCCTCGCGAAGAAAGCGTAAGTTGTCCGCGATGTTGTTGCACGCCGACATTGACATGTTTGTTCAGAAAATATTTCCCGGCTGGCGCTCAGACGGTTTGCGACGACCGGGGTGCCATCTTCGCTGCGGACCCCAATGTACGCAAATTCGACTCGGAGCGTGTGCTGTGCAGGAACTGCGAAGGCTGGATCAGCATTGGCGTGGTCGACAATGAGCAGGCCTCCAAGATCTGGCAAGATCACCGTGGCTCCTGCCAGCGCAACGTTTTCTATGGGCAGGGAGGCAGTAGCGTGGTTATGAGGTACGCGTTATAGTCCATTAGTCAATTGTCTATTCTACAAACTGAACCTGGGCGGCAGAGTTGAGTCCAACGCTGCTAAAGACGTACCACCGCCCCCTAAGCACTTGCTGGCTCTGGCCTCTTCGTCCTCGCTCCCTCTTCCAGCTCATACTCCTTCGGCGCCTGGGCCGCTGAATGGTACATCTTCCGGCTCTACCTCTAGCAGCTCTGCCCCACCCCATCACGCCACGTCGTTCAAAGACTTGAGCCCTACCAACCCGGAACCACGCCGCCGCACAGCGGAGCAGCGTGCGGCCCAGCTACGGGCGGATCCTCTCGTCGGCGAAGTCGAACCCACCCGCGTCTTCTGCACGATGTGTCGGAAATGGGTGCAGCTCCGGCAAGATAGCACGTACTGTTCATATCCTTGGGAACAACACCGGGACAAATGTCTTAAGCGACAGTACGTACGATCAGTCACGAGAGCTCTACATGATTAGCTGAGCAAGTCATCCGTACAGGCAAGCACGTACACACAAGGACGGCGAGCTGGGTCACTTTAGCATGCACCCTGCTTCTGTCGGGCCTCCTGATGTCATGATGCGAACAGTAGAGGGAGGAGGTGGCCTCGGGGATGCGGACACCGAGGATGAGACGGAGTCCACAGAAGGCAGGGCGGTTGTACTCGAATGGCATGCACATCGCGAAGGTAATGGCTCGGTGCAGGCCGCAGCGAAGCATGTGGCTCGAGCCCCGCTGAGGCCAGGTGTAGGCCCGCGTGGCTCCTCTTCTTCGACCATCGATGGGTCAGAAGGGCCGTGGGCGGACAGGGTGGATGTCGATCGCCCGTCTGCACGCATGGCCGATCTTCACACGTCGAAAGGACGGTATGTCTTCTCGCTAGCCGTACCGAGGGCGGGCCTAACATGTCGCTGTCGTAGGTTTGACTATACCTTCCGGGCTGTGTCACATCTGTTCAGCTCGACATATGAGCCGTCGGATGAGCTCACTATAGCCTCACTGGTTACATACCTCAATGCCGCGATGCCGCCTGACAAACACGAGGATTTCGACACTGCTGAAGTTACAAAAGCGGCGATGGCTTTGCAGGCACGCGGACAGTTCGTCCTCGAGGGTGACGTCCTCCGCATCAAGTCCTGAATGGACCTATCTTCCATTTCTTGGTCCGAGACCGCGGCCTCGCTATATCATGCACTAATTCTTGCTGTACACGTCTTCAGCTCCATGCCATCATGATGTTGTGTGGGCTTCGACTTCTGCTCAGGGTACCCTTGTTCCTTGCCCCTGTATCTCGCACATTGGACATTCTTGTCGAGTTCTCCGTCATACAAGTCTTGTGTAAGAATATGCGCCTCGTCGGCATGGACCGTATGGCCTTACATTGCACGTATCTGGTATGTAGCATGATTGAGTGGCGATAGGATAGAGTATAGGAATGAAATTGCTCATTCGATGGGGACTTCGCGGGAGTCGATTGGCTTGTCAACCGACGTTCTCAATACACTTTCGACAAGCTCATACGTACACACAGGTAATTGGCGACCCATCTCCTCCAAGACTCAGATGCAGAACCGTACCTGACAGGAGCCTCTCTGTATGAATGGTCGGGGATGATAAATTAGTCCGTCGCAACCGAACAATTCTTCCGAAAACCTTACAACACTGTCGATGCAATTACCGCCCTGGTACACGGCGGCAGCCTGACCTTGCCCCATATGTTTCGCCCTCTGTCTGGAGGGCCATGCGAGTCAGTAATGGCGGATCGTACGCCACACCGAGCGTACCGCGGCAGAAATATCTCGTACGGGCCACCTCTGCTTGCTGCACCATGCCCCGATGCCGGTGTGGTGGCGTCACTAGAACCAAACCCTTAGCAAACATGGGTATGGCTACGACTCGTAAGAGGCTTTCCGGCGTCGTCGTTCACGGCCACGGCCGGAGCGCCCGCATGATATCATGGCCCGGTCGGCGGACAATGGCCCGGTCGGCGGACATACAGACGCACACTGCTGTATAGGAAATAGTCCGTTCCCGGTACTGCGGGCACCGTTAGTCACGGTGCGCGCATAGACCGGGCAGGCGGCGCGCACGATCGCAACGGCTGTCGACCCCTCGCCGCGGCTCCATCGATGCGGAACTTGCGGTCGCGACAGATGAACAGTAATGCACATACTAATAGCAGTGCCACAGTGTGGCGTAGAGAGCGGTGCGGTAGGGCGCACCTACGACACGGTGCCTCTACGCCGTCGTGACACGTCCGACGCTACTCTCCTTTGGTCGACCTCGCCCACGGCAGGGACTCAGGACGGAGCGACTCGGATGACATGGTGCTCCAAATGTCGAGCGTCCGGAACAGCACCAGCGGTTATGCTAGCAGACGCACATGGCATGAGCAATGTGGCGATATCAGGCGCGAATTGGCGAAAGTCGCGGTGCCATGGCTGTTTGCACTCTCTAAGTACGAGTTTCAGCTGATTGTATCTCCATGTTATCTCGGAGCAGAAAAGCAGGCGCACGCAGCGTGGTTTGTGCGGTCGCTTTACAAAGCAAGGCGCTGAGACACCATATGGGGGCACTGATTGTGGCGAACAACAACATGGATTGTTTTGCGTAACTTTGTGCGTAGGGTGATTGGTAAGGTTGAGAGGCGCTACTATTTCAAACATGCCTGAAGATTCTGCCAGTGAGCGACTTCGGCTCGTGACCATATCTGCCCTCAGACAAACAACTCACAGGGATTGATATGACACCCGAAGTCACCGCGCGGGTGCATCTCTCCATGCCAGCGATATACGGGCAAGACTAGTATCCGGATCGATACAGCACGGCTGCGGCTTGCGTCGCGCAGTGCTTACCGCAGTATGGGTTAGCTCCATTCAATGCAATATTATTTTCCAGTGGATGAGCCTTCCCGTTCACCGATATGGACTCCAACGTGCTGACTGGAACCTGGGCTGGATGAGACATCTAGCGACGCATCTTCAACGCGGCAAGGTCTACACAAAATACGATACTTCGCATATCTAGCTCTTTTGAACATGCCATCACAGAATGTAGATGCTGAGACGATGGCGAATGTACTCACATTCATCCACGCGGATGACAGTCCTGTCGCGATGATGTCAGCATCTGTCGCGCTCAGTAGAAATGTGGACAGTCGTTGATTTACCAGCCTTTTCTCCGTGTAATGCATGACGTGCGCCGATACTAGGCAGAACAAATATTGGGTGCGCCTGAGTAGACTTTTCACCCGTTCCGAGGAGCAGTGCATGTTTCCAGTGTACAGCGTTTCCAAGAGGGTTTGTGTTAGCTTGCACAAGCATCATTCTTTGGTGCCTCTTCATTACACGAAGACTAGTACGTATTCGTTAAGATTCGTTCCAGTAGTGTGACATTCATGCGATTCGGTCTATCCGACGGAGTGCTTGCAGCGCAATGATGGTTGGATAGCCCGGACGCGACGCTATTTCAATCGCAGCCCCACACAGTTGCCAGAGCAACTAGAGGCCTATGCGCAAGCCGACACTGTTATTGTTATTTGAGCTACACCTGACAACAAAGGGGTTACGACCTAGAGACTTAGCTCAGGATGAACGACTCGAACCCAGTCTCCGACGTTGCAGACCGTAAAAGCCGACAAGTGTCTTTTCCGCGAACCGGGACGTGGTCGGGGTTACCACCCAATTATGTAAGATGCCGCCACACGGCAACTCGGCGCGTCTTTGATGCAAGTGCCACGGAGTTTGAAACAAGTTCGCATCGTGCGCACTGCGCGGGCGCGACCCTACTAGACCGAGTCTTCCGTAGCTCTCAACAGGCTAATGGTAGCCTCGGGGCGCCACCACCACCACTTCCTGTGCTCATGGACGTGGGTGATGAGATGTGAGCGTTGGTGCTTGACCCTATTTGTGAACTGAATCAGACCTTGTTTCAGCGGATCCGACTCGGGTGTCACTACTAGTAGTGCGGGCCGTGGGCGTTGATAACAGCGGCCAGCGTAGTCGTAGTCGAGGTCGGACGTGCAGTCACAGCAAGCCGATATCTAGACGAACGTGTCACTCTCAATTATGTTGTGTGACTGAAATCATTGCCGAGGGCAACCTACGCCAGTAATAGTCCACATTATAGCGAAGCTAAGCCCAGCATGTCAAGTGTACTGTTTGTAAGTCTTTACCTCGTCGGATTCCTGGGACAGAAGCTCTGACGCCACCACTTGGAAGGTTGGAGCAGTGCAGTAACACTCGAGAGTTTGTGCCACCCATTCTGACTTTCAGCAGGATTGTCGGTGACCGTACCCGTGAAGGTAAGATCACTCGTTATATTGTATCAAATCTGCTTACTGGCCACATGCATTATTCTCCCCCGCGGGTCGTGGCTGTTGCAGCAACTTTTGCTAGGGCCGTTACACCTCGCAAATTGGAATGGCTGTGAACCACATGCTGTTGGCCTTAGCAATCCCGAAAGTAGCATTGAGCATCGGCGCGTGAGTCATTTTTGCTCTAAGCTAAGCTGATTCTAGACATATCACATCCTGCTCCGCCACTACCTTGGTAGTTCGGCCATCGTGTCACTTCCGACACAGTGACCCACTTACTGCTGAAACTACCGTCGTGTCCACATCCAAGACCACCTGCGGAGTATAGCAGGGACCCTGTGTCATGTACGACCAAGGTCAGGTCTCGCCCTTCGGCGTCCCATTCTGCTTGATATAAGAAGTTGTGCGAAATGCCCGTCATCTTCATCCTCAGTCTCGTCACATACGGCAATACTCACATTCTGAGGATGGCCTTCACCGCTATCTCACTCTTTCTTGCTGCACTTGGCGTGATTAACACTGCCTTTGCGCAGAGCGCAGTCATCGGTCCAGTCACAGACCTCGATATCATCAACGCGGAGGTCAACCTCGATGGCTTTCCGCGTCAGGCCGTGCTCGCTGGAGGCACCTTCCCTGGGCCCCTTATCAAGGGTAACAAGGTGGGGCTCAAAGTTCTGATACTACCGATACTCGATTGACATGGTGCTCTTAGGGAGACAACTTCCGTATAAACGTACACGACTTCCTCTATAATGAAACTATGGACGTAACCACTACTATTGTTAGTACTCAGTGCCCGCTTTCACTCCATGCATTCTAATTGAATTGTTGATCACGACATATCTCCAAAGCACTGGCATGGCATATTCCAACGTCATACCAACTGGGCCGACGGACCAGCATTCGTGACCCAGTGCCCAATTGCTCCCGGTAATTCCTTCCTGTACAACTTCACGGTCCCCAATCAAGCTGGTAAGCACCAAGCACCTCTCATAATGCCCCGGTACCGATGCGGCCGCTTCAGGCACCTTTTGGTATCATAGTCACGAGGGGCTTCAATACTGCGATGGCCTGCGCGGGCCGTTCGTCGTATACGATCCAGAAGATCCTCATCGTGACCTGTACGATGTGGACGACGGTAAGTGTCAACTAGCCGTCTCTATACTGGCGGCACAGTCTCACCATGGTCATCAATTCACTATACAGAATCCACCGTCATAACGCTCGCTGACTGGTATCATGAGGCTGCAAGCCTGATCGTTCCACCTGCGTAAGTGCGAGTCCACTGACGGCGTTGCACATACTCACGACTGCTGATCATACAGGGACCCTGATTCTGTTCTTATTAATGGCCGGGGCCGACAGGCGAACGACACAACGTCACCTTTGGCAGTGATCAACGTCGAGTATGGTAAACGGTATGGCACCCTGAAAGTAAACTTTCATTGCGCGTATCTCAGCCTGCTGCAGGTATCGGATCCGACTTATCTCCGTCTCATGCGATCCCTACTTCAATTTCACTATCGACGGCCACAACTTCACCATCATAGAGGCTGACGGGGAGAACACGGACCCGTTACCTGGTGTCGATCAGATACAGATCTTTGCCGCGCAGAGGTACTCTTTCATTGTGAGCTTCACTCAGGCTGGTCACATTGGGGAGGCCAGGCTGATGCCCGTCTATGCACAGCTCGATGCCAACCAGCCAATCGATAATTACTGGATTCGAGTCATCCCAGAGCAAGTCGGCGCCAACGGAACTGCTGCGACTCCTCCTGGTCTCGCCGTTCTGCACTATCTGGGAGCGCCCCCTTTCGATCCGAAGGCTAACGCCAGTCAGGTACCGATCTCCGTGAACCCGCTTCTGGAGCAGAACTTGCACGCGCTTGGCGCTACGGGGGTGGTATGTCATATCCAGCTAGGCTCATTTCGACGATGGTGCGGTCGCTGATGCTATTTCTGCAGCCTGATCTTGACCCGAGCTGCGCGGAGTGTAACATCACTCTTGATTTCACATTTGTGAGCACCGCTCTCTGCGCAGTGTACGTGCATCAGAGCTCATTTTGCGTATGTGTACGCCCAGAACACGCCCCTCTTCTTTGTGAACGGCGTCACCTACAAGAGTCCAACTGTCCCAGTGCTCCTGCAAATTCTCAACGGCAGCTTTACCGCGCAGGACCTCATGCCGGAGGGGAGTGTTTACACTCTGCCGCGTAACAAGACGATCCAGATCAACATGCCGGGCGGCGTGTTGGGCATTCCGCATCCGCTTCACTTGCACGGTGTAGGTGTCCTGCATACATGCCGAACGAAGTGCCCCTAAACCCACCTCGCTCTAGCACTCCTTTTCTGTTATCAGGAGCGCCAACAGCGATGAAACAAACCTGTACAACCCTGTTCGCCGGGACACCGTGAGTATCGGAACGAACGGCAGCTTTGTCGCGATCCGCTTCACGGTCAGTCGCGCGCTCCGTCGTATTTAGAGCACTACTCACTATTTGTCCACAGACTGACAACCCTGGGCCTTGGTTCCTGCACTGCCACATTGACTTCCATCTCGCTGCCGGCTTTGCTGTGGTGATGGCAGAGGATCCGATGGACGTCCCCGGCTACGTCAAACCCATTCCGCGTAAGCCACCATCCCCTTGCCTCCCCTTGCCGGTCTCAGACTGACACCTTGCGCTAGCCGCCTGGGACAAGCTATGCCCAATCTATGACGCTCTGCCGGCGAATGAGCAGATACTGCAGCCTGAGGCTGCTAATTTGAGCACTTACCCGCAGAAGTAGTAGATTTGCGCTCTTCGTCCGCTCGTATGAACAGGAGGACAACGCTTCGATATCTAAACGCCCTCCATCCCTGGATCCCTTGCCATTTGTTCTAATCTATCGCTTATCTGTCTCTGCTATAGTATCATCGTAGTTACCGCCCCACTCCTCACCATACAGTACATAGCTTAAACGTATAGTCATACTTCCTGGAAACTTATGTATGGTTGCGATATACTATTAGCAGACGAACTGCAATACGCAGGGCCATGGTCTTGTTCGTAACTCTCACTCTGATGGTAGGAGCTCGCCCGGGGTATCCAAGCAACCCTTTTCATTTGCTCCTGATAGAACGCGAACTAAACCCTAATACCTTACACATGACTGGCAAAGTCTCAGATCTCAACGTAAACGACCGGCGTGGGGGACATATATTGGCAATTTGATACTGTACACTGAGCTACAACGATGGCCGGCTATGGCCGATTATACATAAAGCCCTCGAGCATAGTCTGCATCCTAGATAGACTCACATTGGGAGACGTCATTCGGCCACTGCCTACACATATGTCCGTCCAATACCATCACAGACAGAGCAAGGCTGCTCATCAAAGATGAGGAATGTTGTGATCCCACTGCCGCCACATCGCCAACACAGTCTTCCGCCCAACCGCGGGTCTCCTGGACGCAAGACCGTCGCGCCGGGCGGCGGATTGTCGGCCACCCTGACTGTAGGCCCTGGCCGGCCCTGCGCAGAGTCGAGGTACAGACCCATGGGTATGCCCCCGCCCGCGATAGGGAGGATCCGTGATGAGCTGCTCCCAGGGTAGCCGGACGCGCGCGAGAGGGATGACGCCCGGGAGGCTGGGGTAGACATACCCATGCTGGACATTTGTGGCGGCGTGAAACGTGGTAGCGGTCGTTGGTAGCTCAGACGTGCATTCGAGGGCGTGTAGGCGGCCTTCCAATCCATGGAGGTCAGCGGCCCGGCAAATGGACGAGCGTACTTCTCCCAACATTTGTAGCATGGCGTTGTAGGATCGTTATTCCGATAGCCCATGTTGTGACCTGCGGCGTGTACGCAGACAACGATATGTGAACAGTGATCGCACGAATGACTCGACGGACGTACATCGGCGGCACTCGTAAAAAGCGGGATAGACCAGCACCCTCCCATTCCGCATCAAAGGGTGGCCAGGCTTTGGTGTGGCCGTCGGTCTCCCATCGTCCTCATCCTCAACACGAGCGTTGCCAGCACTCGCTGTATAGAAATCTCGCGCGAAGTCCGATAATGGGCCCGGTGGTACTGTATCGCCGGGAGCAGTGCGGGGACGGTCTCGCGTCAACGATGAGTGCCTCGGGATAGCAGCGCCGCCGTGTGCTGGATACTGTCCCCAGTCACCTACCGACGCACTGGGTCGGTGTCCATTTGACCAGTCTGCTGGTGTGGGGGACAGGTAATGTTGAGGAACAGCCTGGGGTTGCTGGAAGGGCCGCCGGGGCCCGAGCTCGATGGTAGCCTCGCCGTGGAGGACGTCCGGTGCTGGGGTATATGCTGGAGGAAGGTCCTCTGAGATGAGGTCGTCCACAGGGAGGTGTGGTTCTGAGCGCGAGCCTCGAGGTGGAAGTGGTGGCGGCTCAGAACACTCTGGATCCCCAGGACGCTCTGGATCAGGGCAAGTCGAAGGTGAGCGTCGTCTATCGGATGTACCACCACCATCTGGCTGGGAGCCTCCGGTCGCGCTGGATGAGGCCGCCCGATGTCGGAAGGGGTTCTTGTCGGATGGCATGAGTTAGTTGAGGCGGGTTGCTGAACGGTGGCGCAGGCCGAGATTGTGGGGAGAGGCAACGGTCAGACGGTGACTACAGCACGGCAACAATGAGGCGAGAACCGTTTTATGAATGGGCGCTGCAGCACGCCGCCGTACCCCGGTATGAGAGTGTAGGTACAAGATGTAGGAACAAGAAGTGGCCGGCCAGGACAGGTGTTCTAAAGTGAGCTGCTGTGGCTGCGCACGCAGCAGGGCCCCGGTCTCCGTAGCAGCGACTTTTTTCCCTGAGGAACGGCGAAGTCGTGGGACGAAACAAGCCGACGGCGCAAGAATGCAATACTGCAATCTTCGATATGCATTCAGGTCGAAGGTGGTAATCGTCATAGTCTACAAGTTAAGCGGTAGCAATCTACTTTAGTTGAAGCCCCTGTCAAGAACCACTTTCTTTGCTACTCAAGCTCCTGAAAAACTCCGCATACGCATGCTCAATATCGAACAGAAGCTGCGAGGGATGATGCGATGAGCACAAGCGTGAGGGACACAAAGTCTTTACTCACCTGTCTTGATTGCTCTTCGGTGATCTCCTCTGACGCCTTCATCCCATTCAGCGTTATAAGCCTACGGGATCGTCATGACGTTGTCTCTGAGGAATTGGAGCGGGAGTCTTACCAGCTCACCATCTTCCCTCGACCTTCCCAGTCCTTGCTCCCCTTGAACCGCGCATAGCCGGTCACCAGCTCTTGCAAGATGGGATGCAGTTGATCTTTGGCACGGAAGCCCAGCTTGAGTGCATCCATGAAGGTAATGAAGTTCTGTCACATATCATCAGCGTGTGCAGAGGTGCAAGGCTCCTAATCAATTCCCACCTGAGTTGTCTCCGCTACCCATTTGCCCGTCTCAGGGCCAGCTTCACTAGAATGCTCGATTGTCGCGGGTACTCCAACCTTCAATCTATGCAGCGCAGCAGGATGATCCATCTTGGGCCATTAGCCTCATGGCGCATCCGACACTGGCGAGAAGACTCACTCGATACCGGCTCATGAACTGCCCTATCGAAGGTACATCGTCCCCAACAAGCTTGAGCATGGTCTTATACTGCGACAACAGTCTCGTGCATGCTGGTGAGTACCTCTTCACCGATGTTGCTAAGCACTCTCCGAACACTCAAGGGGAAAAGTGTACTCACTCCGCAGCCGTCACGGAGTCGCGCACGTACGCTCGCTCAAGATACTCCAGGGCAACTATGATGCCGAAGAGGGTCGCCAAAAGACCATACTTCTCCCTCTCCGCATTTGTAGAGTATAGTCTGACGTCTTCGTCGAGATTGAGCGATGAGGAAGCGAGGGACATGGCGGTCGCTTACACAACTTGCGCGCTCGGCGTTGTGGCAAGACTCAATCTCGATGCGATCAGGTCGAACCTCGGTGATACCCAGTGGTGCCCTGAAGAATCAGTGGGAAAGAAAGCTCTCTTAGACATGTTCTGGCAGCACACGACTGGGCCGCATACTCGCGTCTCGAGTGTTGTTATCGGGTACAGTGCAGCTAGATAGAACTGAATTTATTTTAGAGGTATATACACGCGATCTGTATGGTCAACAGCAAGACTATAAGCAAGAATAATTGATGTTGCGAAGGAGGGTTGCGACTGATACCAGTAATAATTAGTACGAGCTCACTATGGAGTCAAAGTTACAAAAGAGACGGAGTGGTGGGCTAGGCTGTGTTTCTGTTAAATAGATTGTTCGGGAAAATCAGTTGTGCGACGGCGCCTTGTCCCAGATTGGGCAGAGCTCATCCCAAGCTTCTATTATCGCCGTATCAGTACGTAGGGAACGGGAAAGAGCCTGATCAACCTGAGACTCACTGGGGATAGGAGCGACGTATTCAGCAACGTCCTCAGGAGCCTCCGCCAAGACGATGGCAAAGCCCAACGCCAAATGGAAGTCAATGTGGCAATGCATGATCCAAGGACCCGGGTTGTCGGTCTGCGCGAAGATGATCAGGGAATGTGGGGAGCCGTCTTAAGAGACAGACACACCCTGAAGCGAATGACAACGTTGTCGCCAGTGGCACCACCAACGGCCACGGTGTCGCGTAGAACGGGGTTGACCGTGTTCGTGGTGTCAGACCCCATGCTCTGGATGACATAGAAGGAGTGCTGTTGAGGGGGGGGAGAAAGGTCAGCAGTGTGATATGGCGATCATCGGTTAAGAGCTACAAACCCCGTGCAGGTGGATGGGATGGGGGCCACCAGTGACTAGGCCTGGCATACTGATCTCGATGGTCTGGTTGCGCGGCAAGGTGTACACGCTGTGGTGCGGCAGGAGCTCTTGAGCAGTGTATGACCCATTGAGGATCTGCAGGAGTACGGGGACAGTCGGGTTCACGTATGATGTGCCGTTGACCGTGAAGTCGACGGCGGTAAAGTTCTGGTCCCCGTCATTCCATCAGCTGTATGAGATAAGGTATACACAGAGAGGCACTCACGAAGGCGAAGTCGAGAATAAGCTTGCAGTCGTCGCATTCCTCATCGAGGTCAGGGACCTATTCGGCGGTGATAAATGTGTCTAGGGTGGTTTCATGGGACGAGGGTACGTACCGCGACGTCGCCATACGCGTGCAGGTTCTGCTCAAGGAGGGGGTTTACCGGGATGGGTGTCTGGCTGCTGTCGTAAGGATCCACACTCGGGACCTGCGCGCTTCCCGTTTGGTTGGTGTACCGCAAGATGGCCAGACCCAAGGACGTAGTCGTGTCGGGGTTACTAGTGTTACCCAACTGCAGCGGCGCGGCACGGATCCAGTAGTCGCCTGGCGTCTAGTTGGGTTCCAGCTGTGATCATCAAAGACATACGGGTCATGAAGAAGATAAGGCTGAGCGAACGGAAATACGCACCACGAATGAGTAGCGCTGCGCTGGGTAGATGCGGATCTGGTCGATGTCAGACAGTGGATCCGTGCTGGAGCCGTCGGCCTCAATGATCGTCATGTTGTGACCATCGATGGAGAAATCGAAGTATGGGTGGCAGGACATCGAGATGAGCCGGAAACGGTATCTGTAATTGTGTTGCAGCGATTGCGCGTATGGTAGCGACAGTACGAGACGCTTACCTCTTGGTAGGGTCGACCTCAATGACGGTGATCGATAGATTGGAACCATCGGGGCGGCCCAAGCTGTTGATCAGGGTAGTGTTTGGCGGGCTATCATGTACGTTAACATCTACTCATACTGCGACAGCCTAGAACTTACATTGGGCCGGGTAGGAGCTCGTGCGCAGGGGAGTGATACCAATCAGAGAGCGAGATAATGGTAGTATCTGCTACAAATTGTGGCCTTGCCATAACGAATACTATGAGGTCAGCTTACCGTCATCCACATCGTACAGATCCTTGTGGGGGTCATCCGGATCATAGATGACCAGCGGACCTCGGAGACCGTCGCAATATTGCACACTTTCATGGCTGTGGTACCAGAAAGTACCTGGAATGGAGTGAGCTTGCCGCGGGGATCCGCTGCAGGAGTTATGGGACGCACCTGCTTGGCCAGGAGCGGTGAAGTTGTACAGGAAAGTGTTATCAGGGATGATCGGGCACTGAGTGACAAATGCCGGTCCGTCCGCCCAATTGGTGTGATGTTGGTCAATTCCGTGCCAATGCTGCCATGATTGTCAGGCGAAAGAAAAGGAGGGGTGGCATATGGTACGCACGACTGTGGTCGATGTGTTCATCGAGTTGTCATGCAGCTGATTGTTCACGTTGATCTGGAAAGTGTCCCCCTGCGAAGCCAATGTCATTTTACCACAAAATTACACGGGGGGCGTGACCACGAACCTTCAATCCGCTGATCAACGGCCCAGGGTGAGTACCGTTTGCCAGCACACTGTCTCGAGAGAATCCGTCCGGGGAGATGGCCTTGTTCACAATGTTCAAGGTGGTACTGGATAGACCTCCTTGGCCTGAGACAGCAATGGCGTTCAGGAAAGCTAGGCAGGAGCCAAAGAAAGCCGAATGACGGAGCATCGTAGACTCGGAATAGAGACAGAGTTGCCCCTTCGGTGATTTGAAGCTTAGAGTAGTGCTGTTGAGCAGTCGAGGAAAGGATTGGATGAGAAAGGGTGGTGAGGATGGTAGACTGTCGCGACTGACTCTTATATACCGTTCTTCGTCGGCCTCCACTGGTAGAACGGGCCCATTCCGACCCATAGCCTTGACAGCTGCTACATTGGTGGCTGGTTCTCCTAGTCACCGAACAAGAATGAGACTTCAGACGCTGTCACCAAAATAGGTCCACGTCGCTGTCCACGCGAAGGCCACTGCATTCCGCATCAACCACACAGTTGTAGCATGCCGACAAGGCAGGTCCATATTCGTCACGGCGTACCTATCTAGAACTGGGGAAACGCCAGCGCGATAGTCAGGACTCTAGAGGCGCGTCGTCGCCTTGTCCGTGCCGTCGGTGCGATACCATTCGCAGGTGCGTCAAGGATGGAATGGTTACGCACACCCTATGGTTTGACTTGAACGACGAGTTAGCTAATGAAACGTACTTCGCCAGAACTATGACAGTACCACCCACAACGGACGCTTTGCGGTACGAGTGCAGACGGGTACACTGAAGCCGCGTCACATAGTAGCTGCGGGCGTTCGGAGGCCATCAGGTACATTCTCGATGATCTGTTCCTGTATCTGTGAGGATGCCATCGAACATCCGGCGGGACTCTGTGGATGGAAGTACGTTGCTCAGTTTAGCACGCCAGATATGAAAATGCGCCGACAGACCCTGGGATATGACAGTTGTCGGATCGCAGCACCTCTGATAGCCATACGTTCCAGAAACAATATCGCATACTGGAGCACCCGCCCGCGGCAGCGACAACCCGTAACCTAAATTGGAGTCGCTTTTGCTATACAGGTCGTGGTACCTATGTCATCTCCGTCATTCTGTTGCGCTCTGAACTGACATATTCACCGTGTTTGAGTCTTCGAAAGCGCTGCACCTCGCACTGCGCCTCTGAAATTGCACGGGTGCAGACCCGTTCGAGACTGAGCGCGCTTGAGTGACACCTCGGAGCCGCATGGACTACAGAAAGGCAAGCTAAGTGCCGGCTCACTATTTCAGATTGCAGTGCCAGTAGACTTGTGTCGCGTGGAACACACTGAAGATGGGGAAGACTAGCGGTTGACATGGGCGTCGCGCTCAAGCATAAAGCTGGAAAAAAGTTGAAACTACGTATTTCTGGCGCTTAACGGCCCTCTGGCTTGATCGGGCGTGGGTGCGCGATCTAGATTATCGGGCCGACGTTTGAGAACCGAGTCGCACTACGCGCCTAATCGGGAAATAGCCGACGCTCCTAGGCCCCCGCTGCCGCTTGACGAGCTCTTTGTGCCTCGCAGACGGGACAACATGACTCGCTCATGCTGCGCCTTCACTCTCAACGCCCGTAGCACCACGTTGTAAGTTAGTTCCTACCCCGCTGCCCTTGTCGCTCCCCGTTGAACTTGAATGCAGGCGACCCGCCCTTCTATCCGTGCGGGTCTACTCAGGACCCGGGCAACTCATATATATGATTGTCCGTGCTGGTCGCCTCAATCACCCAATTTTCGAGCCCCTCCGGGGCTCGCTCACCCAATAACGGACAAGGGGTGACGGTTTGTCACGTCACGTGTGTTTATGTAACAGGGGTTTGTCACACCTTGCCCTGTGCCACGGACGCGTCTCACATCGCTCACTCGAGCACATGTAGAAGTACATTCAGTCGATTAGTATACAGTGTGATGAGAGCATCGGAGAGATGTGCAATGAAATGTGACAGATTGGTACAGAATGCCACTAACTCCTCGACGAACCAGCCTTCAACGCTTTCTGAATGCTCGCACTCGTGAGTAAGTACCACGGTTCACTGAGCTTGACCGTCGAGAAGGTCTTGTAGCGTGAACTTCCTGCTAGGGCATTATTGCCGAGGTTGTACAGGAGTTGAGATGGACGTGCATGGGTATGCAGATGCCCTTCCGTCCCGTCGATATAGCATGAGAAATGAGCTGTTGGACCGGTAACTTCGTCCTCTGATTCATCGCTCTCGGACTCCGATCCGGAATCACTTGTCGTGTTGCTCTGGAATAGATGAGTAACATGTCAGCTGAGGCAATGCAGATTCACTTTGGAAGCAGAGACATGCCTTTTCAATAGGTAAGTAGCACTTGAGCGAGATACCAGACAAGCCTACAAGACTTTCGGCCAATTCAATTGATCCATGTCGGCCACCGACCTTCTTGTAGATGTCAAGGACTTCACCAATGTAGGTTCTCGTCTCGTTGCGCATGATTACAAAGCAACCAAGCTTCAAGGGGTTGCACTGGTTGATATTCCTGCCTTGAATGTTTGGCACGTCTACGAGAATGAGTTCGAGTCAGGCTAGGTTTGATTATGAGTATATGAATAGCAACAACATACTGCTTTGCTTCTGTTCTGCGATCTTCTGAATCTTCTTGCTCTGTGTTTCGTATCGGTGCTCACGCGTAGTCTTCTCCCTTTGCAGCTCACTGTGCAAGACTTGTGTGATGCGTACACGGTGTGCGGCCTCTTTTACCGACATCTTCCCCTTGGCTCTTGGTTGTCGCTCAGCGTCCTTCCCGGTCATGACACCATCCAGTTTGCTCAGTGCAAACTTGGGGTCTAGTGCAATGACACGTTCTGACTTGACAGCTGTGCCTGACTGGTGCTTTTGACGTGCACGGAGCATGGCCGCCACTGACACCTTCCTGTCCTTGTCGAGGATCGCGCTCATCATAGCATCTTCGGGCAAAGCATCGCCGTTGGCTGACTGCGATGCTGTGGGAGCATGCGCCCGGGTAGCGTCTGGAATTAGGGAAGCGGTGACAGCCAGCGTGTCCAAACTGAGGCCTTCTAATTCAGTCCGGGAGGTTTCGTAGTCCTCGCAGAGGGCAGCATATCGTGCACAGTGTTGTGTAGAATCTTGTAGCCGCAAGGCCATGCTGGTAGCAGAGGGGTCCAGGCCAGCGGTAGCTGCCAGTGGTTCGTCAAGTATTGCGTCGTCAGGTTCCGAATCGTCATGCAGGTCTTCTTCAAGATCTGACTCCCAGGCAGAATCATCGTCGTCGTCAACAATGTCTGCCATCGTTCTCTTCCTGTGTGCCTGAGAGCGGTACTTGCTATCAAGGCCAGCGAGCACCCATGGATGCTTTGACCCTGGTTTTGCAACCTTCATGTGCAGCAGCTGCCGTGCAATCTTTGAAGCCTCGTTCGCCGCGAGTTCAACCAGTCCATTGAGGTCCGTGATAGTGAGCTTTACGTGGCTCTCACGGAGTTCGTTCGGCGTTAGAGGTGTATTATCGAAGTCGAATAGATAGCCTGACCGTGCCTCGCGTTCGGACTTGGGGATGGTACCTGGCTTCCGGGAGAGAAGAATCTTCTGGCGAAGCATGACGTGCTTTACGAGCTTCAGCAACTCGGCATAGGTGAAATTTGGGAGCATACAACGTGCCAACCCAAAGAAGTGTTCGAGGAAGTCTGTTCCAAGCAACCAGGGGCAAAATGGCTGGTCTGGATAATGACGAGCATATGCGAGTGCGAGAAGGACAAGAGTGTCGCAGAGACGGTTGAAGATCTTGAAACTAGCAGGCGAAATGAAGGATCGTGCAGCTGAGTAGAGATCTGGGTATCGTCGTTCAAGTGTGATGATGTGTGCACGCCATATATGTAGGAAAAAGCGCGCTCGCAGAGCAGCAAGCACCCGGTCCTTGACAGACATGCGTCGGGAGAGCCATGCATCAAAAAGTTCGCCTACAACATACCGACTTCAGTCAGTGTGGTTCCAGCTCAGTGCACTGTTGTATGAGACATACCAAGGATATAGATGTAAACAAACATGCCCGTGAATTCATCCTTGATGTATTGAGAGTCGTCTTCACCTGTGTACGTCATAGCTTCGAGAGCCATATGGTGGAAGAGCCGACGAGCGGCACCATCATCTTGCTTGTCAACCTTCTCAACATCGCTGCGCCGGAGCCCGGATTTGCCGACTTCACACAATTGCACGAGCGAGCGGTTCACAAGATAACCCTTACCAAGGCTTGCGGTATGGGTTCCGTGCTGCGGCTGATTGCGTGCCGTCTTTCGTCCATGGCTGGGGTCTTGGACAGAGATGAGAGGTCCTGTATGTTCGAACACGGGTGCACGGAGATATACACCATAAAGCGGGTACTGGTAGATCAGAGGGTCCTTCTCAGAAGGTAACATGTCCATCATTGCCTGCGCGTCAAGCTCAGATGCAGCTCCGTCAGCAGCATAGACAATGATTGAAATGGCCAGCTGTGCAGCCATCTTGAGAAGCTGTACATGCAGCTCGTGGATTTTCTGTGCTGTGTCTGATCCTGACGTCGGTAGGAGGGCCACCACCATGGGTGGGATTTGCGGTAGAGGTGTCTAGGCCCACATCTCAATCAGAATACTACAGCACAGCGAGAAAATGAAAGGGACTGATTCCAAACCTTGATCATGATAGCTCGTGTTTGAGTTGCGAACACGTTCTCATCTTCAACCCGTCGCACAAGAGCATCAATATCATCTGCATCCTCGACTCTGCACTCGGACAGCGGGAGGGTCGAGCCCAGGATATGACAGCCGTGATCGTTTGAGTAACTTAACCGTTTGCGGACCTTGGTGCAGTCGCTGCCAACTGCCACAGGTACGCCGCTCAAACCGAACGTGTCCAAGAAGCGCTTCACCCGCGCGACGTTCTCGTATTCAAGTTCACCACTTTGGAGTGCGTCATCGGACTTCTTGACGAAGTACCTACAAGGATAATGGCATCAGTACTCGCCCGACAAACAAGGGTGCCCAATGACAAGTAGATGGACTATTACCGGGTTGATCTTAATGAAGCAAAACCGAGCTCCTGGGCCAGGATATTGTATTGCTGTGCCGAATCACCGCCGTACGAGCGCATGAGAATGAAGAAATTCCACAGCTCCGCACTGTATCGCATGCCATGCAGAAGCTTCTTCGCGTCTGGTTGTGATTCTCGCCAAGCGCGGTCGTTGAGCACTTGACAAATCCCCATGAATGTCTCGTATTTGGAGAGCTTCCCATCCTTGGCTTGCTGGTACAGGCGCAAGAAGCAGCCAACTTTGTCGCCCTTGTCAATAGACATGAGCACGCCCCGTGTGATTGGGTCATCAAGCACAGCCTGGAGGTTGCGGCCGTCTGAGCTAGTCAGTGTTTTGCGCATATACTTCTCGCGGCGTGCTTGTACTGCTTGTTGCTCGTCAATGGTAAGGGATGCAACATGTTGGGCCTAGTGACTTTATGTTAGATACTGTACATATGCTACTTTGGATAACTCAACTCGGCGTATTGCGTGTTTCAAGGACTCATCTTTCGCCAGATGAGTACACTTGTCACAGATCGCATGTGCATTGCGCGTGTTTCCTTCACAGGTTGTTGAGCGAACACTCCGATCGTCGAAGTCGACAATCCAACGCGCGAATCCCTGAAGTTGCCGGTCAAGTCGTCGCTGCTCAGGTAGAGTCCAATCCTTTTCTTCCACCTTCGCATTGCCGTCTAGTGGGATATCGTGCTCTTGCTTGATCTCACTAGGGTATTTGTACGGGAACAGTTGTCGCTTCATGCGCGCGCGCTGCTCAAACGAGATGCCCCCTAGAGTGCGTGTTGAGGTATGGAAGAGGTAGACTGAGTACGGCTCGCCGCGAAGTCGTTGGCAGAGCACTGGTCCAACTGCCGCATCTGATGCACCAACAGTCCTTGGTCGCAGGCCTTGCGATGTTGACACTACAGGTCCACGCCGCGGATTAGTACCGCGAGATGCACTAGTGAAGAATGCGTGGATCGATTGATTCTGCAGAGTGCAACGTCAGCGCACACTACCAGCACCATACTCAGGACTCTACGTACTGCGCTGATCGTCTTAGTCTTGTACCGAACCTGGGTGTGGGGCAAGTCTCTGTCGCTGTCGGGGTCAGCTACCTTGACAGCGGCACGGATCTTGCGTTTTCCGGTGATAAATTCGCATTCGTCTCTGTGTTGCGCCCAGTTCCCAAGAGCATACCGCCGCTTCCTGTTGAGCTTGCAGACTTTCCTGCAGCCACGACAGGTAACGGTGGTTGCGTCGAACGACAATACCCATTCGTCGTTCTTAAGCGCCATCTTGCGTTCTTCCTCAGAACGCTTGCGTCCTCGTGCGTTCTTGGATCGTTTTGCAGGGTGCTCCCGGTCCGTACTCTCGCCGTCGGAGCCCGAATCGTCGCTCCTGTACACCGGGTGTATGCTTGCAGCAACTGAGTGCTGTTCCGGAGAAGACGTCCTCAGCCCTGTGGGGCCAGATGGCATGTCCATGCCGTGATCGGCCGAGTTGCTCGTTGGGGTGCTTTCGTGCAGGGGGACCTCACGTTCTCGCCTCCTCTTCTTTGTAGGAGCATCCGACACACTGTCTTTAGATGAGTTGAGAGTTTATGCTGCACAGGTAAGCGGCTTTACCTCAGAGTCAAGAGGGCATCGAGAACTTGCTCTCGCGCATCCTCTTTGTTTGCTTCTCCGAGTCGGTAAGACAGGGCACGAGTGAGTGCGAATTCCTGCATCGCAAGCAAGACAAATATCCCGCATGACCAGCAGTCAATCTGGCACTGTAACTCGTCAGGTGAGATCACCGTGAAGCTTGTCCAGAGAGTGCTGGACCAGTGCTCTTTTGGCCGTCCTATGGCACGGGCGATTTTGTCTAGCACCTTGAGTAGAAGCTAAGACGGTGTACAATTAGCATGTCTCGACTGAAACGTGACACTAATATAAGGCACTTACTGGCTCTGCCCAATCGCGCGAGTGGATCTCCGGCATGCTGTCATAGATTCCAAGGGAGTTCGTAGAGAAGTCGACCCAGCCGAGAACCCAGTGTTGTCTGCCTTGATCTCCGCCACAAAGCGGCATGGCCCAACGGTTTTGGTTCCTAAGAACAGACGGCCCACCCTGGGGTCACACACAGCTGTTAGTACCAAGTTCGTGCAACACTCAGCAGACGTACCGCAGCAAGAACATGACTCTCGATGGATCCGTAGAAGCTCCCGCTAGCAACTTCACCATTAACAAGGGCAGGGACCCATGAGGATAAAAAACAGAAATCGTGTTTCGAGAGCGTAGCGACGTCTTGCAGCCACGCACCGAACGCGTTCAACGTTGTTCCCGGAATGCGATCTTGACGACCTCGGAGCAGACACGTGAGGTCTTCGTTCGTGAACTGAATCCCGCGTATTTCGCGGGTGCTAGGTTCGAGCACTCTGGATCCCATAATGGGCCGCAGAGTGTTGCTCGAAAGGACGGGGTGTGGATGTGCCTGTGGAGGACAGATTCGACCGTTCAACTCTGGCCACTGGTGACCCAAGCCAGCCGCTCCGTGAGCCACTGGCCTTGGGCCACCGGCGGCCAAAGCTAAACTATTGTTGGTACAAGGCGCGACTTGGCCTGTGCCAAGTTCCGTTTCACCTGCGGCAAAGCGTTCAGTAGAGCGACAGAGACTGACAAAGAGCGACCTTATCAGCACAGCCAAGCGTGGCTCGGGTATACCCCGGGGACTCTCAGGTGGGCTCACTCACCCTATATTCGGACAAGGGTTTGGTCCTCGCGGACCTCCCCCACCCAATACCGGACAGGGATTGGACCCCTCCGGGAACCCCTCGTTCACCCAATGTCCGGACAATCATATGCGGGAGTTGCCCGGGTCCTTGCGTTGTACTTAGTTGTAAGAGTAGACAGGACCCGGGCAACTCCCGCATATGATTGTCCGGACATTGGGTGAACGAGGGGTTCCCGGAGGGGTCCAATCCCTGTCCGGTATTGGGTGGGGGA